>CM052895.1:57936278-57980918 GCA_028534135.1 Potos flavus
CAGCCACCCTCAGTTTGTTTCCTGGGATTAAGAGTCTCTTATGGTTTGTCTCCCTCTTGATCCCATCTTGTTTCATTTTTTCCCTCCCTGCCCCCACGACCCCCTGCCCAGCCTCTCAAATTCCTCATATCAGAGAGATCCTATAATTGTCTTTCTCTGACTGACTTATTCACTTAAGTAATCTTTGAAACAGAGCCCTTAAATTTTGCGCTTATTACTAATTTCACTCTCTCTTCAAAGTATGAAAACAACATGATGTTGTCTCACTCACGTGTCCTTAATTTTATCTGATCATTTATCATTGTTGTCTCCCTTCTTTGCCACTTTCCTGCCGTCTTAGATAAGGCAGTATATAACTCATTTTCACCAAAGCCAATCCTCCCAATTGTGCCCGTCATCTGTTTTCCCTTTTCTTGGAACTTGCTTCATTAAATTTTCCACAATTGCCTTACATCTTAAATCTCTTTCTCTCTCCTCTGGGTCTTTCCTCTTCATCTAAAACCAAGCATCACCTTCCACTGTCTTAAAAGAACTTACTCATAATGCCTTATCAAGTTACTTCCCTGCCTCTCTCCTTTACCAACCAACTTTTTTTTTTTTAGAGGTGAGGAGGGGCAGAGAATCTTGAGTAGGCTCCTGGACGCCCTGTATGGAGCAGGTGGAGGGCTCAATCCCATGACCCTGAGATCATGACCTGAGCCAAAATCAGGAGTCAGACGCTTACCTGACTGAGCCATCCAGGCACCCCACCGACCAACTTCTTGAAGAGTAGTACCTGTACTCTTCACCTTCTGTTCACTGCTAAGCCTCAACAGTATGTTGCTTATTGTCTTTCATTGATCACCTACCTTGGACACCAAATCTACTGACCTCTCTTCTAATGCCCTTATCCTTACACTTCTGCATAGATCAGTATTGATAACTGCCCTTCTCTGAATAGTGTCATCTCCTTTAGTTTTTATGATACTTTCTCTTTTTTTCCTAATAAATCCCAGTCCATGCTTCATTCTTCTTGTATCTCAGAATTCTGGAGTATATATGTTTTCCAGGGATTGCCTTGGCCCTTTTCATTATCATAGTGGTAATTTTCAAATATGTCAGCTTGAGCCCAACTTCTCTTCCCAATTTCTTCCCTGCCTGTCCTCTTCCTGAGAATAATATCTTGTCCTCAAGAAGTAGAAACATTTTCTTCAGCTTTGCTCCTCTGCCTGCCCCGACTCTCTGATCTCTCTGTTAATTCTTTCTCCTCCTTCCTTTTCTTCTTCCTTTTAATCCTTTTCTGATTTTCCTAACCTGAAGCCAGTGTAATTTCTTTAACTCCACAGTCATAGGCTTTTGGGTCAGTAGTTGTCAAATCTAACTGGTCATCAAAATCAGACTTTCGGAGTGGTGCCTGGCTGACTCAGTCAGTAGAGTCTGTGACTCTTGGACTTGGGATTGTGAGTTCGAGCCCCACTTTGGGTATAGGCCGACTTAAAAAAAAAGAGAGAGAGAGGTTTTCAAAAATTATGACTTAATAAGGGTGACTAAGCCCGGGTGGCTTAGTTAAATGTCCAACACCTGATCTTGGCTCAAGTCATAATCTCAGGGTTGTGAGATCAAACCCCACATCAGGCTCCACACCCAGCTGGGAATCTGCTGGAGATTCCCTCCCTCTGCCCTTCCCTCCCTCCCTCCCTCTCCCCACCTCACACTCTCTCTCTCTCAAATACATAAACCTTTTTAAAAAAATTATGGTTTAATGAGTCTCCCTGCAGACTTACTGAATTAGAGTCTTCAGTGATCAAGTCCTAATATCTGTATAATTTTAAAGCTTCTCATTGTTTTCTGATTGAGGGGAATGACTGTAGATCCTATGTCTGAAATATTCTGTGTCCATCCCATTCTTTCCCTTGTGGGGGCTTCTCGTCTGTCCTTCGCTTGCCTCAGGCCCTCATTATCTCCCTTTCTGACCACAGCAGTAGTTGCCTAACCAGTGCCCTCGCCAGCAGCATTCTCTCTGCCAATCTATTACTTTCCTAGGAGATGAAGCTTGGTGTATTTATGGCCACACTTCTTTCTCAGAAATTTTAAGTGGCTTTCATTTCCTATAAAATAACGCTGTTTTGCTGAACCTAGATCACACGATGCCTTCATGACCTAGTGCTACTAACATTCTTTTCATTAAGCACCTTCATTGACCTTTAATTCCAATCAAAAGGACTAATTTACACTAATTTATGCACTTGCCTTTTTTGCCTCTTTTTTGGTTATACCCACTACCTTAATGTCAATATTTACATGCTCAAAGAGAGCTCAGCTTCAAGTCCCAGCTAAAATTCCTTCTCCCTCTCTAAGGCTTTGGTGATAACTATCAAAGGTGGGTAACTGAAGCTTTCCTTGGGTTTTTATTTAACTTTGACTCTCTCTTCTAATGCTTATCTTCTACCTTTTATGATAGTATGTGTGTGTGTGTGTGTGTGTGTGTGTGTGTGTGTAGTATTTGAAAGAATATCTATATCTAATTCATTCTCTTACCTGTCACATTTTATCTCATACATTTTTGATTTTTGCTAAAACATAATTCTTGAATAATAAGCAATAGCCAATATTCTAAGTGTTCTGCATTTCAACCATTAAATCCTCACCGGATACACAGAACCTTATTTGGAAGGTACTAATATTACCATCATTTTACAGATGAGGAACTTGTGTCTCAGAGCAGTGAAGTAACTTACCAAGGTCACACAGCTAGTAAATGGCCTTCAAGTAATCTGACTCCAGAGTCCATGCTCAGAGCTGCAATTCTGCCTTTTTTATATGAATAAATCCCACTCAGTCAACCTCAGTGCATGCTTTTTTAAAAAATGTAATTTGCCAAGGGCCCATATTCAAAACAGATCTTTTTCTTTTAATTGAATTTGACAGAAGCAAATTATAAAATTTATTATCAGTAACCTTCCGGAAAGCAAATAATGTGATTTATAATTAGGATGCATCAACCTCCAGAAAGAAATCAAAATTGGATTGTAGGAAAGACTAAGGGTGTTGAAGAGCAGTTTAAAGCCCTATTGTACAGTTCTATAAAGATAGTGTAAGTCAGTGTGGTTATAAATTAACAAGTAATAGAAATGAACAATTTTTTATCCTTACACTCATTTAATTATACAATTTCTAAGAAGTATGGTGTTTTCTCTCTCTTCATCAGTTTCTTCCCTAATGTCAGAATAGTTGCAAATAAACACTCAATCTGTGGTTATAGTAAAGCTACTTTACCAATAAGGAAAAAAAATAGTGTTTTACAAATATGTTTCACAAACACTGTAACAGGATAAACTCCACCTGGTTTTAAAAAAAAATTGATAGAAACAAATAAAAAATGTAGCAAGATCTGTCTAGCCTATTAAAGATGGAATAAAAAATGTAAAAAAAATGAAATCAAATAGTAAAAATAGCTCCTTTTGAGGGCTTGGGAAGCACAGTGACCTAAAAAAATTAAATGGCTGCTCATTAGTCTGATCTACTAATGCCAAGCTGTTGTATCTAAAGTTAAATAAAATTCTAATTTAATGTCATTCTTTTTTTTTCCCCTTAGGAAGATAAATTTAATTTTTTAAAATTTTTTATTTGAGTATAGTTGACATACAATGTTACATTAGTTTCAGGTGCACAACATAGTGATTCAGCATCTGTATACATTATGCTGTGCTCACCACAAACATAGCTGCCATCTGTCACCATACAATGCTATACAATATCACTGACTATATTCTCTACGCTGTACCTTTTATTCCCATGACTTACTCATCCCATAACTGGAAGCCTGTACCTTCCACTTCCCTTCACCCATTCTGCCCATCCTCCCACCCCTCTCCCTTCTGGCAACCGTCAGTTCTTAGTGTTTATAGGTCTGATTCTGTTTTTGTTTGTATGCTTATTCATTGGATTTTTTTTTTTTAGACTCCTACATATAAATTAAATCATATGTCTTTCTCAGCCTGACTTATTTCACTTAGCATACTACCCTCTAGGTCCATCTGTGTTTTTGCAAATGGCAAGATCTTATCCTTTCTATAGCTATGTAATATTCCATGGTGTGTATGTATGTGTGCGTGTGTATATACACACCTCATATCTTCTTTATCCAATGATCTAACTCTTAGAAAAAGAAGTGGAAACATAGTTTTAAGCCTGGGACTAAGTTAAGTGATAGCGTCTAACTTACAGTTGCCACTAATATCCGACACCTGTGAACCAGTCTAACCATTAACAATTTGAATTCCAGATAAAAGAGGATAAAAAGAGAAAAAAAGCTAGAATTAAGATGTCACAAAATTTAAGGTCTACATATGACATTGACAGACAAATATACAAACACTTTAATGGTATATCATTGGGTACAAATCACTTTGAACAAATTACTTTGATCACTAATACATAAATATTGTCAGTATAGGTGTTATTGTTTGTTTTTTTTTTTTTTTTTTTTTGGATAGCCTCCTTCTTTGTAAATGATACACATGGTATTTAATCTGGGAATTGCCTTTCTTTCTTAACACAATAGTTACTCTTTTTTTCTATGTAAGGGCTTGGTCCAAGGTTGTTTGGTAAAAATGAGCAATAAGATATTAGTTTACTTCCATATGGGTAAAACTCCCAGCCACACCTGTGGGTACTATGCCATTGCTTAAATGAACACTGATAAGCCTGTGTATAACACAAATATCATACCACTTTATGGTCTGTTATTATTGTGTATTCCTGAAAACAGCTCTGTATGTGGGTTTGGTGTTAGTTTTCTCAGTTTACAGTTACAGCTATTTAACAACAGAATAATATCCCCAAAGCTTTTGTGAAATATATTATATTATTTCAAAGACCAGACAATGTACTGATAATCTTATAGCTATAGGGAGAAAAGATGCAGTTAATCACATTGACAGAGAAGATCCAAAAGATTTAACTTAACTAGACTTTTTAGAATAGTGACATGGCAAAAGAAATAAAAATAAAATAAAATTTTAAATTTCTGTTCCAGTTTTGCAATATAATAGCCAGAGAACCGAATTAAAGGAAATAACTGTGAGGTCAGCTGGCATTTATCCAGGTTGAGGTTCTACCAGAAAACAGTTCTAGAGCTGACATATTTAACACACTGTAAAAATGTTTTCTTGAACACATCTTTAGTATTAATTTTTATGAGACATTGTGTCAGAATTGACTCAAGACTTCAGTGTTGAATTTGAGCCTGTTAAATCTTAATGACTGCCATGTGATGTCCTATCAAACCATCTCTAAAACGTAACTGGCTATTCATGGCCAAATACATAGTAACCTAATTTCAAAAAATTATGAGGCCATATAGTAAGATTCAAAATATAGATGTAGGCAGATTGAAAGACGCATTGTATATTTTCATAGGATTGTAAAAGCTAAGTGTGTTGAAAATTGCTGTTCGGTGCCTGAGCATGCCTGGAGATGAGTGTTTTGAACTCTTTAACGGCTGAGTAACTGGTAATGTAGTTAGAAAACTAGGTTAAGCCAGTCCTCAGTTGTTAGCTGGCTGGCCTCATGCTTGTTTAAGATCTCCTAAAAAGTTTTGTCATAATGTCATTTTGTGAAACATTTATGAAGTATGTTAAAAATTACTATGTTGGCTGTGAACCCAAATGATAATTCTTCCCATAGTTCCGAGACATTTTCCTCACAAGAAGAAAACAGACCATTTAACCTTTTCCTTAAGTATCACAGACCTATTTGACTCCCCTCAATAGGATATTATCTAGCAACTTTGAAGTACATGGTTCAAATGGAATTACTCTAATAACAGTTTGTGCAAGGTCCATGTGGGTATGTCTCATCTAACTTGATTATTCTCCTTAGATTCAAAATTATAGTCTGCAAATTGAAAATTATATATAGCTTTTGCAAGGCGAGACCATAATTCTAGGCTTGTACTGTTTTTATTTTTTTCATTCCCAATAAATCACACTCGAAGGAGGCCTGACACTGGACTGTCCTTTAGCATCCAGGAAAGTCCTAAGTCAGCTATTGATGGAGTACCACTGTTAAGGTTCTCAGCAGACCTTGAGACTCCTCTGAAAATTTGCTCATATTCCTCTTCTCTACCCCTGGAAAATATACTCTAGGCCCATACTGATTGGCTCTCTTCTCTTGCCTGCAGATCCAAGTTTTCACCTGTGCACATCCTCCCCAATTAGGCTTGCTTCCTTCATATCTCAGTAAGGGTCAGGCTGTCACAATGCCAGAAGGTGGTAGGGGTAGGCCTCCACTATCAGTGATGTTTACTATACCCACTTTATGTCTCAGATAATCCTATGGGCTACTTAAATTACCTTCCAGAGTAGAAGTTTACAGTCGTGAGTCACAATGCACTGGGACGACTCATTGCCAGCATTTTTAAGTGGGGTAGGCTGGGTTAGAATAGAAAAGGAAGTGGGGGAGGGAAGAAGGGCACTGGGGGAGGAGGGAGTGGATAGAAGACACTGAGAGGTCCAGTTTAAATACGCTGGTCAGGAAACTTTCAGTGATGGTTTGAATGTGGTGGAATTTATAGTCTGCAGTCTGAAAGCAACTGCCCTCCCAAGAGTGATCTTCAGACTCCGTCAGGTAAACAGAAGGGTCCTATAGCTAAATTGGTTTGAGAAATTCGGATACAAAAAAAGTTCAGCATTTTATTACATGATTTGGGGGTACTTTAAATATATAAGAAGGCGCTGTGTAGAGCCATGCACTATTTCCTGAACTTGACTAAAGGCATGATGGTCATGAGAATGAAGGTGATAGTAGTAACGCTCATTGAACATGTGTTTTATGCCAGGCTCTGTGCCGACTGCTTTTTGTATATGGTTTCTCCCTACATTCCCCATAGTGGTGCAGCATATGAGGGGCAAGGAGGCATGGGGTCAATCTGTGGGAAGGGTGGTACTAGTAGGACTCGGAAGGAAGAGAGAGTTTAAGAGGAAGGATACTAAATTCAGCTTTGCATGAACTGAGCCTGAGATGCTTTGGGGATCTCCAGGCCTGGAGTTCTAGAGCTCAGGAGAGAGAGGTGCACATTTAGAAGCTGTTGTCCCTAAAGTGCTCATTGAAAGAAAGTGACTATGGAGATTGTAAATTTAGTAAGGATGGCGAAGTAAAGTGAAGAACCTGGTACATAGTGGAGAGCAGAGATGTACAAAATCTAGCCTGCTGCAACAAACATTTGAGAGCTCTTAAAACCCATCTGGAGGTGCGCCTGGGTAGCTTAGTTGGTTAAGCGACTCCCTTCGGCTCAGGTCATGATCCCAGAGTCCCGGGATCGAGTCCCACATGGGCTCCCAGCTCCACGGGGAGTCTACTTCTCCCTCGAACCTTCTCCCCTCTCATGTTCTCTTTCTCTCTCTCTCTCAAATAAATAAAATCTTTTAAAAAAATAATAATAAATAAAGTGTATCTCTATTTTTAAAAAAAAGCATCTGAAGAACAGGGAACTTATTCTGAGTCCTGTGGCTCCTATCTCCAGACATATTTGTAAATGTTTGTAGATTCGTTCTCTCTTCCACCCATAGTATCCTAATGCTGATTTGGCAGTTCTGTGAAATCTGTGTCCTGTTGTGTTCTTCTGTGACTTTAGGTTTATTTGCTGAGAACACTAGTGGGTGACTCTGCATTGTGGGCTTAGTGTTAACCCTTGTTAAGGAAGCTTAAGAACACAATTTATATGTTCTCACCAAGAAATGGGTCAGATCCATGAAACTTCTTTGCCTCCAAGTATCTGTTAATTTCAGAATAAAGGCCCATAATTTAGAAGTAAGGCCTTTTGATACCTTTTTTTCAATTACCTTTTTTTCTCATTTAAAAATAATGCATGCCTGTTGTTGGAAATAGCCCCATAAATATCTTAAATCTACGCATTATTTCACAGCTGTGTTCCTTGTTTTACATTGATGAGTTTGTTTTAGTAGCACATCTGAATTGTTAGAATCAGAAGGTCAGTGAGGTAAAATTAAAACAAGTACTTTAGAAGATTGTAAACACAGAATAAATTTCAGCCTCATGTAAATGAGGTGTGATTTCCATAATAAAGCCATTATTGTTGTCACTGGTGCATAGCAATAAAGCCAGGGCTGCAATTACAAAGAGAAGAAATAATACAGTACCATACTTTCTTTAAAAATGGCAATTAAATTCATTGAAATCATATTTTCCACTAAAAAATAAAGAGATTTTATGTATTCTCAATGGAATCTACAAAATCCCATAAGTAGACTTTCTTAATGATAGTAGTACTAAATGACACATCCACTTGGTGATTTTTTTTCCTTTCCACAAGTAATTTCTTTTACTAGAAGACTTTTCAGACTACTTTGTCTACTACGTTAATGACTCCTTGCTAATTTAAGTATTTAAATTAAGTACTTTCAGGATTTGATTTTTTTTTCTCCCTGTCATAGAACTTCATCTTAACACAGGCCTGCCTTTTTTAGCATGGCCTTTAAAAAAAAAATTGTAATAAAATATACATAACACAAAATTTACCATTTTAACCATTTTCAAGTTTATAATCCAGTGGCAAAAAGTACATTCACAATGTTGTGCAACCATCCCCACTGTCCATTGCCAGAAGTTTTTCACTAACTCAAACATAAACTCTGTGTCCAATAAACACAACTTCCTATTCCCCATTTCTCCTAGCCCCTGGTGACGTCTCTCCTACTTTCTGTCTAGATGAATTTGCCTACTGGAGGCACCTCATAAAAGTGGAATCATACATTATTTGCCCTTCTGTGTCTAGCTCATTTTATTTACGATAATGTTTTCAGCATTCATCCATATTGCAGCACATGTCAGAATTTCATTCCTTTTTGAGGCTGAGTAATATTCCATCGTATGTATATGCAATAGCAAGCATTTTTACTGCAAACATTTTCACTGCAAACGTTTTCACTGCATAACTAATAGGCCATAAGGCAGTTTGGCCATAAAAGACAAAGTCGTGAAAAAGAAAAGAGGAGCTTCGTTAGGAGGATATAATGAAATATGAAAAGTGAATAACAAAATTTAAAAAGACTTTATTGTGAAATATGAAACATTTGGATACATTTTATTTATTTATTTTTAAGTAGGCTCCATGCCCAACATGGGACTTGAACTCACAACCCCTACCTCAGGAGCTGCATGCTCTACTGACTGAGCCAACCAGGCACCCCTAAATACATTTAAATGTATGTAGATTCATTGCACAGATAACTGGTTTTATTTTGTGGATTGCACCTAAGCATTTGTCTTCCAAGTCTTTCATTCATAGTATTATGCTTTTGTTGGTTTGTTTGTTGATTCACCTTGTTCAGCATCACACTTTTTCCTGTTCAACTAAAATTTCTTCCTTCGTGGGGCGCCTGGATGGCTCAGTGGGTCAAAGCCTCTGCCTTCTGCTCGGGTCATGACCTCAGGGTCCTGGGATCGTGCCCCGCATCGGGCTCTCTGCTCAGCAGGGAGCTTGCTTCCCCCTCTCTCTCTACCTGCCTCTCTGCCTATTTGTGATCCCTCTCTCTCTGTCAAATAAATAAATAAAATCTCTAAAAAATAAAAATAAATAAAATTTCTTCCTTCATTAACAGTTTTAGGTTTCCAAATGCTAGGATGCGTATCTGTAACTGAGATTTGAAGTGCGTTGTGAAAGCCTTCTACACTGCTGGTTGTTCTTGGAATATCGTCACATGTTCCTTGACAGACATTCCAAAGTTCTATGGGAAATGTGGATTCAAAACTCTGTGCCAGTGTATAGACCATTTTGAGGACTAAGATTTGTATAAAATGGGAGTACTGTGTCAATGGAGAAATGAACCAAACTGTCAACCAGTTATCTGTTTAATTTTTTTATGGCAAAATTGCTTAATGACCAGTCAGTTACATATCTAAAATATTTGCCCCAAAAATGCTTACAGCAAAGATGTTTATGGTGAAAGTACCTAGAACCATTGAAATTCTGATTTCTAATTCACTCCTAAATGTACGTTTCTAATGTCGTCAGTTACAAATGCTTACTTCCATAAGCATTGACTTATACAGACAACAGAAAAGCTACTAGTAGTTCACCAATGTGAATTGTCAGCTTGTGAAATAGGAAAATGATATGATTTTCATTAAGTGTAGCATTAATTTTCATTGCGCCAAATGGAATTCACAGTAGCTGTTAAACAACAACACGCCCCTCCCCTTTCATCACCACCACCCACTCTGAACAGCCCTTCTCCTGTGGTCAGTTACTCTACGCCCCAAAGAGGACGAAGGTACCTGCTCAGAGGTGGATTAGCCATAAAGCTGATGAAGGTGAAGTTTTAGGGCCTCTCCCTTGCATGGGTCCCCTCCAAGATTCAATACTTAATTTTGCTTTGGCAATTCTTATTTTTTAAAGAAGCCTCTACAAGTTTTATAAACTTCAGGCCCACAGAATCTGGATGTGCCTCTGGATATGTTTCTTCCATCTGAAATCGTGTGCTCACCATTGTTGTACTGCTGGAAAACCAGCCTGGGGTCTATTGTTCAATACACCAAGTTATGTATGACTGGCTTTCTTCCTTGCAGAGTTTCTGGTCTGGGGTGGCAAGCTACCACACTTTTCTGTGGAGTTCCAGAGAAACCTAGGCCATGGGTGTTTCTAGTCCGTCCCAGTATGCTCTCTTGGCTCTCCCACTGAGCTTTGTCAGCACACAGCACTTGTTTGGCTCTAGGCACGTTAGAGGAACATGCAGGCCAAATTTTGAAAATTGGGTTCCTAGTTGTTCATGCAAAATATGCATGTCCTTTTGTACTCTGCACAGAGCCATAAATAGAATTTTGTACTTACACAGTGAGAACAAAGAATGCAATTGCCAGACTTGATATCTAATCTCTAAAAAATTTAATAAGCATAGCATAGGAAGTTTCCTAAATATTAGGGTATCTTGTCATAAGTAAAAATGAGCTTCTGGCCTTTTATCAAATTGTATGATTTCATTAAACAAAAATAAATTTTTATAAAATTTAAATAAATCTTAATATATTCTGTCCTGCTGTAAGGCATTAATGACAAAGGAATTATTCATCTGTATAAACTGTGTCTTTTTTTTTTTAAGATTTTATTTATATATTTGATAGAGAGAGGGAGAGCGAGCACAAGCAGGGGGAGTGGCAGGCAGAGGGAGAGGCCAGGGAGCCTGAAGTGGGGCTCCATCCCAGGACCCCAGGATCATGACCTGAATCGAAGGCAGACACTTATCCCACTGAGCCATCCAGGTGTCCCAAACTGTGTCTTATATTATTCTTATTTTCTCTGTGAAGTTATAATAATAACTCAGACAATTCTATATGTTTTATGAAGGGTCTATTTGGGAAGATACCAGCATAGTGTCCTCTTAAAGGCTTTTTTCTCCTCAAAAAAAAGAATGCTCAGATTCCTTATTTCTCCTTCCCTACCCCATCCCCTTCCCTTCCTTTCTCTTCTAGTGTTTTTCCTTTCCCTTCCCTCCCCAAAGAATCCCATCCTAAAGCTGTCCTCACAGTTACCATCTACAGAAAAGTGTTAAAGTATGGAGTGTGGGAATCCTGTTCATTGTGGGGGGGTTGGGCATCTGTACGAGGCGATACAGCCCCGCATGGGGTGTCAGAACCCACGTGTGCAAGGGAGGGGATGACAGCACCAGGAGACCGGTTACAATCAAATAGGGCAGTTGATCAAATAGGTAAAATATATTAAGAATAATGAAAAATAGATTTCTTAACAACAGAGAAGAGATTTACGAAAATTAAAAGGAAGAAAATTAGAATTAACCCTGTGATGTTGGACTGAAATTAGATGTATTGGTGTGACCTAGTGATGATGTTCATTATATAGAGATAGATCAGTGATCTAGATGTAAATGCGTGTGTGTGTGTTCATATGTGTACCTCCATATATTCTCTAGCTCTGTCTACCGAGAAGGTTTAGGGGCAGAAACATCCCAATAATCACGAGCATACCTAGTACCCAGTCTTGTTTTCTAAATGCCATTCTCCCCAAAAAAGAAACCAGAACTGGATCAGAGAAACTACAACTACAAGATGAGTTTGAAACATCTTGTTGGACCAGAAATCAAGGAAGTGCTTACAGAATGATTAGGACAGAACAAAAGGCACAGAAGCCATCTTGCAGGGGCTCCCATTAGTCAAATTTAGGATAATTTGGGGCATCAACATGAAAATAACGGAAAATAACCCATTAAATACATATGAGTCCATGTTTGTTTGTTTGTTTGTTTTAAAGATTTTATTTATTTATTTGACAGAGAGAGACACAGTGAGAGAGGGAACACAAGCAGGAGGAGTGGGAGAAGGAAAAGCAGGCCTCCTGCCAAGCAGGGAGCCCGATGCGGGGCTCGATCCCAGAACTCCGGGACCATGACCTGAGCCGAAGGCAGACACTTAATGACTGAGCCACCCAGGCGCCCCATGAGTCCATGTTTTAAAAATAAATGAATGAGTAAATCAAACATTCAATAAGGGAAAAATTATTTATCCGGTTGCAAAGTAATCCCACACAAATACTTAATAATCACAAAGGAAAACAGACTAACTTCACAGTGAAGGACGAATGCAGCCACTACCTTAATCAAGTGACCTGAATGAGTAGCCTAAGTAATGGGACAAATTGAATGTTTGTGCTACCCAACATGCTATAAAAAGAGCCCAGCCTCCCTTCTGTGATTTCTGCCAAACTTTATCATCTGAATCACGGGAAAACATCAGATGAACTCAAATTTAAGGACACTCTACAGGAAAAACTGGCTGGTAATCTTCAAAAGTGTCAATCTTGAAAGCCAAGTACACACAGATGCAGTGTTTGGGATTAAAGGAGATTGTAGAAGCATGTTGGCCGGACCTTTCTGCTTCAGAGGAGATAAGGATGGCAATAATAGATCAGCATTAATTTCCTGACTTGACGGTCCCATTGTGTTTATGTAGGAGAACATCTGTGTAGAAAATATACATTAATGTATTCAGAGAGGAAGGGAGCTCGGGTGGCTCAGTCAGTTAAGTGTCCGACTCTTGATCTGGGGGTTCTGAGTTCAAGCCCCATATTGGGTGTAGAAATTACTAAAAATAATAATAATTAACTTAAAAATGTTACTTTAAGAAATATATTAAAACATAGAGTATTCAGAGGGTGATGCAGGATTCAGTTGGCAACTTTTAAGTGGTTCAGGAAGAAAAAAACCTGTGTTGGCAAACTGGTGGCTCTTCTGTAAGTTCGAGAATGTTTCACAATAAAAGCTTTAAATTGCTAAAGTTGGGTTATTTAATTCTTCTGATTACCAGAGTGCATGCAGATTCCAGGCAGTAAGTGATAATGGTGGATGTATATGGACCTTGAGGTCTGTCCTAAGAGTTGTCAGTAGTGTGGTCCATCCCAATGTCTTTCGACAGCTTGAAATGTGCTTATTTGCAGCTGCTATGATCTGATTCACTTTCCAAATCTTATATAGCTTGTCATTTCAATGTTAAAATCCCCTTTTTAAGGTTATTATCCTATCATGCACATGTCAATGACAAATGAAAAGGGTAATGAAGTCCTTGGCCCTGAAGAAATCTGTCCTGAAAACTACTGAAATAAATTGCATGAAAAACAATGGATAGAGTAAACTTAGTGTTGACAATAGCAAAGCCATCACTTCATCTTTGCTCTAATGTCAGCTCTAAAGTTTGGTTTTTCTGTTAGAAAAAAAGAGATGAGTATATCCTTTGGCATGATACACAAACTAGTATTTGTATCATTTCTGTTTTAAAATGTCGGGTTAGGGCGCCTGGGTGGCTCAGTCAGTTAAGCATCTGCCTTCAGCTCAGGTCATGGGTTCGAGTCCTGGGTTTGAGTCCCCAGGTCCTGGGTTGGAGTCCATCAGGTTCTCTGCTCAGTGGGGAGCGTGCTTCTCCCTCTCCCTCTACCTGCCGCTCTGCCTACTTGTGGTTGCTCTCTATCTCTGTCTCTCTGTCAAGTAAATAAATAAAATCTTTAAAGTAAATAAATAAATAAAATGTTGGGTTAAACTACACTAATTTGGGGAGCACACCACTGCCTGCCTTTTCCTGGTGGAGAGCTTCAAGGGGATTTACCTGGGGTTGAAATGTGATTGCATCTCTGTAGTTGTTCATGGCGCTTCCTGAACAGTCCAGCAGGTGGTAGTCTAGGAGAGGAACAGTCCTCATTCTTCCCCACCACCCTGCCTACCAGCGAAACAGAAAGAAAGTAGACTCAGCAATGTGCCTTCTCTTCTCTGGCAAAAGAATGGGATTTCCAAGGTTGTTCTTTCAAAATGGGTACTTCGGCATACAGAGTATCCCAAGGAAAGAGCCAATATGAATGTGTGTGTATGTGTGACTATGCAGGATACCAAAGCTCAAAAAAAATTTTTTTTATTTCTAGAAATTCCACTGGTTTTATATCTCTTTGGCCTGATTTCTGTGACATGGCTTTGGGGAGGCCTGCACATGGCTTACAGACACTTCTGGATGTTGGTCCTCTTTGTCATTTTCAACAGTCTGCAGGTAAGCTTACAATCTGGTTATTGATGGCATACATGTATCCTACTAAACACAGGGCGTGAAGTTTCAAGGCCAAGGAATCAAGTGCCAACTCATAGATGAATTCTTAAACACAACACCATGCAGAGTTGTAGAATAAAATGATGGGGGGGCTAAATCTTTAATAACTGAACTATTATAGCTGGGCTTCTAATTTGCTGATTATATAGATAGGGAAGACATAAAATATTTACCCTCCTTTATTTAGAGAATATCTAGGTAACTACAAAAACATATTTCTCTTTCAGCAATATTGATGTTTATAAACTTTTCAGATGGTAGCCATGGAGGACCTATGCCCATATTTGGACGGTGGCTATATCTAGAAGTTAGGTCAATTGAGGAGTGAAATAGACACCAGTGTTCAAGCAGTCCACTCTTAAGTCTGGTGTTTAGTGAAATGAGAGTGTTTTGGTTCACTGAAAAATGATTGACGTCCTCTAAGTCTAGCAATGCCCAGCTTAAATTAGTTTCGTGAGCGTGCTTGGATAGCATAACTAGAAATTATATAACTGGAGCAAAAATTAAAGCTGACTTTTTTAGTGCTTTTGTTAAAATGGAAAAAAGTTGTACTCTGAAATTAACAAATGGAACAAATGGACTCATTTTCCTTATTTTCCAAAGTGAAAAGGTCTGTCCTGGACCAAAACAATTTCTTGAATTTACCAAAGATATCTCTAAACTAAGTCCTTATTTTGACCACCATCTTGCCAGAAACAAGTATAGAAAAAGCCATTAGGATGATAGCATACAACTAAAATAAGACTCAAAGCATATTTTGATTTAATTTTAAGGAGATGATTTAGTTAGTGACACCTTCTCTTCCAGCAGGGTGCCTAATCAAATCATAACGTGGATTTAGGAAGGGCGAAAATACAAAGTAACTTGAAAGTTTCGCATCAAGTTGATACAAGTAGATACATAGACATCTCTTTATAGCCATAGTGAGAATCCAGTGCCTACTGCTAGCACACTGTGTTAGTGCCTCACGTACCAGGATGAAGGTGACAGGCCTGCTCCTCGAGAATGTGATGATTCAAGAGAGTAAAAATCACTGGTGAGAGTACACTGTGGCAGGTGCCGTGCAAACAAAATGTTGTAAGAGCTGAGTGAAGGGCCTGTTTATTCCCGCCTGTGCTGGCATTTGAGATGAGCCCCAGAAGTGAGCCATTCAGGTCAGAGGCCCTGTCTGGTCACCTTTGAATCCTTAGGGCCTAGTGGAACCAGCACCAATGTCCACACTGACAGCCTACAGATGTATTTTATTTGGTGGGCATGCAACAGTACACAGAACAGTGTTTTAAATTATTTAATATGTACGGTAAAGTTTTAAAATTGAGAAATTTCACATAAAAACTTGAGTTTCTGGCTTTTCTTTAATGGCAGTACCTGCTTGGCAATAATTCTCCAGTCCTAAGTAGATGCTGCCCCCTTGAGATGGGGCATGTGACCTTATTACACATGATAGACTTCATTCATTCATTTCACCTGCCCATGAGTTTGTGACACCTTTAATGCTGATTAACTAAGTGAGGAGTGTATGGTTGGAGATGGGTATTTCAGGCAGAGAAACAGCATTAGCCTGGGCAGTGCGAGGGAAAGTGATCCATCTTGCCAAGATTTGGCAAAGAGCTGGGGTGGGGGTGGAGAGAAGAGCTTTGCAGTTAGGAAGGTAACGCTGGTAGCAAAGACAGACATGGTAGGCTGAACTCCATGCCGTGTTACCGTGCTTGGGATGGGATGTGAAACTTCAGCTTTTAAGCAGTGGGAAGCCATCAGAGTTGGAGTTTTTGTTTCTTTCTGGTTTGTTATTTATGTTTTGTGAGTTTTTAAATTTTTTTAATTTTGATTAACAATGACATGCTTATACTACTTTTTAGAAAGATGACAGGAAACAGGAGGGTATTGAAATGTGAGACAGCTCCAGTTGGGTGGGCTACTATCATATTGCAGCCTATATGCTCTGGTGGCATATCTGGGACTAGAGAGTAGGTGACAGGTTTGGGAACTGTGGAGGTAACTATCAATGCAATTTGGTTTGCTGATAAAATGTAGGAATGTGGAATACGAAAGAACAACATCATTAGAAATGCCTGGCTCAGGGCGCCTGGGTGGCTCACTCGGCTCTTGATTTCAGCTCAGGTCAGGATCTCAGGGTCGTGGGATGGGGCTCTGTGCTGAGGGCAGAGTCTGCTTGAGATTCTTTTCCTCCACCCCTTCCTCCCACACTCTCTCCCTCTCCGCCTCGCTCAAATAAATAAATAAATAACATCAGAAAGAAAGAAAAGAAACAAACGCCTGGCTCAGGCAAATGCATGGGAACCCACACCTTTAGTCAACATGAAGATCACATCCAGCACAGGGTTCTAGGAAATACGCAGTGAGGTTGGTGAGTTGGTAAGATGTGGGAGATATTCGTAAAGCTACCAATATTTTAGGGGCGCCTGGGTGGCTCAGTAGGTTAAGCATCTGCCTTTGGCTTCGGTCATGACCCAGGTCCTGGGATCAGAGTCCCATGGTTGGTTGGGCTCTTTGCTCAGCAGGAAGCCTGCTTCTCCGTCTCCCTCTGCCTGTCACTCCCCCTGCTTGTGCGTGCGCTCTCTCTCTCACCCTCTCTCTGACGAGTAAATAAAATCTTAAAAAAGAAAAGAAAATTTAAAAAAAAAAGGCTATCAATATTTTAGTTAACTAGGTACTGGGAGAGAGTTAGTGAAAGAGATTATTAATGAAAGGGAAACAGGTTAGAACAGTTTGGAGTTGCTGGTAGAAAAGAAAGCTTCAATAGGACACAATACTAACTCTGTCAAGTGTAGCAAAGATAAATAGGATAAGAGCTGAGGGCAGTGTGGTCTAGTGCAGTGCTCCCCGTCTGTGGTTTGCATCAGAATCACATGGACGGCTGACTGAAACACAGACTTTCTGATACAGTAGATCTGGGCAGACCTGAGAGTGTGCTTTTTTTTTTTTTTTTAAGATTTTATTTATTTGACAGAGAGAAAGAGATCACAAGTAGGCAGAGAGGCAGGCAGAGGGAGAGGGGGAAGCAGGCTCCCTGCTGAGCAGAGAGCCGGATGCGGGGCTGGATCCCAGGACCCTGAGATCATGACCTGAGCTGAAGGCAGAGGCTTAACCCACTGAGCCACCCAGGCGCCCCGAGAGTGTGCTTTTCTAACAAGTTCCCAGATGATGCTGATTCAGCCGGTCTAGGAACCATAGTTTGAGAAGCGCTGGTATAGTATCCTGCAGCATGATCCTAACTCCACCAACCCATCTTATCTGGTTGATTCCAGCTGAGTCATGGATATAAATTGTTTTCTACTTTTACTTACTTCAACTGCGAAATGGGAATAAATACTACCTAGGATTATGGTATGATTTAATTAAGGGGCATAACAAATATAAAGCAATTGTAAAGTACTTCACATATAAGGAATAGTTATTTTTATTCAAGAAATTTAATGGAGAATAAAGAGAAAGGAATAGCTTAGGAAGGATGTTTGACTGATTTAAAGGAGATTTGTTTAGGTTTTTTTTTACTTGTGAAAAGAACTAGCAGAGAAGGAGAAACCGACAAGTGGAGAAAGACTCTTTGCTGTGGCCAGATCACAGGGCAGGAAGAACCGAAGTGATGGAGGGTGGAGGAGAGATATTTCTCTCTGAGGCTAGGGAAGGAGGGAAGAAAAGGTAAACACTGAAAAACCACTTTAAAGCTGAAAGTGTGGAAAGTTGGAATTTGCATCTAATGCCCTCTCTTTTCTCTGAAAGTCAGGAAGCAAGGACATTTGCTGAGAAAAATGGGATGAAAGCTTTAGCTAAAAACAGTAAAAGGTATGGAGCAATTTCTAGGCAGAAAGTAAATAGCAAACTATGGTGGGTTGGAAGATGGTCAAGAAACAAACTGCTTATAGAGGAAACCATGGGCTTCAATAGAGGTTAGACACCTGAAATCAGTGACTGAACCACTCAGCAGTAATGAAAGAAATGTAAACCTTAAGGTTGAAATGGTAGCTGCCATAAACTATCCAACCATGTACACACAAAAAAGTCTGTTGAGCTCTTTAGTAAAAGAGAACTGTTGCAATACGCCTGGGTGGCTTAGTCGGTTAAGTGTCTGCTTCAGTCAGGTCATGATCCCAGAGTCCTGGGATCGGGTCCCACATCAGGCGCCCTGCTCAATGGGAGCCTCCTTCTCCCTCTGCCTGCTGCTCCCCTTGCTTGTGCTCTCTCTCTGACAAATAAAATCTTAAAAAAAGAAAAAGAGAACTGTTGGGCATTAAATGATATTTCATGGGGAGATGTAAAAGAAATCGTTATGGTGTATTTCTTAGAGGAACTTAAAGCTAAGTATAAAAACTAAAAACATTTCAAACCCACATGTAATGAGCTTTATTCCATCTCTGTGGCACTATTGAAGCAATGAGTACATTCCTGGTACCAGGGCTCAGTGAATCATTCCTGAAAGGAATGCCTGTTAAGAAACAATTAAAAATATGATCTCGCTAGCATTTATTAGGTTTCATTTGGTTTATAAAGTGCTTCATGTCTTCAACTTGGGCATTTTCATGGAATATGACTATATAGTAGTAAGATCTTCCAAGTATGTTCCATGAAGCCTAAATAGTTATTATTATCTTTTTTTTCACACTGGCCTTTGTATTTTTTAAACTGGCTTTTGTCAACACCTGCAACCACAAAAGTATATATCTTATGCTTGGAGGAGATTACTGCCTCATTTTTTATCCAGACTATTAATGTATGATAGATGCTCAAAGACTAATAGATAAAAGGTACCTTTTTATAATATTCTGAATTGTTAAATATTTATTATATGATGCATTTTTTAAAAGAGAGTTTTGTTTTTTTTTCAAGTAAACTCTACCCACAATGTGAGGCTCAAACTCATGACCCGAGTTCAAGAGTCATATAACTTATTAATTTCGGGGCCAGATGCTCCCAAAAGGGAATCTTTTTAAAAAGTTTTTTTCATTGTTGTTTACTTAAGTATAGTTGACATACAATGTTACATTAGTTTCAGGTGCACAACAGTGATTCAGCATCTCTATACATTATGCTGTGCTTACAAGTGTAGCTACTGTTACCATACAAGGCTATTACAGTATCATCAACTATGTTCTCTACGGTATGCCTCTCATTGCTGTGACTTCTTCATTCTGGAACTGGAAGCCTGTATTTCCCACTCCCTTTAACCCCTTCTGCCCACCCACCCTCTCCTTTCCCCTCTGGCAACCATCAGTTTGTTCTCTGTATTCATAGGTCTGATTCTACTTTTGTTTGTTTGTTTATTCATTTGTTTTTTTAGATTCCACATTTAAGTGAAATCATATGGCATTTATCTTTCATAGTTTGCCTTATTGCACTTTGCATAATACTGTCTAGGTCCATCCATGTTGTCACAAATGGCATAATTTCATCCTTTTTTAAGGCGGCATAATATTTCATTGTATGTAGATACTACACCTTCATTATCCGTTTGTCCATTAATAGGCACGTAGGTCTTCCATGCCTTGGCTATTGTAAGTACTGCTGCAATAAACATAGGGGTGTGTATATCTTTCAAATTAGTGTTTTTGTTTTCTTAGGGTAAATACCAAAGTGGATTTATTGGGTCATATGTTATTTCTATTTTTAATTTTTTACTTTTTTGTTTTACTTTTTAATTTTGTTTTACTAAGTTCAATTAGCCAACATATAGTACATCATTAGTTTTTGATGTAGTGTTCAGTGATTCATTAGTTGTGTATGGCACCCAGTGCTCATCATATCATGTGGCTTCCTTAATAGCCATCACTTGGTTATCCCATCCCTCCACCCCACTCCCTTCTGCAACCCTCAGTTTGTTTCCCAGAGTCCAGAGTCTTTCATGGTTTGTCTCCCTCTCTGATTGTTCCCCCTTCAGTTTTCCCTCCCTTCCCTGTGGTCCTCTGCGCTATTCCTTATATTTCATATATGAGTGAAACCATATGATAATTCTTTCTCTGCTTGACTTATTTCACTTAGCATAATCCCCTCCAGTTCCATCCATGTCAATGCAAATGGTAGGTATTCATCCTTCTGATGGCTGAGTAATATTCCATTGTATATATGAACCATATCTTCTTTATCCATTCATCTGTTAAAGGATATCTTGCTTTGCCCATTTTTTTCAGATTGTGTTTGGGGGGGCTGTTAGGTTGTGTAAGTTTTTATATATTTTGGAAATTAACCCCTTTATTTGATATATCATTTGCAAATATCTTCTCTCTTTCAGTAGATTGGGTTTTTTTTGTTTTGTTTTGTTGGTGGTTTCCTTCACTATGAAAAAGCTATGTATATATACACATGTACATGTTTATATATATATATATTTAGTCCCAGTAGTTTATTTTTACTTTAAAAAAGAGAATCCTAATCACTTGAAATAT
Organism: Potos flavus; assembly: GCA_028534135.1. Lineage (NCBI taxonomy): Eukaryota > Metazoa > Chordata > Mammalia > Carnivora > Procyonidae > Potos > Potos flavus. Next base: position 57,957,278 of record CM052895.1, read on the forward strand.
TATCAGGAATTTCTTATCACTCTCTGAAAATTCAAAGTTGAGCTACCAACCATTTAATACATTTGAGCATTTAAGAAAATGTATATGTAGTACTTTATAATGCTTGATGGATACAAATGCAAAGTGAGGTTAAGAAAAATTATCATTCTGAATATGTCTGCTATTATTTTTGTTACTTAATAATCTTATTGACCATGGTGGCCACCACCAGTGCAAGACTCACCTCCTACCAGCTTTCTAGCCCTAGCCGTGAAGAAGCTTATTCCTCAATAGGAAAATTCTATGTAGAACTTAAATTACCCTCACATTGGATCACAGACAATGCAGAAACCGGTCACATGGTAATGGGTACTCTGGCCAGGCCTGGGTCATGAGCAGACTCCATTGATAGAAGGAGTTGAATTGATCTGACTGACCTCACAAAAACCACATAGAGTGGAATTCCTAGCAGAGGAAAGGTTGCTTTTATCAATAAAAGGAGTACAACAGTGGTAGGTAAGCTAATGTAACAGATGTTCACTATATATATTTTCTAAATTTTCTTGTTCATTCATGTAAGCTTGGACAAGGCCAAAAACAGCTATTGTCAAACACGGGGCTACTTCATCTGTGTAGCCTCAGTTTATTATGAATATCCTTGGTAGCTATTATCTAACCAATGTCTCTGTATACTCCACAAGAAATTCATAAGAGACCATGTTTAATATTTTTCTAATTCCCTGATCCATTAATCCATAGCCTTTATTTTTTAAAAAGTGAATTGAGTTGGTTATTTCTAAGATTTATGCTAATGTTTATACATCACAGCTTTCTTAGACTGTTTAGTCAAAGGTATATCCAAACTGTGTGACGATAATGGGAGTAATCAACAGGCTTGATACTCAGCTGGTAGGCGCTGCTCCAACCCTATCAGTTGTGAAAGTATTGAAATAGCTGGTGTTTTAACTCTGTGCATGTGTCCGGCCTCTAGCCACTTAAGCTAGGAGCATCCCCAAACTTCTAGCAACTGAAAGACTAATGCTTGGCCAGATAGGGGGCATCCAAGAATGTAATTCCAGCTCTAGACCTGTGGCCATTCTCATTGGTCAGTGTCTGTGCCACACTCATTAAACATTTTGCATATCATGCCCAGCTTAATTATGTTCTGAAGTATTTTCTATTTTTAACCTGAATGAGTCAGATTCAGACTTAAATACAGCATTTATTGTGATTTTCTTCTAGGACTTCCTCACTAACAGTTTTTTCACATGTATAGGGAATCCCATGTAGGGTAATAAGGGTAGCCAGCAATATCAGGCATGAGCTTCTTAAAGATGCTGGAAAACAAGTTTTTGGAGAAGACTCATACACATAGAAGAACCTTTCCAAAAAACGAAATGCATTCTTGGAATGCATAAGCTGGCAAGGGAGCAGAACTTTACATAGTATTGAGATATGACACTTCTCAGTATGTGAGTTATGAGACCACATTGTTCGGAGTCCCGTTTGACTGTCTCTCTGTAACTGGCTTTTACATGTTCGTTTATACAAGCAGCTGGTCTCGAGATGTTCCCGAGATGTTCCCTGGCAGTATTTGAACCACTCGCTATTTCAGAGGAGGGAGTCACAACATGGAATCTGTAGCTAAAAATATATAGCCTGTGTTCAAATTTAAGATCAGCTGGTTAAAATCATTTTTATTCCTAGCCCCATGTCTTCAAACAACTAAGTGGCTGGGAAATAAGTAACTCAACAGTGGAAACAGTTTCTTCTACATTTTTATTGTTTTTTGATGGCCACTAGAGTGCTTTGAACATAAAACACATCTTTTAATACGGAAAAATAGTGTTTCTTTTCTTCCCTGCCCCTTTCTTTCCCTCCCTCCCTCTTTCTTTCTTTCTTCCTTCTTTCCTTTCTTCCTTCCTTGCTTTCCATGTGTCTCTTGTTTTATATGTTGAATTTCAGTTTTAAAACTAGAGCCTTTTTTTAAAAGATTTTATTTATCTGAGAGAGAGAGAGCACGCGAGTGGAGGGAGGGGCAGAGAGAGAGCAAGAAGGACAAGCAGAGTCCATACTGAGAATAGAGCCCAATGATGAGCTCCATGTGGGCTCAGTCCCAAGACCCTGAGATTATGACCTGAGCCAAAGTCAGACACTTAACAGACAGAGCCACCCAGGTGCCCCAAAACTAATGCCTTCTTTAATGCAGAAATTTTCCCAAATGAAAATAGTCCTTGAGTTATCGTAAGAAATGGGACATGTTTCTTTGTTCACAAAAACATACAAAGTTCATTCAATTGAAAGAGAAAATTAATAATCATCCTTTAATGTTCTTCTGTGAGAATTCCTATTTAGCATCCAGAGGGGTTCAGTGCAGGTGTCTGCTTAGATACAGTACATATTTAGTCTTGGCTGCTTCCTTTTAGGGATAAACAGCTCTTGGGAAATACACATTGTTAAATAATCAGTTACAGAGGACTAATTGTTTCAAGGCACTCCCTTTGCAATTGCTTTCCAACAGCCAACAGTAATAAGAAATGTCACTTCGTTTCCATTGGAGACTAGCACATGAACTATTCATGAAGAGTGGAAAAGCAATCTTCCCAGAAAACCCTGGAATAAACATGTTGAAGCCAGGGGAGGTTGGGATTGTCATTGATTTGTCCCAGAGCCATGTTAAGTTCAGTGAGGGGGAAAAAAAAAAAGGCTGCACTCATTTTGTAGCGTGAAATGCAGAGACCAATAAATGCCTGGTGTGCTTCAAAACATCCCAGAACATTTCTATAGCTTTACGAATAAATATACAGAAGCTAAGACAAGGAGGTGTATTTAAATTGTCTTGATTAGGTCATGCCACTGTCTAATGTTCCGTAACATCTGGGCTTGTGAAACATCTTTGTGTTTTCCTGTAGTAAACTTCTTGACTCTATTTGACAATGAGTGACAGTGTCTAACATTGTCTCCTCATTACCCCGTTGACTGGCCAGGCAGGGCTCTTTGGACAGACTGCAGGATTTTTACTTTTGTTTGTACTAGATTCTGTAAATAAAAGTGTCAGGATCTGATCTGCCAGTGGGTGTCTTCAATGAATACAGCTTTAGTAAGGAGGGGATTGTATAGCCTACCTTTTGGCACCTGGCTTTATCCTTGCAAAGCAACAGGTGCCTCCATTCCTTCCACCCTAATGCTTCCATTTCAGAGATTTCTCTGCGCCCTCTGTGACCACTTTTTTTTTTTTTTTTTTTTTTTGGCATTTCAACCACGTAGCATGCCTTCGTGGACTCTGTGGGCCCTTACCTTACCAGTGAAAAGATCTAGCACACTCTGGTCCTTGAAATAGCAATCATACAAGAATTAGAGTAAACAAGCCATATACCTCCTTTTGTTACAACAGTTTTGGGAGAGCAAAACAAACAGGTAACATTTGGGGCCATTTTCCACCTCGTCATTAGGATTCTTTTTTTTTTTTTTTTAAGACTTTATTTATTTATTTATTTGGCAGAGAGAGAGAGAGACAACACAAGCAGGGGGCACAGCAGGCAGAGAGAGAGAGAGAGAAAAGCAGACTCCCCACAGAGCAGGGAGCCTGATGTGGGACTCGATCCCAGGACCCTGGGATCATGACCTGAGCTGAAGGCGGTCGCTTAACCGACTGAGCCACCCAGGTGCCCTGGTTCTTTGCCTTAGTGTAATTCATAATTTTTCCAGGGTCTAAAATTTTATTCTTATCTCTTATATTACTCAAATATTGGAGTGGGAACAATACATTTTTTTGTAAATACATTTTATATGTATATTTTATGGTAAAATTCAATGTTGAGCTTCCGGATGCAGTGGAATGAGCATGTAGTTAAGTGTCATGAAACCACTATTCTACCAAATGACTTGACAGCTCTGAGTTTTAGTTACCTACTTTCCAAATGAACATAAAATTCAAAAATGCCTCAAATTTTGTCCTAAGGATTATGTAAAAATGTATGTATAAAAATGTAATTTGTAGGGTGCCCTTATGGCTCAAGATCTCAGCTCAGGTCAAGATCTTAGGGTCCTGGGATCCAGCCCAGCATGAAGCCTGCTTGAGATTCTCTCTCTCTCTCTCTCCCCCCCCCCCCCGTCCCTGCCTGCTCATGCTCCCCCCTCCCTCTCAAAATAAAAAAATTAAAGGGTGCCTGGGTGGCTCAGTCATTAAGCTTATGCCTTCGGCTCAGGTCATGATCCCGGGGTCCTGGGATCGAGCCCCACATCAGGCTCCCTGCTCGGCGGGAAGCCTACTTCTCCTTCTCCCACTCCCCTTGCTTGTGTTCCTGCTCTCGCGGTCTCTCTCTGTCAAATAAATAAATAAAATCTTTAAAAAAATTTTTTTTAATTGTATATATATATAATTTGTAAACTACATGTTTTATAAATAGAAAATACTATAAAAGAATAAATGGGCAAAAAGAAATGGTTATCTCAAGAACTATATAAAGACAAATGAGAGGCCAAAGAGAGATTTGTAAAGCTTAGCCTTTAAATCCTCTCTTAAGCCACTGATTCTCCTCATGAATGAGCTCATCCACTCACTCTGAGGTATTCCCTTCATGCAGGTGCCATAGCTCCCCTGTGTCCACCATCACAATGTCTATGTTACAGCGTGGATCCTCTGTAGTCACTCATTTGCTTTTAAGTGTGTAGCAAATGCCTTCGGGTTCAAGCAGGTAACTTACGTGAGTGATGTAAGCTTACTGAGAGACTGTAGGGTTTGGTTGGGATGGTAGAACTGGAGAGTGCAGACCCTCCAAAGAGCATGCAGATGAAAAAAGCAGACGTGTGGGCCAAACAAATGCTTTTCCAGGGGAAATTCCCCTGGGTACAGTAGAACCTGGCTTCCGTCAGGGTTTATGATGGTCAACCTATGGTTTATCCTCTCTCTTGGGGCAAAGCAGAAGTTTGCTTGGGGGATCCAAGTGACTCAACTGAAAACCTCCTGTATTAACTGGAACTCCCCCTCTGTGGCAGTCTTTGGACCCTGTTTCTTCATTCTCTGCTGCTGTGAGATTGATGCATTCTCTGCTTGGCTTTTTTAGACGCCGGGGCGCTGGACTCAATCTTCTTAGCCTTTCATCCCACACATAGGCAGTCTTGGAACTGGCAGATGCCTTTATAGTTCCCTTTTGCTTTGGAATCTTGGCCTCTCAAGTCCTGGTTGCCTTAGTAGATTTGAACCCTATTTTTTTTTGTGTCCCCCAACCTAGTCAGATTGCTGCAACTCCCAGGCTGTGACTTTCTGTTTGGCCTCGAGGCATCTCACTTTGAATTGGAAAATTCCCTAAAGTGGGGGGAAAAAAAAAAGGCAGTGAATGTAGGGCTCCCTGCTCGATGGGATTTGCTTCTGTACAGGATCTTGGCTCCTCAGGTACTGGATGTTTGGATGGCTTTCATCTGCTATTTTGTTACTGCTTATGTTGGTTTTTTTTTTTTTTTTTTTTTTTTTTTTGCTTGTGTTGTTTTAATATTGTATATTTGCGTCTCTTATTGTAGAATTGTACTCAGTGATTAATCTGATATAAATTCCATCAGAGCCAGGAGCAAAAGTCTCAATAAATTTATTTCAACAAATATCTAATAAATGTTTAACAGAATCTGAATGTATATTGATAAATGAAGATATTTAGATTCTAATATTCATTAGAAATGAAGTCGTGAGGTATGGAGTGGATAACCTCGTCAGACATATGCACCATGCTGGTGCTCCTGGGAACACTGATGAGGAAGTCTGTGCCTAGGACTTTTTTTTTTAATTAATTAATTTTTTTTTTAGTAATCTATATATCTAATGTGGTGCTAGATTTCTCGATCTCAAGAGTTGCATGCTCTTCCAACTGAGCCAGCTAGGTACCCCTGTGCCTGGAACTTCTTAAGGTCAACTGATAAGGTGCACTTTATGTCTTATATATCACACACACGCACACACAACAAGTAAGATCTTCATACCTATTTCACAAACTGAAATAAACCAATGAGGAAAACAGATAATGCACACCAAAGAGAAACTAAAGAGAAACTAAAGGTTGCATGTTCCAAAAGACAACTGCTCTATGGGGCGCCTGGGTGGCTCAGTAGGCTCAGTAGCCTCAGAAGGCAGTGGGTTAAGCCTCTGCCTTCGGCTCAGATCATGATCTCAGGGTCCTGGGATGGAGCCCCCACATTGGGCTCTCTGCTCAGCAGGGAGCCTGCTTCCCCTTCTCCCTCTGCCTGCCTCTCTGCCTACTTATGATCTCTTTCTCTCTGTCAAATAAATAAATAAAATCTTTAAAACAAAACAAAAAACAAAAGGCTACTGCTCTAGAAAATAGGTCTACCTTCTCATGGATTAAAAAAAGGCCAACTAAAATCCTAATGGCAAAAGTTTTAAACGGCACCAATTCAAATATAAACTGAAGTTTCTAAAAAGATCTTTTTAGATAGATGGGTCCAGGAAGTTCTCTCTTTATCTTTCAGAATAAATCAATTCTATGTCACTGTTTTCCTCTGCACATGTTTTAAATAGCATGCTCTTCAGCTTGAGAAATTACATGAAATAGTTTAAAATACTTGGGAATACAAATTTTTTGTTTTGTGATTTTAGGCAACTCTTTAATTTCTCTGAAATGGGGATACTACGACTTACTTTATAAGGCATCTGTGGAAATCAACCAAAATATATTTTAAGTTTCCAGCACATAATAAGTGTTTAGTGACATTAACTGCTTTTCTCCTGTCCCTAATGTGACACCATAATTGCATATGCATGTAGATGAAAATTATTTTCCTATGAACAGAAACCCTCAGCTCCAGATCTTCATAGCATGTGTCTGAAATCAGTTAGCAGTATTTCTCTAATTGCTGATCATTCAGTCAGTTTAGAATCCCGATGATGTCATAGGCCACATTCACTGAGCTACCATCTCAAGATCTTATTTGGCTGCAAGACCCCAGTGTATAGATACTATATAAGTATGATGTACACATAAAATCTATTCATTATGTTTTGTCCTTTGTCCTATAACATTTTGGAACATTTAGAGGCAATACTTCAGGCTCTTTGTCAGTCTTGGGAACTGTTATTATAAAGTGGTGATATGGTAGATTATATATATGTTTTAACTTATTGTTTGAGCCAGTATCATAACCCTGGAAATTGAGTCTTCATTCATTGAAGAGCATTCATCTCTCTAAAATGTATTTGCATATGTATATGTTAAACCACACATCCCCATGCCTCTATGCTCAATATATATTATAATAGAAACCACAACAATAACAACGGGTATTTTTTAAGTGCTTATTATGTGGAATCGTACTTATAGCATTGAATTTTTACAACAGTCCTGCAAAGTAGAGAATATTATTCTTGCCATTTTACATATGGAGAAATGGGGGCTTAGCGAAATTAAGTGACTTAGGCAAGATCACACACCCAGTAACTCATGAGCTGGGATTCTGTATGCTATGATCAGTTCCCCCACTGGGCTTTGCAATGCTGGAAGACCATAGAACTTCTTATTGTTTAGTTATCCCAGAGTACCTTAGCAGAAGGCTGTCTTATAGTACCTATTCAACAAATGCTTATTGAATTAAAAAATTTTGCTAAATTAAAATGCTTTAAAAAGCAAAATGAATTAAAATGCTTAAATAGGCATAATTAACATGAATTCTTATTTGGTTACTTTTTGCTTATAAAAATTAAGGTATTTCAGTAAATGTTCATCTCCTCTAGCCCCGAGGGCCATTATAGTCACGTTCTCCCAGAGAACAGTCTCTCTTTGACTTAGTTGGAGATCTTTACTGAGGGAGCTGGAGGGCAGCAGCATCACACAGCAGGCTCCAGACGAGACCAAGGATTCCACAGTGAATACTCTCCCCACGGGTTCTTATACATTTCATTTTCCTAGTTCTCTAATTAGGCCAGTTTTAGTAGAAGTGACTTTGAGTGTCAAGTCAAGTCCGCAAGTTAGGTTCCTGTTACTTACTGAGGACATTTGTAAGCACTGAGACAACAGAAATGGAAACAAACAAAGAAACGTGACTCCTACCCCCGAAGGCAGGAAAAGCTCTAAAAGAAAGGTGGAGTTGGTGTTGTGTCTGTGGATCCCTTAGATCCATCCTCCTTGCCTTCTTTTCTGGGCGCTCACTGTCCCCTCCACTCTGTAAAGCCCAGGCTTTCAGCTGCTGCTGCAACTGACCTGCCTGCCACCTAGATCAGTTGCCTAGTCTGTCTTTTTAAATCTTGTATAGACCACTTTGGACAGAGGAAAACTTATGTAGGACACACTTAGAGACTAAGACAGGGCACTGGAAGAAATTAAGCACTGGATTGCATGGTCCAGGTTCTAAGCACCTAGGAGGATGCCTGTTCCAGGAGACCCAGGAGCCATGTGCATTGTGATCTGAACAGGCCAGATAGAGTGAGTTTCCCAGACCTCTAGTAATACTCTCACCCATGAACTGCACTGTTCTCTGGAGTCCATAACACACATCACTTTTCAGGGACTATCAACTGAATGTCAGTGCGGTGGCAAACACACAGTACACTTGATATTTTTCTAGGAAAACACTTGAAATCTCTAGGTTTATTTTTCTCCACTTAATTGATTATTCCTGTGTGAAGACAAAAACATGGTAAACTTAGCACTAACTGGGGCTAGATGGGCCATCTGAAATGATGGAATTGCAAAAAAAGAGAACAGGAACTTCAGATCCATCAGCTATGTGCAATCCACGAATTGTCCCAAATGTGCCCAGGTCTCCTAAAATGAAGTAAAGACATCAGTGCTTGAGAAGCCACTGTCTCCCTTTTGCTTCTCTGCTTTCTGTTCTTTTCGAGTATACATGCAGCCTCTTGCTGGTTGTTGTGGTTGCAGCATTTTGTACTGAAGAGTTTTATTTTACCATTTAATATCCACCTCCATCTTCAGCACTAGCAAGAGTTAGAGAATCTCCAGTGGAATAGTGCAGGGTGGGGGGGAGGGAGGCGGGGAGGGAAAAAGCTTACTAGAACTGTATAATCTGGTTACTACAGCTGTATTAGTGACCTGATCATTTACTAAAAGGAAGTTTTTCAAAGGGATTTTTTTTTTTAAATGAAAATTCATAGGCAGATTAAAATTGAATAAAGATACCTGTGATCTTTCATCAAAAAGCCGTCAAATACTCTTCCCCTTCAAAGCCTGGGAGAAGAACAGTTCTGGGGGTAACCAGACCTATTACAATGAGCTGGTGGGGATATAGTCTTACTACATAAGTTTTATAAGAGTTGTAAATGTTACTGAATTACAGATGATGTGTTTTTAAGTTATCCACTTTCATGAAGAATCACTGTAAAAATAAAAGGGAAGTTGTACAGGGATATCTCCCTTTTCAGTGCTCACATCAAGTATGAAAATTTGGTCCGGTATTTCTGAGCCCATGAGGAATCTGCTTCTTTGTTAGTCTGTTTTAACAGTACTGCATTAGTAATAAGTTAATTCATAATAATCTTTGTAATCTTAACAATAATACACTTACATTTCTCAGCATCTTTTAGAAATGTTTCTGCTTGAAACAAATTTAAGTAGTCATTCCTGTGAAAGTTTTTCAATATCATATTGTGTTCCGTGAGATAATTTTTTTTTTTTAATTTATTCGACAGAGAGGAGAAAGATCACAAGTAGGCAGAGAGGCAGGCAGAGAGAGAGGGGGAAGCAGGCTCCTCGCCGAGTAGAGAGCCCGATGTCGGGCTCGATCCCAGGCCCCCGAGATCATGACCCGAGCCAAAGGCAGAGGCTCCAACTCACTGAACCACCCAGGCACCCCCCCTATGAGATACTTTTGAGGATTATGTTTTATTTCCAAATACATATTGGCGTAAGATAAAGAGTTTGGATGTCTCTCATAAGTGCCAATTTAGATGTCTCTTGTAAGTGCCAGTATGATTTTATATGTATGCAATCTTCAGTAATATGCTACAAGTAAATGAATGTTTACTATATTATGGTATAGTGTGTGTATATATATAGTATATTTGTGGATAGTCAAGTTCCTGTTGACTATAATAGTTGATTGTGGATTCTCTACTAGAACCCCTTCTCCATTCTGTTCTTTACCCACGAGCTCCATTTCAAAAATAAATTATAAAATAAATAATCAGAAAAACGTTAGAAGAGCATAATATGGATGTGATCTGCAAGTACAAGAGATATCTTGAAGAATGGGTGCCTCCTTGCTGCAAATTTTCTGGACTTGCTGTACTTATCACCAAATTTTTATGTGTTTTACAAGATGTGCTTATAAAATCCTCATTTTATCTTTTTTTCCAGTGCTTCAATATGTTGTTATTTATATATAAATGATAAAAGCCACAGTGTTTTGCAACTGGTAGATTTCTGTTAGTACACTATAATTTAGTACTTTATTCTTTGGACAGAGTCCACAATTTTTTTTTTTAATGCCTCTAAACCATGTAAATCAAATGTTTTATTAGAAAAAGTAGAGTCAGAGAAACAGAAAGGTCATCTCTACGAAAAAAACCACATTTCTCTAATCTTTGATACTTAATTTCATCTGTGCCCTTCTCCACCAGCACGGAACACACATTTTTAATGCAAAAGTGATTAGAAACCAAATATAAAATCTGGTTGAAATCTGGCTCTGTTTGAATCACCAAATGCTTCATTAATCAGTGTGCATTAGCAAAATCATGTATATGTATGTCCCTGATCTTAATGCTTACTAACACTGTTGTTCTTATCTCCTTCTCCCTTTGTAGACCTGAGAGAAAGAGGCTGGTACTGTCACTCCATACTTACTACTATGCTCATCTCTCTGAATTTTCTAAGAATCCTCCCTGGCCGCTACTACGCCTTCCATCCGTAGGATTCATTGCAACTCTGTTCTTTCTTTTACACATACCTTCTTCTGAAGACCTAGGGAAAGGGTCTCTCATTCTCGACATCCGGAATTCTGAGAGATCTTGTATTTCTGCCTACTGGTGCCCACTTATACTCCTTCCAATTCCCTTCTTCCATTTACAACAGTCACCAGCACCTGCCTAACCTTCTTTGTTTCCTGCTCCTCTGGATTACTATCTTCCCCAACATGCATTGCCTTTTTTGCCCCTTGCCCAACAACAACTTGGGTAATTTGTGGACACTGCAAGTATTTTTATCATATTATCACATTCTTACCGACTTAGCTACCTTGAGTCAACTACTTCATCTTATCGGAGCAGGAATCTAGGGTGGAATAGTGGACTGGCTAAGTAACTAATTTTTCTACTTTTCCTTTTCCTTTTCATTTGGGGTAAGACTGTCTTGGAAGAAAACCATTACAAAAAAGAAATAAACTAGACGTTTATGACTCTATACCCAGATATAAACAGACATGTATGGATTTGCCTGTGAAATGAGTTATATTTATGGTTCATGGTGACCCACAAACAAAGCTTTGAACTAGGAATTAGGAAGCACAGAAATGTCACTAAATAATTGTGTGACTTTGACCAAATCATGAGGATGGAGTTTCTTCATCTATAAATGAATGGAATCAGACAGCATCTTGCCTAACTCTGGAAATTTATGATTTGCTTACAAAACTTTACAAAACTGAATAATGCTCTATGTGAGAAACCACGAAGTTCTAAGAGACAGTGTTTTTGACATTCATTCTTTTTATAGCTTTTACAAGTACACGTGTCCTATTCTGCTATTCTTTTGTTTTGAATTGAAAAAGGTGGCCTGATAAGAGTGAGATGAGCTCAGAGTAATAGACCATTAAAGGAACTAAACCTGGATTTCCAGCAAACAACCATTGGTCCCAGGTGCTGTCCCAGTGGTCTTCTGGGACATCAGTCTTCTTTCTTCATTCATAGGCACACTCCAGGCTTCTCTCTGTTCCATCTCAGATGTCTCAGGAGTTTGTCAGACCCAGAAATATCAATCAAAGGATTGACTAAAGAGCACATTTTTTTAATAATTGAAACCCTACTTTTTCTTTTTACTAAAACCCCTTTCCTAATCAGTACATTTAAAATATTTGAATAACTGTGCAATAAATAGCAAAGGACATAAATGATTACTTCAGAATTACATGCCATATTGATGATACTGGGGCGCCTGGGTGGCTCAGTCAGTTAACCATATGCCTTCGGCTCAGGTCATGATCTCAGCGTCCTGGGATTTAGTCCTGTGTCTGGCTCCTGGCTTGGTGAGGAGTCTTCCTCTTCCTCTTCCTCTGCCCCTCCCCACCTTGTTCTGTCCCTCTCCTCTCTGTCTCTTTCTCTCTCAAATAAAGAAATAAAATATTCAAAAATAAATAAATAAATTAAAGATACTAACAAGAATTCCTTATCACTTACTGGATATCATTGGGAAACCTCCTCAATTTCTCTAAACCCTCAGTTTCTCTCTTTCTGAAAAATGTGGATGAAAGTAATACCTACCTTAGCACTGTTGTGAGGACTGAGTAAAATGAATAACATAATATACATGAAACATGGCCAAGTGTGTGGGGCTGAAAAAATGCTCAGAAAATATTAGCTGCTCTTATGGTGATGATGGTGGTTGTTGCCTAGTATTATTTGCAATAATAATTGAAGAAGTGCATAGAAAGGTTTAGAAAAGCCAGAAATGGCCTGGTCTTGTGCAAGATGTGGTCCTAGAGCTGGGCTGCAGAATATACCAAATTTGGATGAGTTTGGAGGCAAGGGAAGTTTTTTTTCTTCAGATAAAAGGATGGGCAGAGACACAAGATGGAAGAGAGCATGTTTATCTTTGTCTAGCTAGAATGAAGTTTATGTGGGAGAATAAAAGGAACAGCACTGGGACACCTGGGTGGCTCAGTCGTTAAGCGTCTGCCTTGGGCTCAGGTCATGATCCCAGGGTCCTGGGATCGAGCCCTGCATCGGGCTCCCTGCTCGGCGGGGAGCCTGCTTCTCCCTCTCCCTCTGTCCCTGCTTCTGTTCCCTCTCTCACTGTGTCTCTCTCTGTTAAATAAATAAATAAAATCTTTAAAAAAAAAAAAGGAACAGCACTGAAAAGGCCCTTGGGTAAGGTTGGGTTGTGTGAGAAGTGACAGGAGCAAAGCCTTTGTGCCATATTATTATGGGATCTATTAAAACAATTTAAAGACCTTTTTTAAAAACTTCTTCAAAAAATCATCCTGTTGTAGATATCATAACCACTGCAAATTTGACTCCTGACCTCTTGTATTCCATCCATGAAGTTCAAAGACAGCCACTTACCAGGGAGTTTCTTTTGCTGGAACAAGGACCTAATCGTGGGTGCTCCTGCCCCTCCCGCTATCGCTGGCTGACATCATGAGCCCTGAGCAGCGGGGGAGGAATTGGCCATTAATATGTAACACATAAATGCACTGAATAAGATTGTAATCCAGAGTGTAGTCTTCTTGAGACCAGGGGCCCTGATGTGACCCTTCCACATGCCCCACATCATAACTTCTCTTTCAGCGCAGACGACCTACTGAGTTGAATTCCAGGCACTTGGGGTTTAGGACGCTGCACACTGAAGCTGAAGCAGAAGAAGCTTATCTAATCCTTAGGGCCTGGAGGAGGTACCTTGGAGCACTGAACCCAGTGCTGTTTGGACCCGTCCGAAATCTCTGGCAGTTCTCTTCTTTCCCTTCCCATCCCCATTTCTCTTTCATCAGTTGTAATGGCTTATCGTCCTTCTTTCCCGTTCAACATCTGTTTTCTATTTTCTAAAATAGACATATTTTCTATGTCTCCCGTTGTTCTCTTCGTTGTTTGTCTTTCTTGATCATTCTTGATCATTCTCACAGATTCGGGGCTCTGTCATTAATCCTAAAGATGACTAGCTCTAGCTTATCCCCCGAGAGAGCAAGCCTTCCCCACACCAGGACCCAGCACTGCACTGAAAACAACAAACAAAACCAAAAAACCCACCTAATAGTGTTCAGCAGGGGCTTTCTCTGTATTCGGAGACATGGTGAATTTCCCAATTTAGAAAGGGTGAAAAGAAATAATGCAACCTCCAGATCTGGCTGTTTCAGAAAGCTGGTGCACATTCCCAGTAGCAGTGAATAATGGCAGGGACTGGGAGGAATCCTAGATGGGCAGCTGGACTCCTGAAGCCAGCCGAGAGTGGACTGTGTGTGTTTTCAGAGCCGCGTGAAAGACAGCACTGTAACCTCACCACCGCTGTGCAGTCCACGGGCGCCTCACAGGGGGAGGCCCTGGAGCACTTTGAAAATCACCCCTCGTTGTCTTTTGCCTCTGTGTTACCAACTTAGCACCTAGCCCCGCGGCGCTTTTCCTGCTGCGGGTCACCAAGAGCTGGCCTCTGCTATTTTATAAGCAGAGAGCTGGCAACTGTCCTGAATGTGGAGTTGAAATGTAAGCTGGGTAGTTTCAGGTTGAAACAAAGAAATGTTTTAGAGCTTTCGTTATCTTCACTTCAGACATCATGCCTTCTGTTTATCCACTTTGCCGCCCAATTTTGGGCCCGCGTTAAGAAATAAAATCGTACCCCCTCCTCCTTTGGCCCTTAAGACTCTCTCCCTTGGCATAACTACATCTTTTTATTGATGTAGAATTGGCTCAATGATGGGAGTTATAGATCTTCCTCACTAACAAGTCTTTGCCAACCAAAGCAGCAACTGAAGTCCCAGACACAAGGACATCAGAGAGTGGTGCCATTTTGCCTTTGCTTGGCCCACCCATGTCTCTGCAGCATAGGAGCAGCTCAGAGGCCAGTAGAAAGGGGTTGGAAACCGGTGAGAGAAGAACGGGAGCCGAACCTTGCCGAACATCCTCCTTATACCAGGTTCTCACTTACGTACTTAGAATGCTTGCCCCAGAAGGTGTCCACTCCCATGTCTGCAGGGGGCTGACCGCAGACCGGGCCAGTCCCCAAGGTCAGAGTCAGAATGCCTTGTCTAAAGAGGAAGCAGCTCCTTGGCTTCATGTAAGCATTCGCTAGACAGGAAGCAGATCCAGTGTCAGCCAGATCTTCTGATTTTTCTAGAGAAGCCAGAAACCAGATTTTTATGTGAGAGCTCCTAATTTGTTAATGTTGGCAACTATTTAAAGACAACCTTTAAATACCGTGCGGGCCAATCAAAACCCGTTGGCAGGCAGCGTCTGGGCCGCCAGTGTTGGACCTCCGGCTCACCTAGTAGGCACTTCCTGAAGCCTTCCTCGTGAGCTAGAACTCTCCCTCATCGGCCATGTGGATCAGGGAAAAGACACTTTCCCAGCTCTGTCTTTTACAATTCTTTCTACCGAACATTTTTAAAAATCAGAGTCGTTTTAAGAATTCTTGGACCCCTTAAAAAAAAAATTCTTGGACCCCTTTTCTGAACATAATCTGGAACAGACCCCAGCTTCCAGGGTGGCCTCAGGGTGATCCATCCCCTCAAGTGACCTCCAGTCCGTAGCTGGTCCGAGAGGGGAAAGGGAGATGCTGGCCATATCTGAGCCTGTTCTGGATGAGTGCAAAGCCCTGCAGTCCCCTGGGCTCAGCTCTGTACCCCCAGAGCAGAAACAAATCCAGTCATTCTTGATAGGTGGGGAAAACGCCCATGGTGGGCGTCACATGGGCCAGAGCCTTCCCCGCTGTGCTTGGCAAGCTGCGGTATGTTCATGCTGAAGGGAATGAGATGCTATGGAGGCAGAAGAGACAAAGGAAGCATAGAAAAGGGGATGGGGGTGTGGGGCAATGTATTCCTATTCCTCACCTGTGAGTAAGAGCAAGCCATCAAAAGCACAAGTAGAAGAGCTGAAGAGTCTACGGCCATACCACCCTGAACACTCTTGATCTCGTCTGATCTCGGAAGCTAAGCAGGGTCGGGCCTGGTTAGTACTTGGAAGGGAGAAGAGCTGAAGAACCAGACCATGGGAATGCTCAGTGCTCCTTCCTAACTTACTCCTTGAACATGCCCATCCATCCACCCAGCTATTGGAAACCCTCACAGAAAAAAGGAGTGGCGCCAATGGCTGGGATGGACGCAACAGACTATTTTTATTCCAAGTGGAAGAATAGGCCACGTCAACAAATGAAAACATAGGGCAAGTCAAAAGAAATGTCAGCCCCCAAGCTCATGGGTGTGTTTCTTCCTCTTGGTGTGAGATTTGGGCCAGAAATCTGTCTCACCAAGTCAGGACCTACAGTTAGGGCTTTCTCGAGCTGCGGTTCAGAAATGCAGCACAGGATCTGAGACAAAAGTAAGGCTTTCATGCCCAGTGTGGGCAGCCCCCTGCAGACATGGAAGTGGACACCTTCTGGGATCAAGACATCTGTGTCTTGTGTTTCTTTCTTTTGTTTTAATGGATTTTTTTTTTCCCAGAGAGGAGAGGATGACGTCAGCCAAATATGCAATACAGGCTCATCTAATTAAAATTTTGTTTATTTACTTGTGATTTTAAAAGAATATTAAGCATACTTGTGAGACATTTGTGTCTGGAAAGAGTTGAGCAACTCTAAGTTGTAGCGTGTGGCGATTGGTTAAAAATTGCTAAATTATGTTTCTTTATTTTCCGCGAAATGTCAAATGTTCTTTTGCTTCTATAAAGGTCAGTATGGCTTAAAGAGAAAGGGGAAAAAAACCAAACTTGGACCATTAACTTGTTATTGAACTTTAGAAGTGTTTTATTTACCAGTAAAATTAAATCTAAAAATGTTGTAGTGGCTCTGGAACAAGAAAAGACTAGATTGCAATAAAGTTAATGACTTTGTGTTACTTTCTTCTTCTTTCTGTGCCTTTCAGTGAAAAACAAAAAGGAGAAAATGAGTTAGATGGCAGAAGTTATTTATATCTGTGTATACATATATGTGGAATATATCTTCTGTTGCATGGATGGGGTGTCATAACTTTTTCCTTATGCTTTCTGCCCTTTGATGTTCTTGAGCAGAATATAGCTGGAGAAATGAAATTCTTTTGGTAAATACATTTTAGAGTGGCATTTACTAATGGTAAGCAGGGACTTGTTTCTCAGAGAAGTAGTCTCCTTTTTAAAAGCGATGATGAACACACACACACACACACACACACACACACACACACACACACGGCTAGGAACACACTCTTTGTTCTAGGTTGTTTCCAAATAACCATTGTTATGTATTACCACCATTTGATCTGATCATGAGGCACAACTACCTCATACCCCTTTTTGGGGGAAAAATAAAAATAATGAAAGAGCAATATTTAACAGTGCAGAACCATAAACTTTATTGAATTGCATCTTTTTTTTAAGATTTCATTTATTTATCTGAGAGAGAGAGCACAGGAGCAGGGGCAGAGGGAGAGGGAGAAGCAGGCTCCCTGCTCAGCAGGGAGTCCGATGAAGGGCTCAATCCCAGGACCCTGGGATCATGACTTGAACCAAAGGCCGATGCTTAACCGACTGAGCCACCCAGGCAGGAGGTTGAATTGCATCTTCTAATCCTGTTGCAAAGGCTGAGAGTAGTCTGGCAAAATGCAGGTCAGGAAATTTTTCCTGTCACTGACAGAATACATGCTAGTGACATGTTAAAAATATGCAAAAGTTCATCTTTAAAAAAAAATTCCAGTATAGTTATCATGAGAGTGGGTCTTTCGTATTCCCAAACTCAGCTTCCCATGTCTTTTTCCTTCTCTTGCCCCCTGCCCACTACCCCTAATCTGTGATCTTTTCCTGAGCATGGCTTAATACCCATTAATCCCCCGCCAACAGTCCCACACTACTAGTTTCAGGTGTGTCTCTTGCCACAGTATTGGCTTTTTTTAAAAAGATTTTATTCATTTATTTTTAGAGTGAGAGAGAGAGAGAGTGCTCAAGTGGGTGAAGAAGCAGAGAGAGAGTGAGAGCAAGTGGAGGGCGGGAGGGGCAGAGAGAGACTCTCAAGCAGGGCTGGATCTCATGGCTGGATCTCAGGGCTCCAGGGCTGGATCTCATGACCCTGAGAAAGTGGATTACTAAGGCAAATGGGTTTTTCCACGTTCACTTTCTCTCCAGGACTAGAGAAACAAAATAGAGATTGGGGATCCCCCCTTTTTTTTAATTTAAACTTTTTTATTACTGAAGTATAGTTGACATACAATTTATATTGATTTCAGATGTACAACATAGTGATTCAACAATTCTATGCAGTACGCAATCAAAGGAAACCACAAAATGAAGAGGCCACCTACTGAATGGAAGTCCCTTTTAAAAATGCCAATATCGGGGCACCTGGGTGGCTCTGTCAGTTAAGCGTCTGACTCTTGATTTCAGCTCAGGTTGATCTCAGGGTCGTGAGATCCAGCCCTGCACTGGGCTTCACACTGAGCGCAGAGTCCGCTTGGGATTCTCTGTCTGCCCCACCCCCTCTCGCTCTCACTCTCTCTCTTCCTTAAAAAAAAAAAAGAGGAAGAAAACAACAAGGGAAGGTCCGAGAGTCCATTTTCAGTTGCTTCTCTGATTCACATATCTACTTTAAATTTTTTTCCTGAATAGACTTTTTTGTTTGTATTATTTCTGAGTAGCCATCAGTGAGTTCCGTTATATTATTAGTTTCACAAAGTGAATGTCTATTAGACTAGGGTTTTTGGCTCTTATCCTAAAATTTCCTATTGCATTTAGTTTCCAGTATATTTTGAACTCATCTACCCAAAAGCACCTCAAAATTAATTTTTAAAAATGTTTGTCTTATTTTTCTCTCACAGTTAAGTGTGGTTAGTATTACATTCATTATGTAAGGTTCCATTTTCACTTTAGGCCCACCCAGTATTGCTGCATCAAAAGGAAGTTAAAACTTACTTGCTTAACATCATTTACCAAAGCAGGTGTAATAGGAGCAAAACTAGGACAAAAAATAATTGATCTGGAGATTGAAGAGTTGCAGTGGTGACTTTAACATGGCTGTGGGAAAAACTTGCGCCCTAGTGCCAACCCCTGAAGTCAACATAGTGAAGGATTGAAAAGATGACAAGTGGGGCAAAACAATCACGGTAAAATGTAGTTTTCTTAAAAAAAAAAAAAGATTTGTTCATGGGTGCCTGGGTGGCCCAGTCTTTAAGCATCTGCCTTCAGCTCAGGTCATGATCCCAGGGTCCTGGGATTGAGTCCCGCATTGGGGGTCCCCACTCAGTGGGGAGCCTGCTTCTCCCTCTCCCTGTGCTGCTCCCCTTGCTTATGTGCTCTCTCTCTCTGTCAAATAAATAAAATTAAAAAAAAAGAATCTGTTCATAACAGACTTCAGTGTTTCCATTTTAGAGTCAGGAAGAAAAGTTTAAATTGATTGGTTTAGTTCAGAAAATTGACTGAAAATATGTGTCTCCCAGGTTTTCCGTAATGCTCTCTTAGGTTTGATTTGTGTGAGTCTTTATAATTAATTTCTAAAGTTTGATGTTAACTTTTTAATATTAAAACTGAGGTTTAAAAGTCTCCAGAACTGCATGGTCTACGTTTGGGAGAGACAGAGGAGGGAGAGCTAGAGGCTGCCCGTCCGACACTCAGGGTCTCAGCGGCTTTGTCAGGGGCCAGTGCCGACCTCAGCGAGGCATCCCAGTCAACAGAACTTTCCAGAACAAAAGCAACAGAGTGGACAGAGGAGAGGTCGCATACTACTGCTTTTTGATCTACCTGCCATGTCAGGTGTTCTCAGCCCTCAGGTCTTACCACCCCTAAATTTATGAAAGTAGAGGAATGTTACAACCACTGATGCTCCCTCAACTTGTCGAGATAATCCTTTCAACTACATGCTGCTGACATGATATGTAAACACTGATCTTTAAATTCTTCACTTTGAGTGGGCCATGTAATATAATTTGCCCAGGAGCGCCTGAGGGGCTCAGTGGGTTAAAGCCTCTGCCTTCGGCTCAGGTCATGATCTCAGGGTCCTGGGATCAAGCACCGCATCGGGCTCTCTGCTCAACGGGGAACCTGCTTCCCTCTCTCTCTCTGCCTGCCTCTCTGCTTACTTGTGATCTCTCTCTCTCTCTCTCTCTGTCTAATAAATAAATAAAATCTTAAAAAAAAAAAAAAAAAAATATATATATATATATATATATATAATTTGCCCAAATGATGCTTCTCGGAACGGATCGGGAATGCAGTTAGAAGATACAGTGAAAGCTGTCCTCTGAAACTTCACATCTCATAATCATTAGGACCCTTAAAAATGAGACCCTTTAGAATCCTTTGAAAACCCCAAAGAGATTGCCCAGAGAGAGTCCAGGCAACATGAGTCTTGGTAAATGACAGCACAGAGTGAAGGACTTGGAATCAGACAGGCTGAAGTTTGAATTCTAGGTAAAGTGCTGTGCTGAAATGCCAGTAAATGAAATAAGACACATTAAGTGCTGAGCCCCAGTGCTTGGCACATAAGCCAATACTCAGTAAAGGGTAGTTTCACTACTTTAAAAAAAAAATGAAAAAGGAAAATAGGCAGAGAAAAGTTGCATGGCCTTAAATAATTCTCCATATTTATTTTGAATAAATGCATTTTGTGCTAGAGCTTTTCGTGGTAACTAGATCAACAGAGCACAGAAAGTACTATTGCTAGCGCATATTGTCTGGAATGAACAAATACTGTGATTCTGGTCAAACACAATACAGAGGGATTTTCTTGCATTCCCATCTTCTCGTCTTAGACTGTGCCGTTATGTTCATGCGTATTTCTGTTCTCCTTTTTAAAATGTTTCCAGATCTTACCTTTCTCAAGGATCCAGCTTTAAATGTACCACTTCCTGGAAACCTTCTGTGCCTCACTAGTTTAGCATAATCTCTTCTGAGGCCAGCCCCCACACCGTATTCTGTATTTTCCCTTATTCGGCACAACCTACGTCACCTGGGGCCGTTCCCCAACAGTTTCCCTGAAGACCCACTCTCCCGCTCCTTTTGTACTGCTGGGAAAGCTTAATTACAGGCCTGGCACCAGGTCCTCAGTAAATTCTTGTTGAATTAAATCTCTTATTTGAAATTTCCGATGCCCACAGTCCCCTCCCACAAATCTCCTTAATTTAGGGAAATCTCTCGAAATGACTCACAAGTTTTCACACCTCATCCCAAACTGACATTTTCAAAGCATTTACATGCTTCATAGTTTTCCAGTGTGTACTATCAAAACAGTGTTTATATTAAAAGGACATATTTAATTATCAAATATTTATCCTAAGAAATGTGGCGAGACCCAGCAGCATTGTCCTGCTGACGCGCTAAAAGGTTACATGCTTTGCCTCTAATAATAGATTTAGTGGTGGGATTAGGAATACAAGTAAGGTTAGCCTCCCAGAGCAGTCTGGTGGCCTGAGGCAACCAGGAAGGTGAAGTCAGTGTCTTCGTTAACTCACTAACTTTACTGGAAGTACATATTTTCCATGTGCCAAGTTCAGTAAGTCATGGAGTAAATGTTTATTTTGCTATGCTTTGAAAAGTTGCTTTGCTTCTTGTAAGTTTTCTCGATGGAAGAATTCCAAGATATGACTTAATCTATGTTTGCAGCATTTGAACTAGAAACAGGATTTGTTCTGTGACTTGGCTCTGTCGTTTATGGGCCACTTCTGTAGGGTGGGTGTGTGGAAGCCACAGGAGAAGTGCCTGGAACTTGAATGCCAACAAGCAATATACTCATACAATTTTCGATTTTCTAACATCTGAAGGCAGGCATCCAACCTTGCAGAATAGGAGGTATCTGTCTTGTATATCATAGACACTGATTTCCAGAATTACGGTAACCAGGTAGTGTGGCGGATCACCTCAGTGGACTTTCCCATAACCTGCACAAAGAACACCTTTGTGCTTTCTTGTAGGTGCTGTGGTTTGACTCTTTGTATAAACTGCCTCAGGTCGGAGATGAATTAGCCATTACTAGTAGGGAAGCCTATCACCAGTTGGAGCTATTTGTCATTAACTCTTGAATTTACTCTGCAGGCATCTTATAAAGCGTTTGAGAGTTTATGCTTATTAACTAATAGTAATCTTTTTTTTTTTTAAGCTTTATTTAGGGACACCTGGGTGGCTCAGTCGGTTGGGTGTCTGCCTTTGGCTCAGGTCATGATCCCAGAGTCCTGGGATCGAGTCCCACATTGGGCTCCTTCCTCAGCAGGGAGCCTGCTTCTCCCTCGGCCTGCCGCTCTCCCTGCTTGTGCTCTTTCTCTCTCTGTCTCTCTCTGGCAAACAAATAAATAAAATCTTTTAAAAATAAATAAATAAAATAAAAAATTTATTGATTTACTTTAGAGAGAGAGAGCAGGAGGGGCGGGTCAGAGGGAGAGGAAAAAAGAGTCCCAAGCAGGGTCGGTCACTTAACTGACTGAGCCACCCAGGCACTCCAACCAATAGTAATCTTATTAGAGATTTGAGTTTTTACCAAAGGAACTACTAAAGAGTTCGTGTTGGGGCACCTGGGTGGTTCCATTGGTCGAGCATCAGACTGTTGGTTTTGGCTCAGGTCATGAGCTCATGCTTCATGAAATCAAGCCCTGAGTGGGGCTCCGCACACAGCCCAGAGTTGGCTCGGAATTCTCTCTCTCCCTCTCTCTCTCCCCCTCTGCCCCTCCCCCCGTATGCAGTCTCTCTTTCTTTCTTTCTTTCTCTCTCTCATAAATAAATAAATAAAATCTAAAAAAAAAAAGGAGTTCACGTCATAAAAAAATATCTCTTCAACTGGTTAAATAGTCCATGTAATCCACAGTAGACAAAGCAAAAGCAAGATCTTATTGACAGCTATAATCCTGGGTAAGAAACTAGGAATCGAACTTCATAGGTGACACCAATACTTAGCCTGAACCATTTTAAGTCTTTTTTGTTTTCATAATACAAATCTGGGTTGCTTTTGAAATCAACAGACTGTCATACTATTGACTCACAACCTCAACAACTTTGTTAACCCTTTTTTAAATAAAGTCAGTCTGGAGTGCAGGGTGGCTGTCTTTCAAGCATCTGCTTTGGCTCAAGTAATGATCCCAGGGTCCTGAAATGAAGCCCCACATCAGGCTCCCAGCTCAGAGGGGAGGCTTCTTCTCCCTCTGCCTCTGCCCCTCTGCCCCTCCCTCCACTTGTGCACGTTCTCTCTCTCTGTCTCGCAAATAAATAAAATCTTAAGCAATAAAATAAAATAAATAAAGTCACTCTGATGCTAGAACTCACTAGAAGTATACCAGCTTTAGAGTTCTTCAGAGTTCCTCATGCCCCCTCAAGCAACACTCTACAATATAGTTTAAAATCTAATCACACTTCTCAGTATTATAATTTTGAACAATCAACAGGATTCATTTTGAGTTTGTAACATACTCATTGAGAACCATATGGCGCATTTAAGTAAACATCTGTGATTCCCTTTAGTTGTACACTGAAAATAACATACTACATGAAGATTTTATTCAGTCTGATATCGGAAGCTTCACTGCTCCTCCCCACTGGTTACTCTAGCAGGGCCATGTTGGGTCTTCTTGAAAGCTTTCTTGTATATACTACCCTTTCCTCTTTCCTCTTGCCTGCTAGCTGGTTTCCTGTATGTCTCTGTAAAACTCACGTAGAAGTCAAATCTCGCAGTGGGTCTTCTCTGCTTAGTCCCAACCAATTTTCCATATGTCTCCTTGGATCTCCAGCAAAATGATTTTTTTTTCCTTATCACGGCATTCATATGCTCAGAAATGTTGAATGAATGAATGAACCCATGAATGATAAATAGTTGAATGAATGCCAAGATTAATGGAAGTTTAT
>CM052895.1:57981018-58044194 GCA_028534135.1 Potos flavus
TGCTATTGTATTTATGGGTTAGAACTAGCTCCAAAACTCATTTCCTTTTTTTTTTTTTTTTAATTATTATTATTATTTTTTAGAAGATTTTATTTATTTATTTGACAGAGATAGAGATCACAAGTAGGCAGAGAGGCAGGCAGAGAGAGGAGGAAGCAGGCTCCCCGCTGAGCAGAGAGCCCGATACGGGGCTTGATCCCAGGACCCTGTGATCATGACCTGAGCTGAAAGCAGAGGCTTTAACCCACTGAGCCACCCAGGCGCCCCTCATTTCCTTTCTTTATAAACAAATATGGTTGACATTTTCTAGAGGCACTCTTTCTTCCCTACCACATATAATCGTGATCTATGTAGCAAGTATACCAAAAATCACTATTAAAGATCTGTTTTTTAAATTTCCTACTACCATTCTCAGTCATGCAGGCCATGATCCAGGCTAACCTAGAAAGCTCTTTGGAAAGAAGGTAGAATTTTTCCCTTCCTATGAATTCTATAATCACTTCACGTGATTGGATTCACTAGTATTTTAATGTTGTAGAGGATGTGGTATTGTTTGTTTTTTCTCAAGTATATTTTAGAGGCTGCCTTTATCTTTGGGGACACCATGGATCAAAGTTTGATCCTTAACTTTGCAGGCTTAAAAACTTGAACTTGACAAGGTTCCAAAAGCTGATTCACTAAAGTATTTATGATGTATTAATTTACAATGAGATTTGTGTGTGGCTGGGGAAATGGGCCACTTGTCTATAGAAAGTAAATTCATAAATTTTTTTTTAAAGATTTTTATTTATTTATTTGAGAGAGAGAGAGCGGGAGCAGGTGGGGGAAAGGGGCTGAGGCAGAGGGAGAAGCAGACTCCCCACTGAGCAGGGAACCCAATGCGGGGCTCGATCCCAGGACCCCGACATCATGACCTGAGCTGAAGGCAGATGCTTAACCGACTGAGCCACCCAGACAACCCAGTAAATTCATAAATTTAACCTTCTTTATGATAAGCCCCTAGATGAGACAAAATATCTGCAACTATGTTGTGTTCTGCACCTATTTAAAAATCAAACTTTAATTCTAGAAAGATTCATAATCCAGTCTGCCGCCTTGATTTTGCAGATAAGAAATTGTGATCCTGGGTTTTCACAGCTATTTAATGACAGAGCTGAGAGTAGAATCCTAGACTCCCAGAAAGAGATCTCACAACTCCTGTTCCCTCCCTGATTTTGGAGTGGGATGGGTAGTCAGAAGTTGAAACTAAATTTGGTCCAGGGGCACCTGACTGGCTCAGTTGGTAGAGCATGCAACTTCCGGTCTTGGGGCTATAAATTCAATCCCCACACTGGGTGTAGAGATTACTTGAAAAAATAAAGTCTTGGGATCGAGCCCGGCTTTGGGCTCCATGTTGTGCATGGAGTCTCCTTGAGATTCTCTCTCCCTCTCCCTCTGCTCTTCCAGAGAGAGCTTGTACTCTCTCTCTCTCTCTCTCTCCAAAATAAATAAATAAATCTTTAAAATAAATATAAAATGAAATCTTTTTTTAAGTAGGCTCCATGGAGCTCAACACAAGGCTTGAACTCACAACTCTGAGACCAAGACCTGAGCTCAGATCAAGAGTGGGACATTTAACCAACTGAGTCACCCAGGCACCCCAAAAAAATAAAATCTTAAAGAAAAAATGGTCCAAATTCTTTAGTGACTATAAAATAAACAGGAAAAAAAGCTAAAAAGGAAAATTTTTATGAAGCTTAAGTTATCTGATAAAGCACCTTTATCTATGCTTTGGTTGGGGGACAGTGGTAAATTTATAAATTTAAAAATTGAAGAGGAGAGTCCCTTGTGTGTCTCAGTCGGTT
Source organism: Potos flavus (assembly GCA_028534135.1). Taxonomy (NCBI): domain Eukaryota; kingdom Metazoa; phylum Chordata; class Mammalia; order Carnivora; family Procyonidae; genus Potos; species Potos flavus. The sequence continues at coordinate 57,982,863 of CM052895.1, forward strand.
AAGTGTCTGCCTTCTGCTCAGTGATGATCCCAGGGTCCTGGGAACGAGCCCTGCATCAGGCTCCCTGCTCAGCGGGGAGTCTTCTTTTCCCTCCCCCTCCTCCCCACTCATGCTTTCTCTCTCATTCTCTTTCTCTCACTCTCTCAAATAATTTTTTTTTAATTCTAAAAAATAATAAGAAGAAGAAAATAAAAATGGAAAAGGACACCAAGAAATAAAGCATCTGGGTCACAGGTTCGTAATGAAGAATCTCTAACAGATTCTTGACTCTCACTTACTACCTAAATGATCATTTGTCATTGGTTTCCTGAATTCGTTGTCTTTATACAACAAATTGTTAGATTTCATTTAACTATTTACATTGTAAATCAAGGTGCCTTTAATTAGTAGTCCCTTTAGAGTTTCCAATAAATTTAAGTTTTGTTATTACCTTCATCAGTAATATATTTACAAATCCTATTTTAGGTTATTTCTGCAAAGATTTCAACACATAGGCTCTCTCATCACTTACTCATTCAAAAGTATTTACTCAGTCAGTCACCACATCAGGTTCTGAGAGTAAAATGAAGAAGAAAACAAGAATGGTCCCAAACAGAGCTCACAAAATTGCAGAGGCTGCTTCTACGGGGGCAGATTTTAATAAAATAATCACACAAACATTGCTAAAAACTGTGAAAAGCTCTACAAGAGAACAGTATAGGATGCGATGGAAGCATAAACAGGAGAAAGTCATCTAATTTGGGGGATTCCTGACGAAGTGAGATCAGAAGGCTAAGCAGTGCCAGTCCCAAGGGAAACTACACATCCTCCAGCCAGAGAGAGCCTGGTGGGAGGCAGCAGCCCTTAGGGCTATGCCTGGCTGTCCTACCTGTGTAATAGAGAGTCATGGGATAATTAGAAAAATGAATATGAAAAGCCCTCGTGGTGCAGGACTTGAAATTAGACCAGTGTAGCTGGATGTAGAAAATGCAGCAAAGAGCTTGGAAGAGTGGGTAGAATCCAGGTCTTGCAGAGGCTTATGAGACATTTGAGGTTTGGGATAAAGTAAACTGCAGTAAATCTTAGAAGAGGAGTAAGCATTAAAGAGTTGTAAGCAGTGAAGTGGCATCTTCTGTTACAGAGAATTATTTTTTTAATATTTTATTTATCCATTACGTGTCAGAGAGAGAGAAAGAGAGAGTGCACATGCAGGGGGAACAGCAGACAGAGGGAAAGAGAGAGGGAGAAGCAGGCTCCCCGGTGAGCAGGGAGCCCAACATGGGCTCGATCCCAGGACCCCGAGATCATGACCTGAGCCAAAGGCAGATGCTCAACCAACTGAGCCACCCAGGCGCCCCTGTTACAGAGAATTATTTCAGGAGGGGAGGGCAAGAGAGTAGAAGCAAACTGATACAGAGATTCTTGCCTTGGTGAAGGTGTGAGGTCATGGTGACTGATTGGCATTTTAGCAGTGGATTTGGAGAGAAATCCAATCTTCAAGAGATATTTGGAGGTAAAACTGCCTAGACTTGGGTGGATTGGATTACAGGGTGGGAAGGACGAGAGAGAAGGTGTCATCCCAGGAGTCCCATGCCATCTTCTTAAGACTTCAGTATGTGTGACTTCAGTATGTGTCGATGACCCCCCTCCACGGCTTTTGGTGCTCTCCATCTTCACTGACACCACCTGGTCCCACCTGGACTTTGCCATTGCCTCGGACTACTTCCCTACTCCACTATAAGGGAAGCACACAGCCCAGGGCTGCCAGCCACTTTACACCCACATTTCCAAACCTGCTAAGGAGAACTGTGTACTTGAGGAGGTTACCGAACCTCTCTGAAGAAAGGCTCATAGGATAAAGGATGATAATACGTACTTCATGGGATTGTTGAAAGGTTTGAACGACCATGTTTTAAAAGCCCCTAATACATGCCTAGCATATAGAGAAATGTAATGAGATAGAAATTACCTTACTGGGGAGCCTGGGTGGCTCAGTCAGTTAAGTGTCTGCCTTCAGCTCAGGTCATGATTTCAGGGTCCAGGGATTGAGCCCTGAGTCAGGCTCCTTGCTCAGAGGGGTGCCTGCTTCTCCCTCTGCCTGCCACTCCTCCTGTTCATGCTCTCTCTCTCTGACAAATAAACAAACAAACAAACAAATAAATAAATCTTTTTAAAAAGTGGGGTTTTTTTGTAAAAAAGAAAATTACCTTTCCTTTTTTTGTGTGCTGATTTTTGCATCTTCTATTTCTGTGAATCCTACTTTTTTGATTTGCTACTACAATAAATGAGTATGTTTATTTATTGTTTCTTAAGCAAGCTCTATGCCCAAGAGGGGTTGAACTCATGACCCCAAGATCAAGAGTTGCATGCTCTACCAACGGAGCCAGCCAGGTACCTCAAAATGAGTATGTTTTTAATATAGTACTTATTTTATCAACTTTTTGTACAGAGGTTAACCCCATCATACAACTTATTAAAGATACATACTTATGGTCAGTTCGGCAGCAAATGGTATTCTGAGGCCAGATACCAATGTGTGTGTATGTAGAGGGGTTCCCCATACCACCAACAAGCAATTCTCAGAACACCAGCTGGGGACCTTGCCATTGACCTTGCCATCAATTCTAGCACTATTTTCTGGAGATAACATCAGATTCTACAAGTTAAAGGTTCAGTCCTACAAGATTGCGCCCCCTCCCCCCAACCCCAGTGCAGACATCAATCATAAGCCCAGGTGGTTACCTGTACTTGTGAGCGACTGGTTATAAATCAGAGGTTCCCAAGACCCCTTCCTTGGATTCAGTTAATTTGCTAGAGCAGCTCACAGAACTCAGAAAAACATTTACTTACTAGATGACTGGTTTATTATAAAAGGATATAACTCAGGAACAGCCAGACAGAAGAGATGCACTGGGAAAGGCAGGGGAGAGGGCACAGAGCTTCTGTGCTCTCTCCAGGTGCTCCGCTCTCCCCAAATCTCCATGTGTTCAGCAACTTAGAAACTCTCTAAACCCCATCCTTTAGAGTTTTTGTGAAGGCTTCATTACATACAAGTGATTGATTAAATCATTGGCTATTGGAGACCACTTCATCTTCCGGCCCCTCACATGCCCGAGGTCAGGGGTTAGACTGAACTTCCTGAAACTGAAAGTTCAACTGTGGAATCACTTGGTTGGATCCACTGGCAACTGGTCCCCATCCTTAGGTACTTTCCCGAAGTTACCTCATTAACATAACAAAAGACACCTTTCTTGCTCTCCTCACTAAAGGAAATTCCAGGTTTTAGGAGTTTTGTGTCAGAAACTAGATGGAAAACCAAATCTATATGTCTTATTATAAATCACAGTATCACAGTCGGTCACTCTGCTTATAGGACAGAAAAGGTGCCCCTTTCCTAAAATGTAGCAACTATGAAAAAAGAAAGGTAAATGCTCACTACCACTGACTTCAAATTGGTATATTAAAGATTTAATAAATTGAAGAAGATCCAGCTACCAATATCTCAAGCCTATTAATTTCACACATAGACATAAAATACGTAGGAAAGAGGAATCGATATATAAACTATAGAGATAAGTCTCCCTAATTCTTCAGGATAAAAAGTAGGCAAGCATACAAAATTGCTGTAGCCTACAGAATATATCTTAAAGGAATGACCTGCTGTTTCTGGGTCCAGACTTTGTAGCCATTGACAAATCATATAAAGGATCACAATCATCCTTTTGCCATTTGGCAGAATTTACAGATTCACTGCTTTTCACCAATAACATGTAAATTAATATTACTTGATTGTTTTTATTAACTGTACAACATTCTCTTGTACAAATCTAGAATGTTTCCTTATAGTTTTAAGGTGATTTTTTTAAGATGATTTTTTCAGAGAATATATGATTTTGTTTCTTTGTCTTATAAATCCTACCTTTTTATTTATTACAAAAATTACAACCTTGGTTAGAACAATGTTGTAAAATATGCATTCTCTTTTAAGGGTGGTAAAATTTAAAGGGAAAGTACAAACTACTATGTGCAAAACTACATAAAGGAAACCGAAATTTAGGATTTGGGGTTTAGTTCCTTAATTTTAGCAAATTTTCTTTTTAGATGTAGCTATTGACTAATACAGTTAAATTAAAACTATTTTTAAACCAATAAAATAGTAAAATTTGTCATGGCTTTTACATATACTCCCAAAAGCTTTAAACACACACACAGTATTCAGCTTTTATTGTCTTTCCCATAACATGCCTTTCATCCCCTCTCACTATAGGTGGTGATTGTTCCAATTTAGTGATAAAAATTTGTGATTACATACCCTCATACACTTAATTATGTGGAATGAGTCAGGGAGCAGCTGCCAAAGGGAGCACCCCAATTGAAGTCTTCCAGAATCTCTGTGTTGAGGAAATGGCACAGATGGCACAATTTTACCCATTTTTTGGAAAAGGGTGAGCCCTTAAGGTGTAGAAGCTGTTCATAAAGGTATCCTGATTTTTCTTGTCCTTATTTTTCTAGGCCCCAGGGTTTTTTGGACTTCATATATTCATAAATCATCCGCTCAACATATATTTATGAAGAACTTGCTCTTTGTAGGGTGCTGTACTGGACTCATGGCAGTGAAGAAATCCCATTGTCTTGCTTTCGAAAGTTTACAGGCTACAGTGTGACGTAGGAAACCAGCTAGAAGACCAGCAAGACAGCGTAACAAGTACCATAAAGCAGTTGCACAAGGTGCAGAGATAGTGTTGGGTTACCCAATGGGCTGGTGGGATGATCAAAGAAGAATCTCTGTGTCCTGGAGGGAGCTGGTACTTAACTAATGAGGAGAGCTAGCCAGGCTAGGGAAGAAGAGTAGCAGAGGGGAAAACAAGGCAAACCTGAGAGAAAGCACAGTACATTTGGAGGAACTGAAAGTGCCCAGTGGTTCAGTATGCCTGGAGTGTGGAGTCTCAGGCAAGGAGTGGTGACATGCAAGGCTCAAAACACAGAAGGCTTTATTAGCCAAGTTATGGAATTGTATGCTCTACTGTGAAGGTTTTGGGAACCACTGAAGCATTAGCACCTCCCCACTTCCCATTTTGTGATATGATTCAATAAAGGAATAGGCCGGGGCGCCTGGGTGGCTCAGTGGGTTAAAGCCTCTGCCTTCGGCTCAGGCCATGATCTTGGGGTCCTGGGATCGAGGCCCGCATTGGGCTCTCTGCTCAGCAAGGAGCCTGCTTCCCTCTCTCTGCCTGCCTCTCTGCCTATTTGTGATCTCTTTCCTCTCTGTCAAATAAATAAATAAAAATCTTTAAAATAAAAAAAATAAAATAAAAAAATAAAGGAATAGGCCGTAACAGTGAAGAAACTGATACCCATGCCTTAAGAAAGATAGTTAAGAATTGTATTTATAATCACACGTGAGGCAGAACAGCACCTTGGTTTGTATTCTATACCGCTTCTGGGAAAGAAGTGGTTCTCAGCCATGTAAAATATTCAACCGTGGAGATCCTCCCTGGCCCTACAATGCCACGTTATTTCTCTGAACACAACCTTGTGGTGGGCCACCTCAAAAGGTAGGAATGTACTATACAAAGAAATAAATCAACCAGGTTAAGGACAAGACTAACTTTGGGAAAATCCTTTTGGCAATAGAAAATAGTATCACCTTATCTTTAAAAAGCAGATTTACAGCTTAAAAATATATGTTTTATATTTGTTATATTTGAACTTCATAATAATCCATTGAGGTAACTGATATTGATATTCCCATTTTACAGATGAAAAACTAAGGTTCATATAAATAAAGTATAGCTCAATATAACAGTATTTAGCAAGTAGCAGAGCTACTTATTATAGTAATTAGTATATAATTATATTACTACTACTTATTAGAGATTCAATCTCAAGATATCTTAAATTCTATCCTTTTTTTTTTTTTTTTTTTAGGGGCACCTGGGTGGCTCAGTCATTAAGCGTTTGCCTTCGGCTTGGGTCATGGGATTGAGCCCCGTATTGGGCTCCCTGCTCAGCGGGAAGCCTGTTTCTCCCTTTCATACTCCCCCTGTTTGTGTTCCCTCTTTCCCTGTCTCTCTCTCTCAAATAAATAAGTAAAATCTTTAAAAAAAAAAGAAGATTTTATTTATTTGAGGGCGAGAAAGTGCTAGTGCTCATGTGGGCACATGTGTGGGGGAAGGGTTAGAGAGAGAAAGAGAGAGAATCTCAGGCAGAGTATCTGCTGAGCATGGAGCTTCATCCTACAACCCTGAGATTACGACCTGAACCGAAATCAAGAGTCGGAGGCTTAATCAACTGAGCCACCCAGGCCCTCCTAAATCCCTAGAAGAGACTGGTCATATTTAGTAAAGAAAATTAAATTGAGGAATATACCAAAATCCTTGTTTAGATTTTTTTTGTTAAATTATCAATCATAAGAATTGAACACTCTACTTCCTTAAAGAGTAGAAGATAACGAATATCCTTGGGACTCCAAATATAAAACAATATAATACCCATTTGCTCGTTTTTGTGTTTTGGTCTAAGGAAAAGAAATACTCTATTTAAAATGTTATTTTTTAAAAAATAAAAGGAAAATAATTTATTGACTTGAGGTCATGGTAATTAAAAGAAGCACTACTAGAAAATTTATCTTTCATTGCTAGCATAATATGTATAAAATTTGTGTTCTGAAGAATTGGCTATGGGACAAAAACATGAAATGAAATCTTTTTTTCCCTTTGAGTTTCCTCACAAGAGAGTTAATACATGCCCAGATATGAAACTTACCCAGTATTGTGAAGTTGAAAAATTCTGTTGAGAAAGAAGTTGGAGAGTGTGGACCTACATGGTAGCAAGCATTTTAGGACACAGGACTTAATTTTATTTACACACCTCATATTTTAAACTCTAAGTTTTTTGAAGCAGGTACTACATTTTCTACGTGATTTATATGAATCACAGAATTCCCCATGCATTAGACAGTCAAAAAAAGCATGCTATACAACGTTATTTGTTGAAGAAAGATAGAATGTTTGGAAGAGCATCCCCAGCTTTCAATAAGGCCAGTAACTGGACCCATCTTCCACTTGACTCCTTTCCCCTTGAGGCAGTGATCTGAGATTCGGGAAGCTCTGAACATTGAACCATGTGAGTGGACGTGAAGTACTCGTGAATAGAGTACTGAACCTGTGTTTACTGCTTGCACGGAAACCCACGGGGCACTACTAGGTGGACACTCAGCTCTTCCGTATTAACTCAGTAAATGAACCAAAGACGTTCAACAGAGAGTTTAAATCGCAGACCATCCTCATTTCAAGAAGGCTGGTTGGAATCTGGGTTTTTCTTAGGATATACCCAATATCTCTTCTGTGTCACACAGGATAGCTTTCACAATGCTGGGCCGTGCTGAGCCCTAGTGAACCCTACTACACTGCCTTGTAATGCACAGTCATTGACACTTGAGTAAAAGAGGGTGATGTTAATAAAAATGCTGAGACAACAGGCTAAACCAAGAATCCCAAGCAAGCCCTGGATTGTCCCAGCAAACCAAGATCTGAGGTTACCCTAGCAATTGCCCAACTATAAATCCAATCTTCAGCTCTTTTTCCAAAAAAGTGCTTACATATGAAAATGTGTCCTTACATAATTAACGGGTTGGTAAAAATAAACCCTCTCTAGAAACTGTAGTTTTAAGAAAGTTCATATCCAAGATAAAGTGGTTATTTCTGATATTTGGTATAATTCTAAGATTTGGTGTAAATTTTGGAGGTTTTTTGGCTTCTGTGTTTTTTTCTTTCTTTTTCTCCTCTGCAATAAATATTAACAATAAACTAGGGCTGCTTTACATTTTTGCCTTTTAAAATTAAAATATCCTTAGATTTCTTTTTTTAGAGTTTTGTTAGTAAATTAAGTATTTCAGGGAGCATTCCCAGAGAAATTTTGGTGTCCTTGTTTCTCTGATTAGAAAATGACAACAGAGGGGCCCCTGGGTTGCTCAGTTAGTTAAGCTTTTGACTCTTGATCTCACCTCAGGTCTTGATCTCAAGGTCGTGAGTTCAAACCCTGCATGGGCTCCCATGGAGCCTACTTAAAAAAAAATTACTAACAAAAAGATATTACATGACTTGTCCCTACTAAGTAGCTCATTAATCAGCAGAAAAGAGTATTCGAAAATAACAAGAGAAAATTTGACAATATATATTCTGGTTTTTAATATCTGGAATTATTATTGATTTGTGTCTAGATGCTATATTATCTTAAATCTGTGAATGCGAAGATTTCCAGAAGTGTGACACCTCAAAGAATTTTTATCTGCTGGTGAGATATCCCAGAATTTGCCAGTTTTGCCAATTATGAGAAACCTATTCCTACCTCCTTAGGGCATGATTTATACCTGTGTGTTTCAGTAAAGCAAATATATGATGTTGAGTTCCACATTACTATAAAAGTCTACACAAACTATGTCATTATTTTGGAATTGACTCACCTGAGAATGTTTCTAGAACAGGGCCATTTAGATCATCTTTGATGTTTGATTAACCAGGTCGTGATGAAGAATTTCTTAAAAGCTAACCAGGGTGTTTTTTCTCCTTTTTTTTTTTTTTTTTCTTAAACATTTTATTTATTTATTTTTCAGGGAGAGAAAGAGAGAGAGAGAGAGCACAAGCAGGCAGAGAGGCAGGCAGAGGCAGAGGGAGAAGCAGGCTCTTCATCAAGCAAGGAGCCCGACACGGGACTCGATTCCAGGACCCTGGGATCATGACCTGAGCCGAAGGCAGCCGCTTAACCAACTGAGCCACCCAGGCGTCCCTGGTTTTTCTCCTTTTAAAAGCAATGTAACAACTAGGAGCCTCTGAAGCCCAGCCACCTTTGAGGGGCCCCACTCGCCACCCCCTGATGCCTAGGCTTCCGCCTGAGCCTCTCCCTGCAGCCACTAGGCACCTTTTTAAACACCCCAGATTCCTTGCCCAAGCTGTGGACCAAATGGAAAAAAGGTTTTTGTAGCCAAAATAAATAAATAAATAAAGACAATATAAAAGATTTAGAAGCCCAGCAGTTACATGTCCTGCTGAGTGCTCTCAGTCTTGTGGGACAGGAATAAGTCAGGAACACAAAAATGGGGCATCTCTAGAAGGGATCTTGGTTTCAGGGAAGATGTTGACAGGAAGGCACACCCACATTAATCCATCACTGTAGAAAATGTCAAGTATTCAACATCCATTCAGTATCTTCACATGGAACACTTGATTCAGTTTGCAGGTTAAAGGAATTGAACTCTGTGGTATATAGTCTTTTGCTTGAATAAGAATAATAACGAATGAAGCAGGTAGGGTAGAAGGAAGAAAACAACCCACCTGGTGTTAACATATAGCTGTCAAACTAGCTGATCTCATTTCACGAATCAAGTGACCCCCTCACCTTTTTCTGAACAGCACTGTATATTATATATTTCAGTCTATTCTCACTACTCTCAGATTTTGTCATTGTGTTTTTTACCTCATTCTTCTGGAATGGAATCTTCTCTGGGTTCCCTTGGTATAGTTAGTCGTGGCTGTCCCCCCTCTCTGACCTGCCTGACCGGACAGTTGTTCCTTGTTTATTCCACTGGTTCCTCTTCCTGTTCATGTCCTCCAGCTGTTTTTAATCCTGAGCACTCTGCCTTTTTCTCTTCATCACATCTTCCTTAAAATAATCATATAAGCCTGTGGCTTCTGTTTTTACCACTGCACAGCCATTTCCACACTTAGCCTCTAACCTTGCCTTCTCTCCTGGTCTCCAGTCTAGTACTTAAAATAACTTTACATGTTTTCACTTCTGCATGTATGATCTTTAATTTAGTTTCCACAGCAAAGCAATTCCTTCTTCTGTTTTTATTGGCACTTGGTCATCCAGTTTTCTCCTTTTCGTCACCATCAACACTATTCTTTAGTCGCTTCCCACTGTCCAAACAATTGAGCTTCATCCGTAGAGTGGTTAACAGATCTCTGAATGCTAAATTTTTAAGGCATGGTTTTCAAAAAGGCATCTTAAAGGATGTTGACAGGAACTATGGTTAAAAGTACTAGCAGAGGGGCACCTGGGTGGTTCAGTGGGTTAAAGCCTCTGCTTTCGGCTCAGGTCATGATCTCAGGGTCCTGAGATTGAGCCCCGGCATCGGGCTCTCTGCTCAGCGGGGAGCCTGGTTCCCTCTCTCTCTCTGCCTGCCTCTCTGCCTACTTGTGATCTCTCTCTCTGTCAAATAAATAAATAAAATCTTAAAAAAAAAAAAAAAGTACTAGCAGAGTTAAGAAAGGTTTTTACATTTATAAATGTTGGGGAAAAATAGAATAATATTTTGTGACGTGAAAATTGTATGAAATTGAAATTTCAGGATAGTTCAACAAAGACCATTATGTTCTGCTGAGTCTAAAATGTTTATTATGTGACTCTTTTCAGAAAAAGTTTGCTGACCCTTGGTTTAGAAGATTAGTGTCCAATGTGTTAAAACAACAAATTCAAAATTCTAGTTTGTCCTCAAGCTTTTAAAAAACAAGATTGTTGGCGTGCCTGGGTGGCTCAGTCAGTTAAGCGTCTGCCTTCAGCTCAAGTCGTGATCTCAGGGGCCTGGGATCGAGCCCTGCATCGGGCTCCCTGCTCAGCAGGGAGTCTGCTTCTCCCTCTCTTGGCTCATGCTCTCTCTGTGTCTCTCCAATAAATAAATAAAATCTTAAAAAAAAAAATGTTTACACACCTATGAAATCACAATAATTTCCATCACCCCAAAAGATTCCCAGGCTCCCCTGTAGAACATCTCTCCCTCTGCTCCCAGAGCCGGGCAACCTCTGTCTGTTTCCTGTCTCTGTATATGAATTTATATGTTCTAGAATTTTGTGTCAATAGATTCATACAGTAAGTACTCTTTTGTATCTGGTGTTTTTTATCCAGCATATTGATTTTGGGATTCACCGATGTTGTTATGTAGATCAGTAGTTGGTTCTTGTTGTTGTTATGGTCTTTTTTCCAGCTTTATTGAGATATAATTGACAGATAAAATTGTAAGATATTTCAAATGTATATCGTGGTGATTTGATATACATATCCACATCAGCAGTGGGCCAATTTGACTCATGGCTATAGTTGGCTAGACACCTTGTAAACTTTTCACTGTTAGACAAAACTAAAAGCAAACTTTTGAATAATCTTTTCTGCATGGAGAAACCAACCAGAGAACATGAAGACAATTTAACCATTTTGTTACTGTTGTAGTTGTTACTATTATTAATACTATCTCAGTGTAAAAACTTTGGGTATTTCCAGTTCCTGTGGCAGAAGTTTCTCAGAATAAACCAAACATGGTTTCAAATTATATTTTTAAGATGTACTTAGAAATATAACAAGACTTAAATAAATAATCATGGTACAGTTTGGTATTTTTTTATAATTTTAATTAAAAAAATATGTTTCACATTCAAAGCTTATTCCAACTTGATTCTCTTCACCACTTCTTATTAAAACCAGAAAAAATTATTCTGATTCCAAACCTCTTCTACTTACTTAGTTCCATTTCACTGCTATTATGACCACCTCCACCCTTCTCTGTCCCTCAATCCTACCACCCAGTTCAATTTATATTTCTGAAATTTTTCTAATCTAGGGAGTCTCAAAACAGGGGGTCGTTGAGGTCAGGGATTTATGTTCTTATAACAATAAAAAAATACATCCATACAATGTAATTTTCAGTTCCTTCTGTCTTGGCAGAAATAGTCTGGCTACTGATAAGTAATATGGTGACTGATTAGTGTTCCATGCTTGGAAACTTAACAAAAGCGTGATGAACAATGAGAGTCTCAGAGACGAAACTTTCTCTGTAGACCTCTACAGAATGTTCAAGAGAAAAGGCTAAAGAAACAGGGGTCATATCTGGAGATGAGATTGCTGACTCATGACCTAATAATTGTTGTTTGTTTCATGAATATTTATCACAAAGAAGACTGACCTAATGTCTATAAGTGACATGCTGGAAAACATGTCCTTAAATTGCAGATAGAAACTTTGTATGAAAAAAAAAATCTTCTCTATATTCTAAATATGTGTGATAAAAAATGTAAAATAGTTATTTCTAGTGATTACAAAATTTAGAACAAACATCTTTCTAAGCCCAAACCTTGAAAGTAAAGGCCCGCTAGCCCATTATTTTAGTCCTAGACATGTGTGAAGTCAGCACACTAAGCCAACTGAAATTCTATTGACTCTAGTAATTCTGAATAGTGTCCCTTAAAATAGTAAGAAATTTTAGAAGAACTTGACATACCCATGGTGAACACTAGGTAATTGCCTATCCTATCCAAATAATTTGTAAAAACATTCAGGTAATAAATAGATTTCTAAGTATTTCAGTTGCGCTGACTAACCAACAGCCATCAAGATAAACTCTCTTGTTTCCTCTCTCTGGTATATTTAATACATACATTAGATTGTGGATTCTTATTATAAATAAAAACATCAACAAAAGCGACTAAAACTGAAAGCTAAGAAGAATTAGATAAGAAGCAAAGAATGATGAAGTTCCTGAAAAAAAGCTGAAAAAATCCAGCACAAATACTGCATTTACCTTTTCAGTTTTGTCATTGGCATTAAATCCATCGTCTTTGCTGCTAAGTCACTAGTGATACAAAACAGCAGTAGGTCAGCAGCCCAAGAGCATGCAAAGCCAGAAACGAGATCATGGAGACTTCTCAGGGTTGTCTGCCAAGAGAAGAGTAAAAGCAGAAAGCTGTGAAGCTCTTTTGAGAAAGAGCCCCAAGAAGTGGCAGCGGCAATATACAAACCCAGCCCCAGCAGAGAAGCCAGAGACAGCCGGGAAGTCACCTGAGGGCTCAGCGCCAAGCAAGCCTGCCCCCAGAGGCGCACCAACCCAGAAAAGCAGAGACCAGCCAGAAATGGATGCTTGGTTCTCCCATGAGAGAGTCTTGGCAGTGGAACATGTGAAATGGAAAGACAAAAACAAAACAAAATTTTATTGAGCAACTACTGGACTACCTAACTATGGCAAGAGAAATAGAAGGCTAAAAGTAACACATGCCTCAGACCACATCTGTCCCTAACCCCCATCCTACTCTTCTCCCACTGCTAAAATGTAAAAACCATAATCTCTTATTTCACGAACATTTCTTAAGCTTCTCTTGTGTGTCGAGGTCCACGTTACAAATTTAAAAATACAACAGTGAACTGGACATGGTCTCTTGCTTTCTAGGATGGTACAGCATAATGGAAGATACCCTTTTTTAATCCCAAATTTGTGATTTTTTTGAGCTGAAAAAGATGAATTTTAATGAAGACTTCATTTCTCTATTTCCCTTATCCTGCTTTGTTTTGTGCACTTTCTAGACTATCTAAAAAATAGTTGGTTTTGTTTGGGCCATTTGTATGATTCCACTGCCTATTAACTGTTTTTTTAATAACAGAATTAACATTTATCTGGAGATTTTGAAATTGCACATTTTCCCTCTGGTTCCAAAAATATTATCCCTATTATTTTAATATCTTTTTGTTTCAAAGTTTTAAAAATATGGAAAAGAAAATAAAATAAGTGGTCCACATGTTCATGTTCCCATTATATAGAATTGATCATTATTTAATATACTGACAGATTTGCCTATAGGTTAAAAAAGATCACTACATGGAAAAAAGGATAAATATTTATTATAAAGAATTGAAACAAAGAATAAAAGTATAAAGATTAAAAACTTTTTTTTTTAAAGTAATCTCTACACCCAACGTTGGTCTCAAACTCATGACCCCAAGTTCAAGAGTCACATGTTCTACTGACTGAGCCAGCCAGGCGCTCCAAGGTTAAAGACTTTTAAAATCACTTCAAACTTCACCCATAAATAATCCTCATTAACATTAGGTGACCATAATGGAAACAATGAAGGCCAGGAATTTTCCAAGTTCAATAGCAAAAATCACAGATCCCAAAAGCTTAGAGAACCCTTGTCAAAGAAAATTATACCTATGTATATCATAGGCAGACTCTTGAAAATCTAAATAGGAAATTATGGAGGTACCATGGGGAAGTTAAAGGAACATTGCATACATGACAATAATGATAAAAATGAATAGTATTCTCAAAAATTCTGGAAACCAGAAGATAATATAATGATATCTTGGAGTGCCTGGCTGGCTCAGTCAGAAGAGCATTTGACCCTTTATCTAGGTCTTGTGAGTTCAACCCACGTGTGTGTAGAAATTACTTAAAAATAAAATCTTTTTTTTTTTAAAGATTTTATTTATTTATTTGACAGAGAGAGAGATCACAAGTAGGCAGAGAGGCAGGCAAAGAGAGAAGGGGAAGCAGGCTCCCTGCTGAGCAGAGAGTCGAATGTGGGGCTCGATCCCAGGACCCTGAGATCATGACCTGAGCCGAAGGCAGAGGCTTTAACCCACTGAGCCACCCAGGCGCCCCTAAAAATAAAATCTTAAAAAAAAAAAAGACAATGTAATATCTTTAAAGTCCCCAGACAAACAAACAAACAAACAGAAAACTTGTTAACCTAGAATTCTGTATCTAGTGAAAATGTCTTTTTAAAATGAAGATGGAATAAAGACATTTTCAAGCAGATGGAAGTTGAAAGAATTTATTTCTAACAAATCTGAACTACAAAAAATGCTAAAAAGAAGTTCTGCAAGCTGAAGGGAAAGGGGAGTGACATGAGAAAAATCCACTTCTACAGAAAAGAATCAAGAGGACCAGAAAGAGCAAATAAAGCATTAAATACAAAGGATCATTTTTAAAATCATTCCTATTATATACATATCTATATCATTACATCTCTTTAAATACCATTGGCTGTTTAAAAATAAAAGTAATATTAAGCAAATAATATTCTAGACACCTTTCTAGGCAAACTAAATACTGGACGTCTAGTTCTAAATAAATTTTAAATATGCGACCATATTAGAGTTGTTATAATGTACAAAACCTAATTTCAATTTACTTGAATTTGTCACAAGAAAAACTAAAATGGAAGAGGAATAATTTTTGAATTGCAAAAAATTAGTCTACAGCACAAAAGATATTCTGAAGGCACCTGGCTGGCTCAGTTGGAAGAGCATGTGACTCTTAATCTAGGGTTTGTGAGTTCAAACCCTGCATTGGGCATAGAGCATACTTAAAAAAAAAAAAGAAAAGATATCATAAATATATGACAAATACATTAAAGGATTAGAATCACTGTTTTTTATTATGTATTTCAATTGTATAATATTGATTGACTATATGCTATAAAAGATAACAGAATCATCAATACTCAGATCTCTCATCTCCTCTCTCCCAAACTTAGGAATTTTTTTAGTTAATATTATGCTTTTTAAGTTGTCTAGTCCTATTTCATTTGACCCTCTGTAATTCTCATAATTTTTTTCAATAATGGTTTTGTATCTAAATGCATACATACAGGTCTTTTTACATGATTCTTTTGCCATCTTTGTATTGAATTCTGTTTTTCCTCATATGGGCAATTTATCTCTATATTGGTCATATTTTATTGTCATGTAGTTTGGGTTTCCCTCACCCAAGAAGATACATGGATGCTGCATTGCCTGCATTTTTTTTTTTAATGTTTGATAATATGAAATGCTATAATAGCTGGGTATAATATTCTTGGACCACTTTTTTCCTCAGAACTTAATAAATATTATTCCATTGTCTTTTAACACTAACAGTCAAGGTAAAGAAGTCTGAAGTTAGACTAAAATTTACCACTTATTAAGAGATTGGCTTTTTTTTCCTACTTGAATATCTTAAAGTTTAAAACTTAGTAAGGCTACAACTTGGTATTAAGGAATCTATATCAAAATTTCCCTGGTACATGGTATTATACTTTCAAGCTGCAGATTCAGTTGTGTTTTTTTCTTTTTCAGGAAATGATTCTTATATTAACGTTATGGCTTTTTATTCATCTTCAGTTACATTCATCAGATTCCTTATTTCAAGGAGAGTGATAAACAATTCTTGAGTATTATTTTTACCTGTCAGCTTCTTTAATTCCTTTAATCTCTGTCTTTTTTCATCTTAATTCACTGGAATTTTATATTATCAAAATCTCTTTCATTTTCAAATTCTCTGAATCTTGATATGCCTCATCAATAGTTAGTTTCAACCACGGACAGCACAGTGGTTGTCAACTTTTGTGGCATACAGTGAGATGCGTAGTGTCTGTAAGACCAATTCCTCATTGCCTATAGAGCTCCAGCTTTTTATTCCTCAAATGTTTAAGTGCTGGCCCCACCATACACTTTACATTTTAGTATCTAGACTGATTTAATTCTTTGCATTTTAATGGCAAGCTAGGCATTATCACCTGCATATTTTTATCATGTATAACGGGCCAAAACTCTTTGCCGGAAACTGAAATAAATATTAGAAATAGAAGTCGTGTGAAGTCAGTATGTCAGATTGCTCAACACATTTAGCTCAGGATTGCGAGAGCTGTTTTGGGGTGTGTGTGCTAATGCTCCCTGGTGGAGGATGCAATGTGAAGTCTGTCACACGAGCTCCCATTCACTGTGAGTGCAGGATAGCATTCAGAGTGTGGAAAAAATATATAGTGAGCTAATGTTTCACTTTAATTAGAGACAAATTTGAAATTAAGGTAATGGGCCTGGGTAGCTGTTAAATGAGTTCACTGAATGCATTTGATATTTTAACCACTTTTTGTAGTCGGAAAGAATTATGGGATGGGAGAGGTAGAGACAAAGAGGATTGCATGCAGTTATAGTTTGAATACCTGGATTCTGCCCTCTTCTGAGATCTTTTTACAATTCCTGCAAAGGTTAACTGCTCCTGGTTAACTACTCCTGTTTGAGGGCTGTATCATGGTCCTCAGAGGGAGACACTCTCAGATTGAAAATGAGTTCTCCAAATCAGTGTGAAGCCCCGAGACTTCACTTCCTTCAGGGGCAGGCAGCTTAATCAACTTCCCATTTTACCCAGTTCTTCTCTGCCACCACTTCTCTGTCAAATCTGTCAAATGGCAGTGTTGATTCTTTCCCATCTCACATGAATCTGATAGAAATTACTGAGGGGTGCCTGAGTGGTTTAGTCTGTTAAGTGACTGACAAGTGATTTTGGCTCAGGTCAGAATCTCAGGGTCCTGAGATCCCACCTCCGCTGTAGCTCAGCAAGGAATTTGGTTGAGATTCTTTCCCTCTGCTCCTCCCACTCACACACACATGCACTCCCTCTCTCTCTAATAAATAAATAAATCTTTAAAAAAATTATTGAGATAAGCAGCCAAAATCTCCTATGCTTATTTGCTTTTTGATGATGTTAAGAGCATTTATTAACTCCTTTAGACATTATGATCTCATTTATGTCTCAGTCAATGTTTGCTAACAAGTTTAAATTCCCAAATAAAAAAAAAATTAAAAATTGGCCATAGTGGGTATGGTTCAATCCAGATATAATCTAACTAAAGACTTTGAAAGTGCTTTTCATCCTTGTAGTAGGAGATCCAACAAAATAATCAAAACAGCAGTGCACAGAAAAAATTTCCTTCAGGAAAGAATAGGAACAACAGGTGGATTATATAGGTCCTGCTTCTAAAAGAGTTAACCCATTATTTTCTGAGAGATTGTTGTCTTTGTGAACAGCTCGAGAGTAGGAATCAGATGTTTTCTCTTTGCATCTCAGTGCTGGCCATGACAGAGTGGGTGGTCAGGATATTGGATGGAACACTTGAGATTCCAGATTCTCTCTTTTTTTTTTTTTTAAAGATTTTATTTATTTATTTGTCACAGAGAGAGATCACAAGCAGGCAGAGAGGCAGGCAGAGAGAGAGGGGGAAGCAGGCTCCCTGCCAAGCAGAGCGCCCAATGCGGAACTCGATCCCAGGACCCTAGGATCATGACCTGAGCCGAAGGCAGCTGTTTAACCAACTGAGCCACCCAGGCATCCCTCCAGATTCTCTCTTAAATTATTTTACAGACCAGCATACAGGGGAGAGCCTGAGACTTAACATGCAGTGTTTGGAAAAGGAACTTGTTTTTACTCTGAGGTCAGAAATCTCCACAGCTGAGTACTTTGGATAATGAAGGTCCCTTTTCTATATTTGCCCAGCCTGGGCTGGACACAGGCAAATGTCACATAATCTTCATTTAAACGTTCTTTTCTTTCCATTTTAACAGTGTTTATGTTTCCTGGGGTACATCTGAAAGATTCCAAGTATTTATTGTATATGTAAATATTCTTTTAAGAAAAAAAAAAAACATGTAGTTTTCACATGCAAGTTATTTTCAGCAGGCAGTTCCTTTCCTGCAGCACAAAAGGCTAGATATAAAAACAAACAAGAGAGAATGTGCTGTTTTAACAAATGGGTCCTTAGAGATGGATTTTAAAGCATGGTTTTTGTTTCCTGATCTAGCTTTTACCCTATCACTTTGCAACACTTAGAGAAATCCTGAAATAAATCAGTGACATTCTCACAGTTTTAAGGCTGACAGTTTAATTTTTTTCCTGTTTTGTCTATTGCTGTAGCCAATGTAATTAGGTCATACCCATGTGAAAAATTACTTGTACAAGAAAAATTTTGGATGTGTATGTGTGTTTTCAGGAAGATTTGTTTCTGCTAACGTTCACATCATCCTTTGCATGTGAAACTAATTCACTTACCCTACATAATTTAAAATATTAATGTTGAATGTAAAAAAAAAAAAAACCCGAATTCAAAAGGAAACAAATGTTTCTATAACTTATTTTATATTGTGGTTAGGATAATTATATTTAAAAATATTTTTAGCAGATAAACCACTTATTTTAAAACATATTTGTTAGTTATATAGATTTGATGCCAACTCTGGAAAGGGTCATTCTAACAAAAAGGGGAGAATGACCTAATTTATGGCAGTAATCTAGAAATGGCAACAGAGCTCACATACTAGCATGCCATTCTTGCAGACTGTTCTTTAATTTCATTTTACATTAAAAATTAGTTGTCATTCTTATGCCTTGGATATTTTCTAGTAGATTTTTTGCTATTTATACCAGCACATAAAAGTTTCAAGCCCACGAGCATATTATTTGCTTTATTGCTTCCATTCTCCTAGAAATGTCACGAACCGTGGGAGAATGCAAACGTCACCAAATGAAGATACTTATTTGTGTCTTATGAAAAATGTTAACATTAACTCCTTTTCTTTAATAAACTGAATGTCTTGCTTTCATTTTTGTGGATTAAGACTTTTAATAACTAGGGGCGCCTGGGTGGCTCAGTCATTAAGCATCTGCCTTTGGCTCAGGTCTTGATCCCAGGGTCCTGGGATCGAGCCCTGCAGTGGGCTCCCTGCTCATCGGGAAGCCTGCTTCTCCCTCTCCCACTCCCCCTGCTTGTGTTCCCTCTCTCACTGTGTCTCTCTCTGTCAAATAAATAAATAAAATCTTTAAAAAATAAAGAATTTTAATAACTAGGGAGATTCTTACTTGCTTCCAAAACTTAAACACCAGGATGAACAGATACAAAAGCCACAATTTAATGTATTTTATTGGGTGAGTATAAAGGTCAAAATTACCAAGCATTATAGGAGCACCATTAGAAGTATACAGTAGAACCCTTGTAGAAATCATGAAGGACAGCCAGTGTAGGGAACGTCTGGAACACAAATACAAAATTCGAGTTGCTCTCTGACAGAAGCAGCGCAATTGTCAAGAGTTTGATGGGGTTGCGAAAGAATTTAAAGGGCCAGCAGATCTTTAAGAATGCACAAGACTGCTTTGTTGTTGTTGTCTCCTGTAACATTCACTGAGAAGCAGGGCACGCTAAAATATTAAGCAAGCCACCGAATTCCCGAGTCCCTACCCAGTGATTGTATTTTCAAATAAAATAGTCAGTGAGCTAGATAAACAAAATCGGAAGGCTCAAATAGTGCTGCCCTTCTGTGAGTCTACAAGGTGGTTGGAGCATTAGTACCTCACTTCAACCATTTTGCTATGAAAAAAAAAAGAGAATAAGTGAGATCAATGGGAAAAGAGTAGTTTTTTGGAAGGCAAGAGGTTTGCTTTCTAAAAATGTACACGGCTAATCATACATACTTCTGAAGTTCTGTTTTCATGTATTAGTAGGGCTTGATTTTGG
Source organism: Potos flavus (assembly GCA_028534135.1). Classification (NCBI taxonomy): domain Eukaryota; kingdom Metazoa; phylum Chordata; class Mammalia; order Carnivora; family Procyonidae; genus Potos; species Potos flavus. The sequence continues at coordinate 58,002,929 of CM052895.1, forward strand.
AGTCACTTGGGTTTTAATCAAGAAAAAAACGATTTTTTAGTGAGAGGGCAGTTTTCCCAAATAATTTCGAATAAATTTTTGGTGACATTTAGAAATTCACAGAGGCCTCTAGCTGGACTTGTAACGTGTTCTGTAATTCCCTGCTTTGGGTAGAATTTGGAGACAGCTTGTAGAAAATAGTCTTGTGCTTAGAACCACGTTTATTTTTCAGCTGCGGTAGCCGGACTTCCTTTAACAAGCTAGTGTTATTTTCTTTTGCAGGGACTTTATGTTTTTGTGGTTTATTTCATTCTGCACAACCAGACATGTTGCCCTATGAAGGCCAGCTACACAGTGGAGATGAATGGACAGCCAGGACCCAGCACAGCCTTCTTCACACCAGGGAGTGGCATGCCTCCTGCTGGAGGGGAAATCAGCAAGTCCACGCAGAATCTTATCAGTGCTATGGATGAGGTACCTGCCCGTGCCCTTGCTTCTTGCTCTTGCTCACGCTCTCCCGCTCGTTCCCCCACGCTCTTCCTCCCTTCCCCACCCGCCTCACTGAAGAGTGAAAGTTAAAAGGTACTATAGGACTTTTACAGCCTCCGATCTGTGGTATTTGATTGGCTTACTGTGGTATTATGCCTGTTATCTAATTCTTTTTCTTCCCTGTCCTGTGAGCTGTACTAACCAGCAGTTTGTACTGGGAAGTCAGTGCAAAATTTGTCACCGCCTTCTTCATAGTCTTCCGAATTTAACATGGCAGTGACTGAATCAGCTTCGGAAATGGTTTTTTTTTTAAATACCGTGTTCTTCCTAAAAATACTTCCTCAGCTTTCTTTCTTCACCCATCCCAAGTCATTACCTCGATCCCAACAAACACTCAGTGAAAAGAAAATAGGCTATAACTCTTTTTGATTTAAATACCCGAAAATATTTTAGGACAGAAGCTCAGAAGAGGGCTTCAGCAGCACTACTAGAAAATCTATCTAGGATGTCCTCTGTGAGATCTACCTCCCATTGTCCTCTGTATTCTGTCCCCCTTATTTTGCTTTCCTGTGTCTAAATCACAGTGCCACCAACCTCTCAGTAATGCTACCTATAGCAGTGGGACCACTGCTCACATTTTTTAAACTACCTGAAGACATTTGTCCAGGCAGAGATGGTATGCAGGTCCCTGACCAGTTCTATAGTGCCCGAGGTGTGCTTGTTTACCATTCCTTACATAGTTCATAGTGCCCTCTCTGTATTAAAGAGCCACAAGGAGGGGTGCCAGGGTGGCTCAGTCGGTTAAGCTTCCGACTCTTGATTTCCACTCAGGTCATGATCTCAGGGTTGTAAGATCCAACCCTGCATAGGGCTCCCCACTGAGCATGGAGCCTGCTTAAGACTCTTTCTCTCGGGCGTCTGAGTGGCTCAGTTGGTTAAGTGACTGCCTTCAGCTCAGGTCATGATCCCAGGGCCCTGGATCAAGTCCCAAGTTGGGCTCCTTGCTCACCAGGAGCCTGCTTCCCCCTCTCCCTCTGCTGCTCCCCCTGCTTGTACTCTCTCTCTCTCTGTCAAGTAAATAAATAAAATCTTAAAAAAAAAAAAAAAGAATTATAAGAATTTTAGAACTGGGCGCCTGGGTGCCTCAGTCATTAAGTGTCTGCCTTCGGCTCAGGTCATGATCCCAGGGTCCTGGGATTGAGTCCCATATCCGGCTCCTTGCTCTGCGGGAAGCCTGCTTCTCCCTCTCCCACTCCCCCTGCTTGTGTTCCCTCTCTCTCACTGTGTCTCTCTCTGTCAAATACATAAATAAAATCTTTAATAAAAAAAAAAAAGAATTTTAGAACCCCTAAATGTTTAGAAATCTAATTCCATTTCTATATCCCCTAAGTTCTTAAAACAGAATTATTTCACATCGTAGTTGATACCAATAGAAATGGTTATTTTTAGAAATAGCAATTCAGGAGTAAATCTTAAAAAAATTTTTTTTGTCTTTTTGATTGTTTACCCAATCTAGCATTTGTCGAGATCTGCGCTATATGATAGCCATTAGTTATGTGTGGTTATTTAAATTCAAACTAAGTAAAATTATATAACATTAAAAATTCAGTTGATCACTCACCCTGGCCACATTCAGGTGCTCAGTAGCTACTTGTGATTGGTAACTGCCATAATGGAGAACGTGGATATAAAATATGTGTGTCATCACAGAAAGCTCTTTGGGGCAGTGCTTGTCTAGATGTTCAACTTCTTAGTGAAATAGTTTAAGGTTTAATCTTCTCTCAGATGATCGCTACAGTTCTCAGGTCACTTTTCTCTATACAAGGCATCCCTGCAGTCTCTCAGAAAACCTTATGTTGGGAGGGAGCAGCTGTGACAGTTTAATTCCTGGGCCTGAGCCACTACTTGAATGTTCATGGGGGGTGTTGCACAATGGCATACCCTGAAGTGTGCTCTGCATTCCTCAGAGACTTGGAATTGGCCTTGATCCAGCTGTCTGTCAATGAGGGACTGTCAGAGACATTCTAGGAAGCCCTGCAGAGAAGGGAAGGCATGAGGAAAGGAAGGATTAAGGGACTGGTTATCAGTGGCCACGTGAATATATTTAATCATTTCAGGTCAGAGCTATCTTTTTAATCATTTAATCCAATGATTATGTGGATCTTTATTTTATAACTGGAAGTTTTACTCCCCCTCCCCTATTTTGTCCACCACCTGACTTCCCTCCACTCCTATTCTTAAATTCTTAATAGTTTTCTTCCCATACATTCTACAAAAAAATAAAACATGTTTGGGTCAAAAAAATAATTTTCTTGCCCCACATCAGGTTCTCTGCTTGGTGGGAAGACTGCTTCTCCCTCTCCCACTCCCCCTGCTTGTGTTCCCTCTCTCGCTGTATATCTCTCTGTCAAATAAAGAAATAAAATCTTAAAATAATAATAATAATCTTCTTTCCTCACACATGACAGCATAGCAATCTACAAGTAATTCTAATAGAGAAATTGTTTAGGATCACCAGACTGAATTGTCTCTAAGGACCAAAGGTAATATTAAAGGTCTTAATTCCAAAGAGTTCACCAGTCCCTTCACATGGTCTCTGTAATGAGAATGTGGAGATAAAGTAGATATCAGAACAAATAGGTGTGTATTGATATTATGGTTTCCTTTTCTCCCCATCCTACCTCAAAAAGGTGCCACCTGACTGGGAGAGAGCATCCTTCCAACAAGCCAGTCAGGCCAGCCCTGACTTGAAGCCAAGTCCGCACAATGGCGCCACGTTCCCTTCCTCTGGAGGATATGGCCAAGGGTCACTAATAGCCGATGAAGAGTCCCAGGAGTTTGATGACTTGATATTTGCATTAAAAACTGGTATGTATGAATCCACAAACCACATTAGAAGTAGGCACTCTCGTTATGCTACAACTTGTATCTTCTTCCCATGAAGTTGCAAAAGAAGTGCAGTCAGTCCCCCTTAGCACATCCTGATTCTCATGATCCATGCCTAATCCCAGCCAAACTTTAGGATATTTTGTTCTTGGCACCAAATATAACACAACCTAAAAATAATTTACAATTTGCTCTTAAGAAAAAGGCATACTCTAAATGTAAATAGCTCTGTCCTGGAATCTTGATATAACACCAAGATACCATTGAGACAAGTTCAATATTGTAAGACAGTCTGGTAGGGATCTCACTCAGAGAGTTTCGCCTCTGATCTGCCAAAGAGACCTGGAGTGTCTCTGAAGGAGAAAGTGTCAAAGGCGATATAATGGGCCACATGTCGTTCTACCATTTTCCAAGTGCCATCATATGTTGTATTTTATTGGTCCTCCTACGTGTTCAACCCCACTCAATCTGTGACCCCAGTGGATGGTTGGTTGTTTTCAAATCAAATATGCAGTTTTTTTTTTCTTTTCTCTTAATATCTTTTCTTTTCTTTTCTTTTTTATTAAGTAAACTTGACCCTCCAATGTGGGGCTCAAACTTACAACACTGAGATCAAAAGACGCACGTTCTGCCAATTGGGCCAGCCAGGCACCCCTGCAATTTTTTCTTTTATTTTTTTCTTCAGAAAAACCTCAAACTGCCACTGTTATAAAACATTCAGTGACCTTTTCATTTCTAGATGTATAAGCAAGCAAGAAGATATGTCCATACTCAGATGAACCTATTAAGATAATTATTCAAAATGCTTTTTACTAAATATCCCTATATTAAGAATAGTGCTTGGCACTTGGTAAAACTTTGGTAGATATTGTTGGAAAATGAATGAATGAGTAAATGAATGAAAAATTACACTTAGAGTTTGCTTAGAGGAATAGACCTTCACGCAAGCATGACGTAAGGAAGGATAAATATGTAGTGAAAAGAGTTATTAATTATTGAAGAGATCAAAGAAATTTTTTTTAACCCTTTTAGTTGATTTCTTGAAAAATATGTGGTTTTAGATAGGTAAAGAGTAGAGGAAAGGCATTGCAGACTGAGGGAGTAGAATCAGCCAAAGCCCTGGGCTCACAGGTGCATGGCTCACAGGTACCTGGGGAGAAGCCACACTGCAGTGTGGCCTGGGCGGATGGGGAGTATGATCCAGGCAGCTGGAGAAAGGCCTGCAAGGTAATTTACCTGCATTGTTAATAATTTACTGTAGTTCCCCAACTGGGTTTCAGTGAATAACCTCCTTGAGATATTTATAGTCATCCTCAATGGGAGGATCCTCTGACTGAGTATATTTGGGAAACTGCAAAGATTCACAATTCACATTAGCATTTAGCAGCTCTAAAAAGTCCTAGAGTAAAGAAACCCACTTCACTTAATTTAACCTGGTGTTTCCGGAACACATTTAGTAATAGATTCATTTTGTGGGAGCAGAACACTTGCTGGTATTTTACATAACATTAAAATGCTATTCAGAAGCCATGCTAAGGAGTGGGATTTTTATAGAACTTAGTGAGCCATGGAGGTTTTTGAGGAGAGGAATGGCATGTTCCCACTGGTTTTTGAGGCAAAATAACTCTTACAAAAGTATGAGGAATAAATTTAGAAGCAAAACCAGAAAGGCTGGGAGATTATTACAATTGTCCAAGGGAATGAGGTTCAGGCCTCAGATTCGGGGAGCAGAAATAAGAAAGAGAAGATGAATGCAAGAAGAAGGGTGAGGGAGCACTGAGGGGATAGTCAGCAAAGGCTCCTGCTTCTCACTTCAGTGGCTGAGGAATTTATAAAGAGCATTTGTTCATTCATGTGTTTCAGGGGGAAACTGATGAGTTCAGATTTGGAAGTATTAAGTGTTATGCTTGGGGGCTCTTAAATATTCAGGGTTGAAGGATCTTAGCTGAGGGTTCAGGGTTGAAGGTATTGGTTTGATATGTATCAGTGCAGAGACTCTATTCGAAGCTGTGGGGATGGACGAGTTTGATCTTGGGAGGGTGAGGGAGAGAGAAGAAAAGGAAAGAGGTGAGGAAGGGAGACGAGACTGAAGAAGGGCAATAAGAAGAGCATCTTGGATGATATCTCCTTTTAAGAGTGTATAGGGGCACCTGGGTGGCTCAGTTGGTTAAGTGTCCAGCTCTTGATTTTGGCTCAAGTCGTGATCTAAGGGTTGTGAGATCGAGCCCAGCGTTGGGCTCCAGTGGGCTCAGTGCAGAGTCTGCTTGAGATTCTCCCTCTCCCTCTTCTTCTCCTTTCCCTCCCCATGCTTGCTCTCTCTCTCTGTAAAATAAATATATATATATTTTAAATAGTGAATAGAAGAGGGTCCCACAGAGGAAACTGTAGCATGATGAGAAAGAATAAAGAGAGAAGTTTTATGAAGGAGGAAATGAACAACTTCCTAAAATGCTCACTAGCATTAGGACTAAAAAGGGACTTTCAGATTACTAACAATTCTCAGGGAAGATTATGTCCCCAGCACTACAAAGTAGTCAGTTGTTGGTGTTAGGACACTGGAAACATAAAATGCATTCTTGCAGCATAATTAAATTAGATGTGGGTTCTATATATATAACAAGTATTAAATGCATTCAGTTCAGGAATGTATGGAATGACTTGCTTACTTATAGATGAATTTAGCATTCCTTGGAGCTCACTAAACTCTTTAGGAAATAAATACTTAAAAAGATTGAAATAACAGTTTCTAACATTGGTTCCCTCTATTTTTAGAAAAGGTACTATAATAATCAAGTACCACCCCCAAGACACTTCATCATAGAATATGGTCAAATCAAAGGAGCCGTTCCCATGCTCTTCTATCTACAGCTGAATTTACAGTTGACACATAGGCCCGGATTTGGCCCAACAGAAGGTTTTGTTTGATTCTCACAGCATTTTAACATTTTTTAAGCCCAAATTAAAAAAATTCAGAGATATCCCAGGGCACCTCACAGTCTCAGCAGTAAAGCATGTGATGCATGATCTCAGGCTCATGAGTTAGAGCCCCACATTTCAGTGTAGAGATTACTAAAAAAAAATAAAGTAAAATATTTAAAAATTTTAGAGATATCCCGTAAAAACCTGAATTCCTTTAAAAAAAAAATTTAGCAACAGAGTGCTTAAAATCTAGCACAATCTTAAAATCTCCTTGATTAGAGTTGAGTAACGGCCACCCCTCTGGCCAGAGCATGAGCTCTTTGATTTGTCCAGTGCTCACCAGACCTGTGTCACTGGTTTATGCTAACCAACCTGGCCTCCATGACTTTTGGGTTTGTGAACCTTGATCTATCACAGGTCCGCTTTAACCATTGGCCACTACAAGTCTGGTACTGGGAACAGTGGGTCTTCCAAGTCTTTTCATTTAAACCCTTAAACAACTTTGAAACGTTATGTGACCCTTTGCATATATTTAATAAACATCTAAAGATTTTCATTGTAAGCTGAAATAGTATCAAATAATGTAACTTCTGTTGTATTATAAGTTTTAGTGTTTAAAAGTTAAAATTTTACATTATTCTTTTAAACTAATTCAAAGGAATCTAAATGTCATAGCAATTTGATACCCATTATTATTCATTTCATTCTTTTTTTAGATTTTATTTATTTATTTATTTGAGAGAGAGAGAGAGAGCAGGGAAAGGGGCAGAGGGAGAGGGAGAGAGAGAATCTCAAGCAGACTCCAAGCTCAGTATGGAGCCCAGCTTGGGGCTGGATCCCATGACTTTGAGACCGTGATCTGAGCTGAAATGAAGAGTCAGATGCCCAACCAACTGAGCCACCCAGGCGCCCCATATTCATTTGATTTTTTTTTTTATTAAAGATTTTATTTATTTATTTAACAGAGAGAGAGAGATCACAAGTAGGCAGAGAGGCAGGCAGAGAGAGAGGGGGAAGCAGGCTCCCCGCTGAGCAGAGAGCCTGATGCAGGGCTCGATCCCAGGACCCTGAGATCATGACCTGAGCCGAAGGCAGAGGCTTTAACCCACTGAGCCACCCAGGCGCCCCTCATTTGATTTTTAAAATACATATGGAGACGGCTTTTCTTTTACAATTGGAAATTTTACATCATTGTCTTTTCTTCTTGAACTTATATTTCCATTCCACTCCACCACATAATTTTATCCTAATGTAATATATTTTATGCTTGACATTCATTTGATCTTCACTCGTTCAAACAACTTCTCTCGAACAAAGCATGTATATAAATTGAAACTTAAAGTTTTCCTGTGACCATAAGACTATATATAAAGTGTTAAAATTTTCTTTTTTTATTGTTATTGCAATTATTATTAGTCTACAATTGAATAAATCAACATTGGTTTTTAAAATATTAAATGTTTTGAGGAACACTTAGGTGGCTCAGTCGGTTGAGCATCTGACTCTTGATTTCTGCTCAGGTCATGAGATTGAGACCCATATGGGGCTCCACTCTCATTGGGGAGTCTGCTTGAGATTTTCTCTCTCTCTCTGTCTCTCTCTCTCTTTCCCTCTGTCTCTCCTCCCCCACCCACCATAAGTGCTCTTCCATACTCTCTCTAAAATAAATTAATCTTTTTAAAAAATAATAAAATAAAATTTAAATGTTTTGACAAATAATTATCAAAAGCTTATCAGAAGAGTGCACATGCAGGTGTTTGGCTCAACTGGAGGACTGAGTCTTGATCTTGAAGTCATGAATTCAACCCCTACGTTGGGTATAGAGATGACTTAAACAAATAAGCTTTAAAAAAAAACACACATAGAAGTTAAAGATCTAGGAATACATTTTCTTAAAGCTGTCCTCACACCACCGTGGACCCTTTGAAAAACCTTCACGTACCACAAGTTCAAGGAATCCCATTGCTTCAGATGCTTTATAAAGGAGTTCAGAGGCACTGACCTGGAGCATTGTGTAGTATTAGATTATGAGGTGGGATGGCCAGCTCAATGACTAGACTTTTATGTTGATCAAAAGCCGACAAGATTCTAGGATATGTCAGTCTTGGAGTATATTGGGCTTAGAAACAGGATTTTCTTCACAGAAGGCTTCTCCCAGAAAGACTAATCTGATTCCCTATCTTCCCTTGTCCCTTAGCTTCCTGGATTTTCCTCAGGCCAAGGACATAAATGTCATGGTAAACATTTCTTTATTGGAAACTTCAAATGATTTCTTTTTTAGTCAGAAGAAAATAAAGGACAAGTCCTTGAATAGAAATAAAAACATTCAGAATCAAGGCCCAAATACTCAAACTTCTCTAAGGACTCATTAATAAATTTCTCTTTCAGATAGATCACATAAAACCACAATGACTTATTTAACTTCAAAAACTTCTAGAGACTAGTGTTCTAAACAAAGTTAAATGGGCATCAAAGTGGAAGAGCAAAATTTGGAAAGATTTTTTTTTTTCCTTCCAAAAAAGACTGAAGGAGAATTATCTTTGTATCACCATCACATTTGAAAAATCTGTAGAAAATAGGAATGGGCCTTGGGATCAGAGAGCCCTGTGTTGGCATCCTAGTTCTGGAGTCTACTATCTGTGTGATTTTCAGCAAGGGACTCAAGGTTTCAGTTTCTTCATTTAGCAAATAAGAGTTATTATAATTAGGGGCACCTGGGTTGCTCAGTCAGCTAAGTGTCTACCTTCAGCTCAGGTCATGATCCCAGGGTCCTGGCATCAAGCCCCATATCAGGCTCCCTGCTCAGGGGGGAGCCTGCTTCTCTCTCTGCCTCTCCCCCAGCTTGTGCTCTCTCTCTCTCTTTCTCTTGCTGACTCTCTCTCTCAAATAAATAAATAAATATCTTTTTTAAAAAGAGTTACTATAATTAGCTTGTAAGTTTTCATGGAGTTTAGACATTGTTAATGTTAAGAATCTATCAGAAAAAAAAAAAAGAATCTGTCAGTATCTGGCAGAGTTGAAGTTCAGTAGCTCATTGTATGTATTATCTATTGGGTTCAGCTTATTGTTATGCTTCAGAACTATGTTTTTAAAAAGATTTTATTTATTTGAGAGAGAAAGAGAGATCACGAGCAGGGGCGGGGTTATGGTAGAGGGAAAAGCAGCTCCCCGCTGAGCAGGGAGCCCAGTGTGGGACTCTATCCCAGGATCCTGGGATCATAACTTGAGCTGAAGGCAGACACTTAACCAACTGAGGCACTCAATTGCCCCAACTTAAAAACTATTTTACGTGTTTATAACGTATTCTGAAACACCCGGTGTTCATTGCACCATGACTAGTAAGTGAAGTAGGAATGGGGGTAGAAGTGTAGGAGCTGGAATATGAGCCAAGAAGGTTTCCAATGTATTGTACAAAGTTGAATATTCAAAGCCTAGGGGACAAGGAAGTAATACAATTAGAACAGCCACCACCAGAGGCAGTATGGTATAGAAGAAAATACCTTACATTTGGGGTCAGAAGACCATTGGATATCTGCATTCTGCGACTTCCCTGCTATGTGACCTAGGGACTCAGTGAACATATCTGATCTCCAAGCAATCCCTGCATCTGTAAAACAAGACTAATGATCATCTCTTTCCTAACTAAAACATGTTAAAATGTTGAAGAAAGGAGAGGTACTAGAAGAATGTAAAATACCACTTCTAGTTCCTTTGCTTTTACCTTTCTATCTATTATAGGGAAAAGTTAACTATTACCACAGTTACTGGATTTTTCTTGAATTTTTGGCTTAAAATTTAAGCAGAAAAAAATACCTTTCAAAAAAATCATGATACTCACTGCAAAACACCCTCCCAGACTATTTATGCATTACAAAGAGCCAAGGGGGTGCTGGGTGGCTCAGTCGGTTAAGTGTCTGCCTTGGGCTCAGGTCATGATCCTGGGGTCCTGTTATCAAGCCATGGGTCGGGCTCCCAGCTCAACAGGCAGCCTGCTTTTCCCTCTCCACTGCTTGTGCTCTCCCGCACACACTCTCTTGCTCTTTCTCAAATAAATAAATGAAATCTTTAAAACAACAACAATGGGAGCCTGGGTGGCTCAGTTGGTTGAGCGGCTGCCTTTGGCTCAGATCATGATCCTGGGATCCTGGGATTGAGTCCCTCGTTGGGCTCCCTGTCAGTGTGTGTGTAACCTCTCCTCCCCGCCCGTGCTGTCTGTCATTATCTCTGTCTCTCTCAAATAAATAAATAAAATCTTTGTAAAAAAAAATAAAAAAATAAAACGACAACAACAACCTCCCCCCCCCCGAGCCCCAAAACAAATAAAAAAACAAAGAGCAAGAAACCTGGGGCTGTGCTCCTAGTCTGCCGTGTTATTACCATTTATAATATGGGCCCTTTCTGAGTTTCAATGAGGGATTAAGATTTGAGTAATATGTATGTATTTTAGCTGGGCAGAAACTGAGAAAGAAGAGGAGCTGGGTCATATAGATGTGGTAATTCCAAGGGAGGCTGTATCTAGAGCTTCCTGACATTTCACGGGGTTCTAAGCTACTAAACAATCCGGGGACACCCATTATTTGTAAAGCTGAACCCCATGTTCAGCCTTCCAGCCCAGTTCACTCTGTCCCTGGCTGTCTGCTCAGCAGGCTTCCAGTACAGAACTTTCTTCTAGTGTGCTTTGTCAAGATGACGGCCAAACACTTCTGTCTTCCCAATGAGATTTGGAGCAGGCAAACACAAAGTCAGTGGGAGCTGATGCCCATTCACTCATTAAACCCCACTCTGCCCTGATGGTAATCGTGGTGTCCTCTCTGCTTCTCTGTAGTTGATCCCCTATGGGGCAACTTGTTATGTAGCCCTTTTGTTCTTCCTCACCTGGATTAAACTGTTATTGACTTCAGGTCCCCAGAGTAGCCAGTGTCTTCCCAGTCCACTGAGGTTCTTCCAAGTGGGACAGTTCCCCTCTTTCTGGGGCAGAGAAGCATGGGCCTTTTGTCCTTCTAAGACGTAGTGGCAGACTCAAATGTGACCCTCAGGGGCCAAGCAAATACCTTGAGTGATTCAAGTGGGCTGGATGAAAACAGGGGCAAACAGACGGTAGTGCCAGAACTATGTTGTGGGCTTTTCTTTTTGCCATCCAGAAAATGTAGGCCTAGTGTTGCCCCTTGCTTTTTCAAGAGAAGCCAAAAATCTGATTTTTTTATGTTAAATATATTAATTTTGGCAACTAACTAAATTTTTAAAAATATTGTCATTGGCAGTATTCTGGTTCTTAACCTAAGGAAAGAGTCCATAGATGTTTGTCACACATTTTGCTCCACGACACATATACATTATCTGGGGAGATACCATATAATTTATCATCAAACCGGGGCAGTTTAAGAGAATAAAGGGGATGTGATTTACATGTTTTTAAGGTATAAACTAGGACTTTTCAAATACTGCATCCCCCACCTCCCTGTTTTGAAGGAAGGTGCAAAAACGATCTATGGAAGGGTGTGAAAATGGGCGTCAATGGATGGGCAGGAAGACACTCAGGCTGGAATTAATGTGTCACATTCAGGACCAGACAAGAGACCTGATCACATTGAGGAAGCCTTCCAACAGGCCCAGGTGGAAATATGTCTATTTGGTAGGGTAGAGCCAGATTGGGAAGTGTCTGAAAGCCATTGCAGAGGGTTCCAGCCTTGATGCAGTTGGTGATAGGAACTGTTTGTTCTTGGGAAGGAGAGGGCATGGGATGCGGAATGCATCCGAGGAACAGAACAGGCAATAAGGCTTGGAAGAGACTTTGGTAAGATCTAGAATGCAGAGTATAGTTAATAATACACTTAGCAGGGGCACCTGGGTGGCTCAGTAGGTTAAGGCCTCTGCCTTCGGCTCAGGTCATGATCTCAAGGTCCTGGGATTGAGCCCTGCATCGGGCTCTCTGCTCAGCGGGGAGCCTGCTTCCCTCTCTCTGCCTGCCTCTCTGCCTACTTGTGATCTCTCTCTCTCTGTCAAATAAATAAATAAAATCTTTAAAAAAAATAAAAATAAAAATAAATAATACACTTAGCAAACATCTACTGAACATGCACAATGTGCTGGGCACTGTCGTATGAGCTAGGTGGTATAAAGATATGGGGGACATAATGCAATGAGGGAGTCAAACACTTCGATAGAGAATCATCATGTTTCTATGGGTAGCAGAGATGACAGTGGAGGTGATATTGACAGGAAGAACGGAGGCAGCCAGATTAAAGAGGCAGGGGTAAGATAAGCACGTCAGGCAGAGGTGGAAATAGTAGTGAGACATCAGGCTAGAGAGCAAGCGGGGGTCAGGCGAATGGTGTGGGCCTGGAAGCAGGGCTGAAGACAAGGCCTCCAGTGGTGTCCCAGGAGGAAGAGATTCGGGAGGAAGCGCAAGAGGTCTCTGGAAAAAGCCAGCAGATCAGAGGATGACATGGACAAGTGCAGTTTCCTAGAAGGAAAGGGTGGAGATGGGGTTTCAGCAGCAGCCTTTCACGGAGAGGTTGGGAAAGACCGGCCCAGAAGAGGGAGGGCTTGGCTGGAAGATGCAGTAGTGAGCTCTTGCTTCCATCCCCAAATAGGTTAAGAAGAGCCTAATTCGCCATCTTCCCACAGCTACCAACTCCTCAGCACTGCCTTTCTCAAACAGAAAGGGAAGTCTCAGCCGCCCAGCAACTGGTTTTTCATTTGCCTTCTTGTTTGCAGAGTCTGGTGCCCAGCAGAGGGGGAGGAGTGGGAGCTGTAATCTCTGGTGATTCAACACAACAGCACACCCTGTGACCACATCCCCATTCTGTGTGTGTGTGCGTGTGTGTGTGTGTGTGTGTGTGAGAGAGAGAGAGAGAGCGAGAGCGAGAGAACATGAGAATTTGCGGTCCTCTGCACATTAGAGAAGAAAAGAATGAGGTATTACTCGGGCACAGTGTTAAATTCTCTGAATTATTCTGAGCTGCAAAAAGAGTAGTGAATAGCGGAGCTTCCTCAAAACAGAGATTCTGGGCACTATCTGTAATTAACGGCTAGCCTTGTGGGATTTGTGTATGGCTCTGTTTTGGTACTGTGTTACGCAATTATTTTTATCTTGGGATCAGATCTGAGTCATTCAGAGCCAGTGTCTTCTGGGCGCTGATATGACAGCTTGTGTTGTCAATGCATGTCTTTCTTCTCAGATCACTGCCCACACTGAGTCTCAGCTGAAGGACCTACTAGGTTCAGTACACGTGGGGTTGGAGACTTAGTTTTCTAACAGCAAACCCTACCTTCCTGCTGAAAAATTCTTACAACCTGCCTGATCTTTTTTACTTTAATAAGCTCCCAATTGAAAAATGCAGCTCCTGGAAGTACGTTACACCACAACCATATGGAAACAGAAAATGTCAAGAACACAAACTTGTGTCTTTAGAAATTACTTTTCACTTACAAAAACTACCAAAGGGAATTTCAATACAGGCTTGTAATTGTTCGGTATTAATAATACTTAGTCAAGGGGCATCCGGCTAGCTCAGTCAGTAAAGCATACAACTACTGATCTCAGGATGGCAAGTTTAAGCCCCATTTTCAGTGTGGAACCCACTTAAAAAAATAATAATGATATTTTTTTCAAAACGTGTAGCTCACTATTCACCAATATGATAGAAATAAACACGTCAGCTTGATGTAACTTGACCCTTAAAATCACAGCACTAATGATGGGGAGTTTCATGTTTATTCTTTTTCTATTACAGGTGCTGGTCTCAGTGTCAGTGATAATGAATCTGGTCAAGGCAGCCAGGAGGGAGGCACCTTGACTGACTCCCAGATCGTAGAACTCAGAAGGATACCCATCGCCGACACCCACCTCTAGTGCTTCAGTAACAATTAGAATGATACTTTCCTGTTTGTATTGGCTTTGTGGTAAACTCTTAAGTTTTTTACACACCGCTATATAATAGGGACCTTGTGAATTGTCCTGGATGATTATTAACCCAGAAGTGATTGTCATATTTGGAATATGAGCTACTTATCTTTGTGCAACCTGAAAATTCACCGCTATGATGAAAGACAGGACCCATTTATATCGGTTACATAAGATGCACATATTCCAAGAATATTAGTTGTTTTTTAATCATCTGACATGGCTAACATTGTTTAATAAAAGTAATAACAACCAATAAACACGATAGAATCCATTTGACATCACGCAAGCTCATTATTAATGAGGAAATGTTGTCTGTGAGCAAGTAAACACACAATATCACTTGATGAGTTCAAGCACCTTGTTTCTTCCAGTATTGATACAGGTCATCCAGATTGAGAACTTCACAGCTTCTAGAGGACTTCCATTCATAAAAACCATACAGTTTATTGTCTGTTGAAGATTCTGCACCTACGTGTTGATGGCGATACTGCAGTTTCATAGTCTTTCATCAAAAGTATGTATTTCTGCTCATTATGAAATTGGGGATCTGAACATTTTCCAAAATAAATGTTCTGTTCCCAGTTAAAAATAACCACTACATCAAGTACTTCAGCACAGCTAAGAAGAGGAGCATTCAAACAGTGCAGTTTGTTTAGGAGAAACATTTCTTGGTTTTGATTTTTCAGTGTTTCTTTGTCTCAGAATGAGAAATCAGAAAGTCTATCCCAGAATAAACACTATTGTGTTCAGGATGATTTCATTGACTATGGTTCCAGAAGAATCATTAGGAGCAGAACACATTTGTCCCAGGGAAGCCTTTGTGACCTTCTGTTTTTGAATTCCTCAGTATTTTCGAGAAAATCATAACATCTCAAGAAAAAAATTAAAATAGGAATTATCTAGGGGCGCCTGGGTGGCTCAGTGGGTTAAAGCCTCTGCCTTCGGCTCAGGTCATGATCTCAGGGTCCTGGGATCGAGCCCCACATCGGGCTCTCTGCTCAGCGGTGAGCCTGCTTCCCCCTCTCTCTCTCTGCCTGCCTCTCTGCCTACTCGTGATCTCTCTCCTCTCTGTCACATAAATGAATAAAAATCTTTAAAAAAAAAAAAGAATTATCTAAGGCAAAATTTTTTTCTGTTAATAATTTCCTTTAAAGCCATAATTAAAACATCCAAGTTCCTTATACTCACTGTTAAGCCTGGCTTTATTCTTTATAAAACCTGAGCAGCATTATTTATCTTGATAAATTATTAAATGACTCTTCTCTTCCTGTTCATCCCCCCCCACTCCTGCCTCCTCCCTCTTATATTGAGTGTTCATGGGTGGATTGTCATTGTAGGTAGAAAACAAAAGCTGCACAGCAAAATGAAACAGCATAACAAACAAAGCTCCATCCTTGGTGGAGTTTTAATCCTTTTTAGGAACTTCAGACATGGTGGTAAAAAGATTGCATTTACCTTACGCGACGAGTAAGTTAGTTGTCTCACCCGGCAGCATTGCTCCGTATGTAGTCTATTTCATGATAGGGTAGAAGCAATTGATGAAATTTAATATAATATATAAAATTTAAGAGGAGAACTTTAAAATTGGTAAACATATTAAAATTATTAATAGATTTTAATGAATTGGGGGATTATAGAAATGTGAGATGTCACTGAATAAAATCTACGAATCATAATCACTGTAACATTTTCCCCAGATAACAAGATTCTGATTTGTCACCTAGGGTAAATTCAGTCTTATCACCACCATCTTTAAAGTTCCTGAAAAGACCGTAACTTCACCAATGAGGAACTCCCTAACAAAGGCAATTACCAATAGCTACCTTCATGTTGTCAGAATTTGGGGAAAATCTGGCCCAAAACACGATGAATCAGGGATACCTTTTTTCCTTCAGGTGACTGGATTCCTATTGCTGTCCAAAATGCCATCTTGAGGACGCCTGGGTGGCTCAGTTGGTTAAGCAGCTGCCTTAGGCTCAGGTCATGATCCCAGGGTCCTGGGATCGAGTCCCACCCACATCGGGCTCCTTGCTCGGCGGGGAGCCTGCTTCTCCCTCTGCCTCTGCCTGCCTCTCTGCCTGCTTGTGCTTTCTCTCTGACAAATAAATAAATAAAATCTTTAAAAAAAAGAAAAAATGCCATCTTAATAAGGAATCAAAAAAGACCACTTGCTGGTGTTTCACATGATTCTTTTAAATATTGGAAGGAAAAAAACAAGATTTCTAGAAGCCACAGTGCTAAAATAAATAAGCTTCATATTCCAACAGCAGCAATATTTTGCCATCCTGTTTCCTCCCAATGTAGATTAAAATGGGACACTTGCCAGGGAAGTATAGTACTATGTAGGAAGAAGCAAATCAAATCAAATTCCTAAAAATGAAAACTAAAAGGCTAGGACTCTTACACATTGTGGTCTTTTTCTATCAGGGGGTTTGATCCTCTTCTTCTTTGTGACATTTTTAAAGGAACTTTGTCAAGATATTCACATTTCATACAACTCACCCACTTAAAGTGTGCAATTCAGTAGTATCTGGTGTATTCGATTACTGGCGTTTTTTAATTGTAAACTATATGTAACACAAAATTTGCCATTTTAACCATTTTTAAATGTGACTTTTATCTTCAGTGGCCTTAATAACATTTACAATGCTATGCAACCATCCCCTCTATTTTCAAAACCATTTTCATCACCTCAGACGGAAACTCTGTATTTCTCATCTCCATAATATTTTCTATCCTCTCTCAATAGACAGCTAACACTTCCTTGGGAAATATCTCTGCTTCTGTATTTCGGTGATTTTTAAATTCATTTTTCTTTTTGTTTTAGGTTTTTTTTTTCTTCTCTTTAAGATTTATTTATTTATTTGACAGAGAGAGAGCAAAAGAGCACAAGCAGGGGGAGCAGCAGAGGGAGAGGGAGAAGCGCTTGATGCAGGACTCCATCCCAGCAACCTGGGATCATGATTTGAACTGAAGGCAGACGCTTAACCAACTGAGCCACCCAGGCACCCTCATTCTGGAACTTGAGCTTTGAGTTGGTATTTAATTTCTTGAGGTGTCTTAGGCCTGTTGTTGTTGTTGTTGTTTAAGATTTTCTTTTTAAGTAATCTCTACACCCAACGTGGGGCTCAGACTCACTACCCAAGATCCAGAGTTACACACTCCACCGACTGAGCCAGCCAGGTGTCCCCGTGGTATCTGTGAATTTGATCAATATTTCCATGTCTCCCAAATCTGATCAGAGAAGTTGAAACACATAATTGGGGTATGACTGGAAAAAGAAAAAATATCCAGGAACACACTTCCCAAGCAGTTTAACCTTGTGTTTACCAGCACTTAAGATGCTCCTTGAGTTTACCCTTAAGGCCTCTAGATAGATCTGTTTGAGGGTAGGTCTCAATCAGATAAGTTAAGTGGCGTTGACCTTCTCAGAGCAGCTGGACGCCAGAGTGGATTTCCTCTAGACTGCCTGATCTTGGTAGGAATATAGAAAACAACAGGGCACTCGTATGTTTCATATGGCCTTTTAATCACTGATGGCATTGACCTAGTCTCCCCAGTGCTTCTCTGGCAGGATGTAAATGCAAGAACCACGCTGTCCATACGTGGCATTTAAAGAATGAACCAAGAGATTAAATCTAGGAACTCTTCTATTCTCTTGAATCTGACTAATAAAATAAGACAGATGAGTGATATTCTACTGATAAGATATAGTTGGTACACTGATGTTATTCTTATCCAATACATTTCACCTACCCAAAATTTTTTTAGGTTTATTTATTTATAGAAGTTACCTCTACACCCAACATGAGGCTCAAACTCATGACCCTGAGATCAAGGGTTGCATGCTCTTCCAACTGAGCCGGCCAGGTGCCCCTCAGCAACCCACATTTTTATCTCATAAAAATAATTTCAACACTATAGTAGAAAACTAAACTCACCTTTACAAAAATCTAGGAAACTCCAGATGCTTTTTTAAATTGTAACACATGCGAGCTCGCACATATAATGAATATATGTACAATATTCCTGAGGGGAAAAAATAAACATTCATTTTTACTTCCGTCTGTAACTATTGAAATCACTTTGACAAGTATGGCAGTGCCCTTAATTAAGAATTTACTACACTAGAGATAAAAGAGTTTAACAAGGGGGTGCCTGGGGGGCTCAGTCAGTTAAGCGGCTACTTTCAGCTCAGGTCATGATCCCGGGTCCTAGAATTGAGTCCCTCTTCGAGCTCCCTGCCCAGTGGGCAGCCTGCTTCTCCCTCTCTACTGCTTGTGCTCTTACATGTGCTCTCTCTCTCAAATAAGTAAGTAAAATCTTAAAAAAAAAAAAAAGATTTTAACAAGGAATATATTTAAAGTAACCAAGATATTCACTAATGCTTCAGAATCGTTGATTTATGGCCAATAAACACCTTTTACTTAACTAGATTACACGATTGCAGGAGAAGAAGCAAATGGAGAACAACCCTGTTTCCCATCTATGACAATGGGGTGCAGTTATCAAGTACTGTTGCCACAATTCTCGGGAGTACTATAGGATGCGTGGGTTCAGTTCCCGCCCTGGCCCCTGCTGGGGACTCAACAGCTGGGTCTAAGCAGCTTTGACTATCCTCTGAGCACCAATGTTAGAGCTGAAATCCCTAAAAATGACTCAGCTCAAGGAAATTGTTAGCACTTACAGAACTGAAATAGTATTTTAGTCCTGTGAGAAAACATAGGTAATCACTGTTTTCTAATAGATAAAAGATTTCAGGGGAATCTGTGGTGGCCAGTCAGTTAACTGTCTGCCTTTGGCTCAAGTCATGATTCCAGGGTCCTGGGATTGAGCCTAGTGTTGGGCTCCTTCTTGGTGGGGAGTCTGCTCCTCCCTCTCCCTGCTCATGCTTTCTTTCTCATTCTCTCTCTCTCAAATAAGTAAATAAAATTAAAAGACTCCTAACTTAAGCAAGGTAAAACCATACTTTTTGCCTTGAGGAGTATATGAGCAAAATCACAAATTTGACTTTTTAAAAATATAGGAATGAGCTAACATTTGTTTCATAATATTAATGAAGAGACAATGCAAATCATTTCAACATCACTTATTTTGGGTTTGATTATAAATATGATTATACTTATTTTAAAGGTAAAGATATATATATGTGCATGTGCATGTGAGAGAGAAAGAGATTGAAAGAAAGAATTCTGGGAAATCAGAGCAAGAAAAGCAAGGAAATCATGATGATAACAATTTCCATTACAGTTTACAAGGCATGATTTTAAAAGATTTTGAAAAGCTGCTTAATGAAGTGTATGAAACTGTCCATCATCCTGCCCCATAGCATATATCCTTACTCTGTACATCCATCAAAATCATTTTGAAGACTTTTGCCACATTACAGGGGGGATATAGTAATCATTCATTTTATTTTTACTTATTTATTTATTATTTTAGAGAGAGTGTGCGAGCGGGAGTGGGGGAGGAGGAGGGGAAAGGGGCAGAGAGAGAGCAAGAAAGAGAATTGCAAGCAGACTCCACACTCAGCGCGGAGCCGGATGCCAGAACTCAATCTCACCACCCTGAGATCGTGACCTGAGCTGAAATCAAGAGTCAGATCCTTAACCAACTGAGCCACCCAGGTGCCCTGGACATAGTAATCATTTAATGAAATACTGGAAAGAGTAGATGAGAACACTGAAACAGATTAGAAAGGTGCTCAAGAGCTCTCATGAGCATTATGGTTCCTTTCTGGAATATTCCATCAAATAATGCACAGGTATTATGTAATAAATGGTTGGTTCTTTCTTTTAAAAGATGATCTTTACCCTCCAGGTTCATCCATATGGTCATATATTGCAGAATTTCCTTCTTTTTTAAAAGGCTGGATAATATTCCTTTGTATGTATATACCACATGTTCTTTAGCCATTCATCTATAGATAGACTTTTGGATTGTTTCTCTATCTTGGCTATTGTGAATAATACTGCAATGGACATGGAATATCTTCAAGATACTGACTTCAGTTCTTTTGGATAAATACCAAGAAGTGAGATTGCTGGATCATATGAGAGTTTTATTTTTACTTTTTTTTTCTGAGGAACCTCCATACCATTTGCCATTGTGGCTGTGCTGTTTTCTATTCCCACCAACAGTGTGCAAAGGTTCCAGTTTCTTCACATCCTCACCAACACTGGTCTTTTGTTGTAGTTTTATAATAGCCATCTTGACAGGTGTGAGGTGGTATCTTGTGATTTTGATTTGCATTTTTTCTGGGGACTAGTAACATTGAGCATTTTTTCATATGTCTGTTGGCCATTTGTATGTCTCCTTTGGAGAAATGCCTATTTCTGCCCGTTCCTTAATTGCATCATTAGGTTTTTTGCTATTGAGTTATAAGAGTTCCCTATATTTTGGAGATTAACTTCTTCTCAAATATATGGTTTGTAAATATTTTCTTCCATTCTGTAGGTTGCCTTTTCACTCTTTTGATAAGTGAAAGAAGCCAGTGACAGAAAGAGAAATACTGCATGATTCAACTTACATAAGCCATCCAAAATAGTCAAATTCATAGAATCAAAGAACAGAATGGTGGTTTCCTGGGCCTGAGGGAAGGGCGAAATGGGGAGTTACTAACCAATAGGCATAAAGTTTAATTAAGCAAGGTGAAAAAGCTCTAGAGATCTGCTGTAAAATATTGTACCTACAGTCAAAAATACAGTACACTTAAAATATTAAAAGGGTAGATCTGTTAAGTGTTCTTATCACAAAAAAGGTTTGTTTTTGTTTTTGTTTCTTTTAATTTGCTACCAGGGCTTCTTACTCACTGTGCTGGCATTGAATGGATAAGAAAGTTGAAACAATTTTTAAAAAGTTTTTAAATCCCTCTGGAACTCTTAGTAACCCCTCACAGAATCCCTAATGACACCTGCAGAACCCCAATTGAGAAACCCACAGTAGATTGTAAGCTCATGAAGAGTGGGAACTCCACCTTATTTATTTTGGTGTCTTAAGCACCTAGCGCAATGCCTGGAACAAAACTGATGCCCAAAAAATACATGTTGAACGAAGAAAAAAAAATCATTTTTATCCTAATAACTAAATGAGAGCATAATTTTTCTTGATCTTTTACATATTTAGTTACAGATGTTTTGTCTTTAAAAATCCAAATGGATAGCAATTATTGAACAAATTAGATGCCATATCATCTTCCTGTTACCAAACAGCTTTCATTTTCAAAGCTGTAATTTGTTGAACTATAACTAATTCATTCTGCTTCCTAGTTATCCAAGGAGTCTTGAAAACCACTGAAGTCTTCTGGAAAACTTAATTTCATTTGGCAGTATCCTATATAATAAGTTTCAAAGTAGGATAGTTTTTTGATTCCTTGGTGGGGGCAAAGGGGAGGCCAAACAGTAAATAGACAAGAGGCAATATTTACTCTTCGTATCTCATTATTATCCATGACCTGTTAGTCATAAGGGTTTTGTGTGGAAAATTAGATACGCATGAATATTTTATAACCAAAGGGTTATAATCTGCAATCTTTCTCATACTTCTCTGGTTCCACAGTAGGAAGTCAAAGAAGTGTGTATTGTGTCATTCGTGGTTGATTCATTATGCCTGTACTAAATACGTTGGAAATAACAGTCTGCACTGTAACACTCAAACATAGATAGTATGTAATTTCTAATCTTAGTGAGCCAAGAGAATAAGACTAATTGTACTCTGAACCTAAGAAATCAATGTCTGCCAGATTAATTGTAAGTGTCCAAGATTCCGAAGAACACACTATCATCTTCACAACAGAGCAACGCCTCTATTCCACGCTGTTAGGAACTAATTATTGATAAGAGTCAAGACTTCATATCTAGCCACAATGTGATTTCTCAAGACAGCCCAAAGGATTGTGAATCAAAGTCATTGCTTTTTGCCAATTTCCAAGGTAAAGGCTGAACTGTGGAAAGTAGACTTTCTTTCTGGTAAAGGACAAAAAAAATATATGTCTGAAAAAGTAAGAATTTTTAAGGGATAAACATTTTAAAGTCAGAAAAAAAAAGAATTTTGACAAATTGCTCCAAATCACAATTTGACAGTGTACACACAATAGGATATACAACAGAATTGCTAGAATGGAAGATGAACAAAAAGATGAACAGATTTTATTTGGATTTATGTTTGGTCCAGGTATTTTAAAATGTTATAAACTAGAACAGTATAGGATATTTTGAAAGAAAGGAAAAACGTATTTGATTAATCCTACAAAATCTCTTTTCGTCTTACTATGTAAGGCTGCTCACATAATACAGAATGTTTTGGATCTTTACCCTTTTTCTTATTTACCTTTTCCCCTTTTCCTCATACAAGGCATACTTGCTTTATATAAAAAAGAATTTCTTTAAAAATCACATTAAAATCATATGTTTAAAGAAAGCAGATCACTTTTTTTTTTTTTTTACTCAGTGAGAAAGTCTGATTAGAAATAAGGAATGCTTATAAAAGATTAGCTTATAAGAGGAAGTGTCTGCTCATCAAAAAAATAAAGATGGGTGTTTTGTCAGCTCTCCTCAGGGCCTAAGTCATCACCTGATAATGATTTAGCTACTGAAGATGGATGTGTAGACTGGCATGCAAAGGGATCGATTAGAGGCTACACAGAGCCAGATGGGGCAAGTGGAGGGATGAAAAATGTGTTCCTTTTTGTGTTTTTATCTTATTGCCAGAGTTTGTTTAAGACTGATAGCAACTCTAAAATGTTTTTGTTACTCCTTAACCCAGAGGTGTTGACACGGAGATTGACATAGCCACCGGAGTGGAGGCGCTCTTAGAGCATTCAGTCACACTAAGTTATTCCTAGAGAGTAAGGTCCCCAGGGAACAGGTTGTGGGAAGGTCTCTCGGGAAGGAGAACCTGTCCTGTGCCCCCTTCAGCCCCGGGCCCAGGAAGCAGCTGCCGGCGTGCATCCAGCGCTGGGGGATATTCCAGAGCAGGGGAAGCCCCACTTCTGGGGGCTGATTCTGGTCAGAACTTCAGTAAAGTACCAAAATAGCCAGCGTATTCTTCTCACCTCACAAAGGTGTTTTTTTACATTCTTTCCACTTTGTAGCTGAAAATACTAGATAATTTTTTCCTCACATGATTCCCACCTCTTTCCCATCAAGTGTTGAAATAGGGATTATTCAATACTTGATTTTCAGAAAATCATTGAATAAATACCAGCTCTGTTCATGCCTTCAGAGGAAGTAGAGAGCAGTTGTATTTTCTGCCTTCTAGGATTTTAACCAACAACATAAATACCTTTCCACAGAAAGGCACTCATCACTCAAGTTTCTCAATCCAGTTTGTATTTGTGGCAAAAGCAGAGAAAGTTTGCTCTATTTGTGGGTGAGTTATTTTGACATAAGATAGGGGCCAGAAGCAAGATGAAATGAACCTTTTTCCTCTCTCCTCAATTCAGGAGGATTTTGTGTTTCATTCTCTCTCCCTCTCCCTCTTGCTCCCCTACTTCCTCCCTCTCCCTCTTTGGAATAAACACAAAACCTAAAAACTGTAAGTAGCCTGAAGTAGTTGTTAGGGGCTAACAACTTAACAAGTTCAAACAATTATCCCTGGTAGGTTCCAGGATAATTTATTTTATTTGCACAGTGATCAGTTCCCTTTGACTTTCAGACTGGTAGACTCTGCCTGCTGATAGCTAGGAAACCCTGTAAAGGAAATTACTTTCCTGGATATAAAACAAAGGAACTTACACAAATAAATATGACTAATTTTGGCTCTACAACTAAAGAAAAATGCGATTTTCGTAATAGACTCAATATTAAGAGCAAATAAAATGAATGAATTCTATGGGCGACTGGGTGCCTGAGTCAATTAGGTGTCTGACTCTTGATTTTCGCTTAGGTCATGACCTCAGGATTGTGATATCAAGCCCCACATCAGGCGTGGAGCCTGCTTAAAATTCTCTCTTCCTTTCCCTATGCCCCTACCCCTCCCTGCTCGCTCTCTCTCTCTCTTTCTTAAAAAAAAAAGAATGAATTCCAGTTAAGTGGAGTAATTTTTTGGAGTATTTTTTGAAGGTTCACAAGTAGATGGAGTTTTTTGAAATAAAGTAGGAATTGAATACATCTTAAAAACCGATGAATTGAGGAGCGCCTGGGTGGCTCAGTGGGTTAAAGCCTCTGCCTTCGGCTCAGGTCATGATCTCAGGGTCCTGGGATGGAGCCCCGCAATGAGCTCTCTGCTCAGCGGGGAGCCTGCTTCCCCCTCTCTCTCTGCCTGCCTCTCTGCCTACTTGTGATCTCTCTCTCTCTGTCAAATAAATAAATAAAATCTTTAAAACAAACAAAACAAAACAAAAACGATGAATTGGGGGCGCCTTGGTGGCTCATTCTGTTTAACATCTGACTTGATTTTGGCTCAGGTCATGATCTCAAGGTTGTGAGATGGAGCCCCATGTGGGGCTCCCTGCTGAGTGTGAAGCCTAAGATTCTCTCTCTCCCTCTCCCTCTGCCCACCTCTAAAAAAACAGATGAATTGGATTTCTTTTGTAATACAAATATCTAAGTCAAGGAGTAAAGGACATAAGCACTTTAAAATACTTGAGAAATTTGGAACACAAAAGATTCACTAAGAGACTGGAAAAATAAAATCTAGAGTCGGGGCCTATTAAAGCTGATCTTACTAAGAAACAGAATTATTCACTAAATGATTACTCTGGAAAACTTCATTTGCAAAAATCCAACATTTTCTAAAAGTCCATTAGATTTAGCATCCTATGATTCCATGTAAGTAAACTCAAATGCTGCTTCATTGCCACAGGTGAGTAGCTTATATTTTCTGTTACCACATGCTGCTACATACTTTTCTTGGTTTATTGGTACTGTACTTGAGATTATAGGCTTCTCTCTCATCTAATCAATAGAAATCTATAGGCAAAGTTCAGTGGATTTTGTATTTTGCTCAAATACTATCTCTAAAATACAAAGTTGTCCATTTGGAATTTTAAGATTCCTTCACTTTCCAGAATTTGAACTATTTGAAAAGTTGTGTTCTTCTTGGAGAACCACCATTCTTCACAGGATTCAGATTGTAATAAATAACACTGCGGCCACAAATTAGAAACTCTCTAAAGATGACAAGCCTTTTAACTTCAGTGATTTGTGCTTCTCTTTGCATCTACACCTTCTCCTAAGCCTGGTTGCTGAACACTTAGACCTTCAGAGTAGAAAGTGCTCATTGGAAATATAATAAATTTCATGTGGGATAATCGGCATGTGGGTTGTCATGTGGGATAATCGGCAGAACCCAAGACTCTGTATGGCTCTTGGAATAAACAATAGTTGCTTTCTGTTTTAGGACTAAACTGTAACATAGAACAGAAAGGGGACTTGCTCGCACTCTGCCTGCTTCAAGGCAAAGTAAAAATTAAGCTCAGCATGTCATCACATACTTACAAGTGACTTATGAGAGCCTTCTTTGTAAATAGATTTTGAGGGTGCCAAGGTTTCCAATGTAATAGGAAACCATTAAAATGGTTTATCATTTTTATTGTGGGAAAAACAGAGAGACCACTGATTCCCCTAAGGCAATAACTGAGCCTTCCTGACTGTAAAGGAATCGTAGACAATGGCCCAAACTCTTAAATTCATTACCAAATAGGTAGACTTTTAAAAACCTGGCTTCTGCAATGACCCCCGCATGACAGTATGTGTGCTCATGACCTGCAAAAATACACGATAAAAGACTTAATAAGCCACCCGTTGATGATGCTGAGGAGTTACAGCTCACAGATCCACCTCATAACTCTAAAGCTTCATTTCAAAGATGAGAGTCCATTTGTTTTTAAGAAAAATGTGGGGCGCCTGCTTAGCTTAGTTGGTACAGCATGGGCCTCTTGATCCTGGGGTCATGAGTTCAAGTCCCATGTTGGGTGTGGAACCTACTTAAAAAAAAAGGTAACAGTGGTAAGATGAGAAGTTTACACAATATGCATGCTCTTCTACGGTACATGATTTTTGGAGAATGAAATAAATGTAGGAAGAAAGTTCTTGTGAAGTCATTTGAGAGAGAATATTTTTAGAGTGTGTTAAAAATATTAATGAATAGGGGCACCTGACTGGCTCAGTCAGTAGAACATGTGACTCTTGATCTTGGGTTCGTGAGTTCAAGCCCCACATTGACTGTGCAGCCTACTTAAAAAAATATTAATGAATAAATGAGACTTTTTAAAAAAAGGACTTCATTTATTTATTTGAGAGAGAGAGCATGGAGTGGGGAGAGGCAGAGGGAGAGGCAGACCCCCTCCCCCTCCAAGCCGGGAGCCTGAGGCAGGCCCATCCCAGGACCCAGAGACCACGACCTGAGCTGAAGGCAGACACTAAACCAATTGAGCCACCCAGGCACCCAGAAACAACTTTTATAATAAAACCCAAAGTTTGGAGGGCGCCTGGGTGGCTCAGTGGGTTAAAACCTCTGCCTTCAGCTCTGGTTATGATCTCAGGGTCCTGGGATTGAGCCCCGCATCGGGCTCTCTGCTCAGCAGGGAGCCTGCTTCCCCTCTCTCTCTGCCTGCCTCTCTGCCTACTTATGATCTCTCTCCTCTCTGTCAAATAAATAAAATCTTTAAAAAAAAAACAAACCCAAAGTTTATAGCTAACAAAAATATGTATAATAAAATTCTACATATTTATATATATGTACATATGTAATATAAATTCAAAAAGCATATATTTGTATACTGTATGTATATACATATATAGCTTATACATTATATTTTTTATATACATATTTATACACACTCATCTTCACACAAATACGCATCAAATACACATATACACATGTACATAACAAGTCATTAATAGTGTTCAGAGGTTCTCAATTTCTTCTTTGGCTTTCTTGTATTTTTCAAGTTTTCTACAAAGACCATGTGTTATCTTTGAAATCAGAAAAAAATATACACTTCAGTGAAAATTATTTAAGCCCTGAGTTTAGCACAGGTGGTGTTAACTTCTAGTGAAACAATTATAGCTGTTGAGAATTTTTTTAACAACATTTTTTAGAGCAGATTTAGGTTTACAACAAAACTGAGAGCAAGGTAGAGATTTCCCACATACCTTCTGCCTCCACACACACATAGCCTTATTATCAACATTATTAGTAGCATCAGTATTATCAACATCACTCACCAGAATGGTACATTTTTTACAAATGATGAACCTACATTGACACCTCATAATAACCCAAAGTTCCAAATTACCTTAAGGTTTACTCTCGGTGTTGTAAATTCTATGGGTTTGGACAAATCTATAATGACATAAGCCTTCATTATAAAACCATACAGAGTATTTTCACTGCCCTAAAAATTCTTTGTGCTCTGCCTGATTATCTTTCGCCCACCCCTGGCTGGTGAGATTCTCAGTCTGAGAACCTCAGGCACTGTTTCTGGTGGAAGTAAGTGACTGATGCTCTTTGATGTGCTTTTATAATCTGCCTCACAGATGACATTAGGTGACAACAATGACTGACTCACCGTGGGCACCGTGAGCCTCAGGATGACTGGAGTTGTGGGTGTGAGTGTCTGTGGTATCTTTATTCATAAACTCATAGACTTCCCTCCCAGTCTAAGGAAATCTCTAATTTGGGGTTGGAAAAGGGGGAAGAAAGGAAGCCCCAAGTCCCAGCAAAGGTCTGTCACTGGCAGTTTACAGAAGGAACAAAGGAGTGCTTTTATCCCAATCAATGGGTGCTACAATGTTAGCATATTTTAAAGGTAATAACTTATATTTGATGGTCACAAATGAATAATTCGCTGAAGAATGAACATTAGGGGTGTTATTTCAGACTTTTGGATTTATTCCATGTTTCAGAAAATCCCCCAAACTATGCTATATATCAAAGGAAATTTTAGCTTTAAATTTTTTCCCTTCAGATGTTTGGAAATTTCAAGTAACTGAAATTATTTGAGATCAGATCCAGATCTGATCACTAAATATTTCTTTTGTTGCATAGAAACTGACTTTTAAGCTACTATATTTAAGTACTAAAAAGCAAAGGGAAAAACTCGTTCTCTCTTGTCACTTTCTCTGACTCCCAGGCCCAGCAGGCTTTATATTTAATTGCAGACAGTCCAAACATCTCCACACACAGTGCCCTTCCTCACAGCACCCTCCACTCAGCAAGCTCAGGGCTTTCGGCCTCTCTGTTTCTCCCCCTGGCATTTCGAAATACATGTAGCATACCTCATTTTGAAAATCTTTTTTTTTATGTATTTAAGAACTTGTTATTTGATCTCTGATTTTTCCTACTCAATATTTCAAGTAAACTTAATTTATTGTGCTTCATTTACAGTTGCATAATATATATATTCTTTTAAACGTAGTTGTCAGAATATGTCCGTTTACTTTTACACAATTGGAGGTCCATTTAGAGGTGACTTGCTCAGTTCTAAAATTAGATCAGTACATCTATGAAATGTTTTCTATCTCAGGATGCCCTTTATGCCCAATGTCATCTCTTTTCTCCTGCCCTTCACCACCCCCCAACCCAACGTCCTTCTCTGAGTAATATTTTCCTGCTTATTTATTCTTTTCTTTATTCTCTTACTGTGACAATATCAAACCCAACATCAGAACCAAAGAGATATTATACAAGGATAATTAGTACTAACTACTGTAAAAAACAAACACCAACTTTCAGTGGCTTAACGTAGTTTTATTTCTTGTGAGGCAAAGTCCAATATAACTTTCCTCCAAGCAATGACTCAGGAGTCCTAGCTGCTTCTGTCTTGTGGTAGCGTCATCTTTTAGACCCTCAGAATCCTTCATTCTTAGCAGGTGGCCTGGGAAAGAGAGAGCAGAAGCTTTCATGGGACATGTTGTGATTAGAAATAGAAGTTCATTGGCCAGAACTCTGTCAGGTGGCCCTTCCTGTCGAGCTATGCACCATGAAGGAGCAGATACAGGAGGACCAACAGCCTCTACCACATGGAGAGTGGCTCCAGTGCCACCATCTCAGATGACCAGCCCTTACCTGGGGCCTAATATCATGCACACACTGCTCTTCCATCCCAGCTCTCCTATTGCCCTATGTCTTACCTTTCTGGCACTATCATTTTAAATCACCCACAGCTATTCCTCCCACAATCACAGTACATGACTTCATGCCAACTCTTACCACACTCTACCTCAGGCGCCAGGTAGGAATCAAAGGCTTTCAAAGCTAATACTCTTGCTTTGGATTTTGTTGGTCCCTTCAACATATATAAGGAATAAAAAATGAGGGAGAAATGAGCGAACAGAGTCAACACCAGCCACCATAAGGAAGCATCAATATCAAGTGTAAGAACCAGTAAAAATGGCTATGATGACAATTCTGGAAAAGATAGAAGCTGAAATAAGAACTTACAGTTTTTCAGAAAATGAACACAGAATACTCTCATACATGTTTACAATCCTTAAAAATTCCCTGAGATAAAAAGATAAATCCTCTGTGCCAGAACAGATAGCCTGGGGGTAGATACCAGAGTTATGAAAGAGTCCTCCAAAGAACAGGCTGCATGAGGAAACATCTTGTAATTTTCAGACCTGAGGTCAATGCACCAAAGAAGAGCTGAAATATTCTGAAAAACAATCTCTTACACTAGACCTCACTACTAAGCCAGATATTTTTCTTCCCCAGAAACAAAAGAAAAAAAGCCCATGATGAAAAAAAGATCTCGCTGCTCTTCTGGAATTTAAAATCCTTTAAATACTGTTGGAAAAAGACATAGAGGGAGGTATGGCTGCATTTCTTAGTCTTTGTTATCCACCCAATTAATCAGATACAGTAAAATAAAGATGTTCCTATTTGGCCGAATTATGATAATAATGATACTTTTTTTTAAGGGCATGTTATGTTTTTTCAAACATTTTTTAGGTTTATCAGAGCAGCTTCTTTGTATCTCTTCAATGACTTATGGGAGCATGCCCGTCCTTTCGACTTAAATTGACCTATTGTTGCAATTGAAACTCTTTTTTTATTTTTTTACTGTTTTTATTTTTATTTTTTTTTAAAGATTTTTTTTTTTAAAGATTTTATTTATTTATTTGTCAGAGAGAGAGAGAGCACAAGCAGGCAGAATGGCAGGCAGAGGCAGAGGGAGAAGCAGGCTCCCCGCCGAGCAAGGAGCCTGATGTGGGACTCGATCCCAGGCCCCTGGGATCATGACCTGAGCCGAAGGCAGCTGCTGAACCAACTGAGTCACCCAGGCGTCCCTGAAACTCTTTTTTTAAATCAAAATTACTCTAAAGCTTCATATCAGGTCAGATTTTTCTTGGCAGAATGGGGCAATAGTAGGTATTATGATGAAAAGTGAAGAAACAACTTAGATCAGAATTAAAAAAAAAAAAAATTCCCTGGCTCTTCTACTTACAGGAAATCATAGATTATTCTTTTCCAAAGTGGGGTGGGGGGAGTGAAAAAAAAAAACCTTGTGTGAGTAATAAGACAAATTTTTACACAAATAACCAATAACATGAGCTAGACAGATGTTGTTTATAAATTCTTTTACTTGTGCCATTTCTCTGGGAAGTTTTTCAAATTAGAAAAAAGAAAATCATTTAAAGTGCAAAAGAATAGATGCCTTGCCATCAGGACCTTATTACAATATGCAATAGACGAAGTTCAAATCATTTTTAATGTTAATAGTCTAAATTGTAAAATATGAAGAGTGTGAGAGCTGGAATCTTTTGGTTGCAGGAAAGCTCCACCTGTAACCTAAGGGGAAATTGATAATTTTTTATAAAATTACAGGTTAAAAAAATAAAAAATAAATAAAATTACAGGTTATGCTAGAGAACTCTCTTCTCTATTTCTGTTTCCTTCTCTCTCTCCAGACTAGGTTTCTGTGCTTCCTGGGTTGACAGCAGATACCAACATATCCTCCATGTAAGAGAGTACCTCATCCAAGTCTCAATTCTTAATTACTGCAAATGTATCTCAGGTTCTAGTTTTTTTTTTTTTTTTTTAAGATTTTATTTATTTATTTGACAGAGAGAGAGATCACAAGTAGGCAGAGAGAGAGGGGGAAGAGACCCCAATGCGGGGCTCAATCCCAGGACTCTAAGATCATGACCTGAGCAGAGGCTTAACCCACTGAGCCACCCAGGCGCCCTCAGGTTCCAGTTTGAATCAGGTTGTCAACCTCTAATCCAATGAACTTGGCAGGAGCTGAGTCAATCTTCATAGATAGGAGATTGAAGGCAAGAGGCTGGTAGTTTAAGAAAAATGCAAGTTACAGCAATCAACAATGGCGAGAACAGAGTTAGTATTAACACCCGGAAAAGTAAGCTTGCACAATGATTAGTCAACTACCTTACTTGAAATTTTTTTATTAACCTCACTGATTAACTGTCTGCTTTAGTAGCATATTCCATGCAACCTCTATAAGCTACTTAAAGGTCAAGGTTGATGTACTAGTTCCATCATTGTCTTCCTCAGACATCTCACAACTCTGAGGAGGATTCCCAAAGCATAATATTCTACTCATCTGCCTGTCAGTCTAGCTCCCTATCTCCATACCTATCTACCTAATCTAGACTGCCACACAGGCTCTGAATTGCTAAGCTTCAGTTCACTCGATTCACAAAGGCCATGATGTGGATATTATCCTTTGGAGTTCCACTACACAGCAATCCTCTTCATATGGTAGAACCTTGAAGGCTGTAACCTACTTTCTTCAGCTGGTTGCACACTTGGGGGAGCCAAGGACCATGTATCACTGTATTAGTTCTCTATTGCTGTATTGTACAAAAGCTTCCCGTCTTAAAACAACACACATTACCTCACACAATTTAGGTTCGGGAATTTAGAAGGGGGTTAGTTCCGAGCGTTTAGATCTCGGGAGGTTGCCGTCAAGCCGTCAGCCGGGGCTGCAACCTCATGAGAAGTTATCTGATTGCTTGACCGGAGCTAGAGGATCCACTTCCTAGATGGCTCGCGGAGATTGCTGGTGGCAGGAGGCCTCAGTTCGTCACGATGTGGGCTTCACAGGGCCGCTGAGAGTCCTCCTGGTACGTCAGCTGTTTTCCCCAGAGCAAGCGATGGGAGAGAAAGGGCACAGTGCCTTTTTATGACGTAGTCTCTGAAGTCACACAACAACTTCTGCTTCGTTTTATTGGTTAGAAGTAAGTCGCTATATCCAGCCCACGCTCAAGGGGAGGGAAATTAGGCTCTACTTCATTTAGCAATAATTTGTCTCGCATAAACCTCGTTGGCTCCGATCCTGCCGCTGCAGAAATTTCTACTTCTTGAAGGTAAGAATATAAAAAAGTTGGGGAACGTATTTTAATTTTTATTTATATTTTTAAAGGCTTTATTTTTAAGTACTCTCTACCCTCAACAGGGGGCATAAATTTACAACCCTGATATCAAGAGTTGCAGGCTCTACTGACTGAGCCAACCAGGCCCCTCCGGGGATATATATAATATATTAAATATTTTATTTATTTATTTGTCAGAGAGAGAGAGAGAGAGAGAGAGAGAGAGAGAGAAAGCACACAAGCAGGGCCAGCGTGAGGCAGAGGGAGAAGCAGTCTCCCCGCTGGGCAAGGAGCCCAACACGGGACTGGATCCTAGGACCCTGGGATCATGATCTCAGCCGTAGGCAGGCGCTCAATTGACTGAGCCACCCAGGCATCCCCGGGGATATATTTTTAGAACCACCATTAATTTTTTTTTTAATGGCATCTTCAGAGTTTACCTTTGAGCCAGTACTCAATTTTTACTTATTTTTTTAATTGCATGTACAGTTCACCAAAGTGAGGTATAGAAGTGTGATGTGACTTTTAATCCGAAATATATATTTGGTCTTCCTGTTTCTGGCACAGGGTTCCGAAAGCCCTTGGAATTTCCTAAGTGATAAAAGCGACGAAGGTGTCTCTTGTTACGTTAATGAGCTGACTTTGTGACCGCACCTAAAGATGGGGGCTGGTTGCTAGGAGAAGGGATCACGTGATGCGAGGGTCCGAATGTTCAGTCCCGCCCCTGAACCTCCCTGGAAGAGAAAGCGCCTGGGGGTTGAGTGAGCGGCCGGAGGCCTGTGATTTAGTCCATCCTATCTGTGTAGTGAGGCCCCTGTAGAAATCCTGAAAGGACGGGGTTCAGAGAGCTTTCGGTGGTGAGCAGGTGGAGAGGCGGGGAAAGTAAAACACCCGGAGGCGGCATGGGAGCGCTCCGCTCTTTCCTCCCGCCATGCTCTGCGGTCTCTTCTTGTTGGCTGTTCCTGAGATATATCCTGTTCTCGTAAGTAAAACGTTTCTCTGAGTTCTATGAGCCGCTCTAACCAATAAATTGAAAGGAAGGAGAAGGTTGTGGGAATCTCTGCTCTCCAGCTGGTCGGTCAGAAGCACAAGTAACTACCTGGGCTTGCTACTGGTGTCGGAAGTGGGGTGCGAGAGGGAACTGGGCCTGTGGAACTGAATCCTTGGTCTGTGGAATCTGACCCTACTTGTGGGTAAAGTGTCGGAACCGAGTTGAATTGTAAGACACCCAGCTGGTGTACCCAGATGGTTGGTGGTGTGGAGAACGCCCCTCAACACGTTGGAAATTGGGTGC
Source organism: Potos flavus (assembly GCA_028534135.1). Lineage (NCBI taxonomy): Eukaryota > Metazoa > Chordata > Mammalia > Carnivora > Procyonidae > Potos > Potos flavus. Next base: position 58,036,686 of record CM052895.1, read on the forward strand.
TTGGAACACCAAAAGGAGCAAATCCAAATCACATCTCCAAATACTTGCTTTTGTTTCCAACTTTCTTAGAAATGTTTTTTTTTTTTTTAAGATTTTTATTTATTTATTTGACAGAGAAAGCGAGAGAGCACAAGCAGGCAGAGCAGCAGAGGGAGAGGGAGAAGCAGGCTCCCCACTGAGCAGGGAGCCCAATGCCGGGCTGGATCCCAGGACCCTGGGATCATGACCTGAGCGGAAGGCAGTGGCTTAACCAACTGAGCCACCCAGGCGCCTGAAATGTGTTTATGTTTATTACTTGTTAATGCATTAATTAATTCAGTGTGTTAATTAATTATGCACTTATTAATACATTTATCCTTTTCTTTGATAACCACATTTTTTAAGCCTAGATCTCAACCCAGAACAATTAAATCAGAATTTCTTGGAGAGTAGGACTTGGTATTGGTAGTTATATATATATAGGAATTATTGGCATAATTCCTCAGGTGATTCTAATATACAGCTAGCAACAAGAACCAATGAACTAGGTAATTTTGAATGTCATTTTCAGTTCCAACTTTCTGTGATTTGTTCTCTTCTATAGTAGTCTTGTGGCATTAGAGCTGTTTCCTCATGCAGGACCTGTGCAAGAATGGATATGTAGCGTACCCAAGGCCTTCCAAAAGACAGTACAAAAAAAGATAATCGGTGTTTCTCGACCTCCTGGCACATAGTATGTTTTTATTTATTTATTTATTTATAAGATTTTATTTATTTATTTGACAGAGAGAGATCACAAGTAGGCAGAGAGGCAGGCACAGAGAGAGGGGGAAGCAGGCTCCCTGCTGAGCAGAGAGCCCAACATGGGACTTGATCCCAGGACCATGAGATCATGACCTGAGCGGAACGCAGAGGCTTAACCCACTGATCCACCCAGGCACCCCACATAGTGTGCTTTTAGATATTTGGCTATATGAAAATTATATTCTCAAATTGCTAATACTTTTCTTTGACAGAATGCCCTGAATACTGCTTGAATCTTTTTCAATTGCTAGATCGTGACTAAGATGATAACTAAAGGAGGCATAGAATTTCTCTTAGCTGAGGTAGGAGCAGGAATTCAAGAGATCACAGAAGATGTCTCAGATATTTGCCATAAGGCAAGACCCAGTTGTTTTGCCTTAGGTACCTTTCTTGGAGTTTGCTGGCTGAGCTTATGACTACATGATTTCCTGCTTTATATAAACAAGACACTGGAGGGTAAAGATAGAGGCCTCAGCTTCCTTCCCCACCTTCCTTCTGTATTTTTATATGCAGAGCTTTAACAAAGTCATTTCTCTTTGGCTGGCTACATACAGACTTCTCTCCTCTGGGTGGAGCTGAGCTCACTGAAAACGGTAATTTTGAAAACACCACACCTATAATTGAAAAGGATTTCTGAAGGCCTTTTTTGATCTATCTTTTTCTGTTGTCTCTTAGACCATCCAAAGTCAAACCAGATGACTCCAGAACTCAGGTGGCCGCTGTTCAGGCTTGGCACCAAATAACCCTTGGGACTCAGGGCATGACTCTTCAGTGAGCTAAGGCGCAACCCATGAGGAATCTCTGACTACTTTCTAATTATTTCCATTGGAAAAGGCCCTGAGTTATTTGATGAATCATGTCATTTTTATTGAAATGTAAACCAAGGGTGTTAAAAGAACCATGGCCACACACACAAGAATCATAGGTTCATAATTAGAGTCCAGAGGAAGCAGATCTGTACATAGTCCCTGTGTACTTGGGTCATGGGCACCAAGAATAGTTACCAGAGGCAAGGATCAGATCACCTCTACCATACATTTCAGGAAGGGGAAGGATTATGGTTTCTCAAAAAAAAAAAAAAAGGACCATCTTTGGCTAAAGATAGATTGATGCAAACGTGACTTTTACAAATTGCTCCTTGTACTACCAATCTCTTGTTATACTAATAATAATAATATTTGGTCGCTAGCAATATGCCAGGCACTACTTCGTAGCCTTTATATACTTTAGCTTATAGAATCTTCCCAACTTACCTCAAAGGTATTTACTTGATTATCCTTGTGTTACGGAAGAGTAAACTGAAACCCAGAACAAAGAGGGTCTTTACCCAATAGAAATTTCCATCTCATTCTCTTCCTCTCTATTCTCTTGCTTTTCTAGCTTTCTTTCTGTTCCACCTTCATTTCTCTCTCTTTCTCTTTTTCTCTTTTTGATTTCCCCTTTCTGGGCTTTAGAAGCAAGAAGTACAGAATCTTTGAAGCATAAATGTTGAACTCAAATAAGAAAAGACAAGTACACCCCTAGTCAATATGAAATTGCTGTGCAAAGAGCCGGGTCAATAGGACAAGTATTTACTCCTAACCAAACCCTACCCCCACTGTACCTCTTCAGAAGAAGTTGGCTAGCTCACCCGACTGCCAAAACAAGTTTGAGGAGGGAGAAGTAAACACACTAGCCTTGCAACAGCATTTGCCACACCTCCTACCCACTTACAAGGAGAACAGGATGGTAAACATCACCTCTACTATCTAGTTTCAGTTCAGCTCCCAGCACTGTACAGTCGTGGGGCCAAACACCCTACGAAATCTGGAGGATTCAGACGTGGGAAATTTTAACCATTATAAATGCCTTCCATTTGTACAACCTCTACAAAGAATGTTCTCACATGTCATCTCCTGTAATCAATACATTATTCATTAAAGGATATGTGAAGTTTGAGATAAAGTGAGGATGGTGTTTCCCTAAATTAGCTTGAGACTACAGTTAAAAAAAAATCCTGTCTCTATTGTCCAGTTTAATAGTTTTCTAATGGGATTTCATGACACAGAAAGGAGTTGGCACAAACTAGGGCTATCTCTGGAGGCATCTGTAAAGAGCTGTGGGTAGATTCCTTCAGTATCTGTAAGCCGGCAATATTCCAGTGAAATACTAGTCTCTTCTGGCTCCCTGTAATACCTCTCCCTGTAACCTAGAAGTAGCTTCTGCTTTTCTAGACAAGATATGAATGGGAAAGATCTTAAAGTCTCAAGGACTTAGAAAGACATTTTTATGGAATATTGGAGGAATTGGATCAGAAAAATTAACCCGAGAGTTTAATTAATCTTTACACTTGTCATGCAACCTATGAATATATTAATCTTTATAGGATTTGTAAAGGGAACTTGTATTGAGATTATACACTCCCCTTAATCCCTACCTCTAGGGGACTTCTGTCTAGCCTCACATTTATAGCAGTCCACGTCCTTCCCAGCGGCCTTATACAGGTGATTTATCAAATAGAAAGAACTAAATGGTAATTCCTACCAGACACTGGAATTTACAAATTCACACAAGAATTATTGCCATAATATGTAAAACAAAGTTGAGCAGTCCTCACATCCTAGAAGCAACACCTGTTTAGAAAGTTACATTGGTTTGTTTCCTTCTGAAGCAGGTAGTTGGAGTTGGAGCTCTACTTTTGCAAATCCTGCAAATAAGCATTTTAATCAGTCAACATGTAAAATGTTGTTCATCTAATTTTACATGTATAAGGTGAACTTAAAACTTACCTAACCAAGACACTTTTAAGAGCTAAAGGGGGCGCTACAGACAATCACACCAGGGTAGCAGATAAAAAACCTGGACTGCCGAGGGCAAAACTGGACATGTGGTCAACTCCCCCGTAAGTGAACATTTGAAACAGTTTTTCTCTGTTCCTCATAATATTTTTATTACATCAGAGTGTGGCAAGGATATTGTTCACTTTCTTTCTTACATTGAGAAGTAAATTTGTTCCACTTTCTGGAAAAATAATCCTGCATTCTAAGTCTCAGCTGATCTGTTTTGAGCCTCATCCTGTATTTTATTTCTTTAGAACTGAGATGTAGCTTTTCCACATACCTACATTTCTCTGAAACCTTCCCCCCCCCCACCCAGGAGATTATTTTAAAATAAGCTGCATTCTTTCCCACTATTTCAACATTTATTCAAAGACATTCAGTTTTATTTTGAATAACTTCAAAATTTATTTTGCGGGTAGTGTCAGCTTTCCCTCCCAATTCTCCAGTTTTTAGTAGCGCAATGGATTCGCCTTTTAGAAGAACTTTAAGGGGCGCCTGGGTGGCTCAGTGGGTTAAGGCCTCTGCCTTCCGCTCTGGTCATAATCTCAGGGTCATGGGATTGAGCCCCGCATCGGGCTCTCTGCTCAGTGGGGAACCTGCTTTCCCCTTTCTCTCTGCCTGCCTCTTTGCCTACTTGTGATCTCTCTCTGTCAAATGAATAAACAAAATCTTAAAAAAAAAAAAAAAGAAGAAGAAGAACTTTGAGTACCCAAATACGTCATCTACTGTTCATTATCAGATGTCGTAAACCAACTTAACTCCACCCTTCCCCCCCCCCCATGTGCCCGTTGCCTGCCTAATGGAAAGATAAATAGATGTAGAAATATAGATGCATTTTATTGGGCCTAACTCAGACACTTTGGGGAAAATTGGTTTGAATACTCCAAATCTTACGAGGGATCATTTGGCTACATTTTAAAATTTCAGTTTTATTTAATGGCGTATTAGGTATTTTACCTCCTACTGTAAGTACTTTTTTTTCCTCTAAACATTTTTCTAAGCGTTCTCAGATTCTTTGGAACTAGATGAAGTACAGCCCCCCACCTATAAGGTTGTCATGGGGGAAGAAACTAGGATGTTTAGAATTGAGACATTAAGAAGTTGAAGCAATAGAGGATTAGGGGAAAAGATGACACAGCACCTATTAGAAGTGAGAGGCTTGTCTTGCACATGGGCCCTCCAGGTTGGATTGTGAGGTATTACCAATGAAATAGGTGAATTAATAGGTATGATTTACCTGTTTTTCTCCCCTGTATTAGTATCCAAATACAAGCTGTCCTTTCTGTGTTAGTTGACATGGTTCTTTGAGGTAAGGGCATTCTTTTAAGGAATATGTAGAATACTTGTTCTCCAATAAAATTATCAGTCATTTATGTATATTCTGCTCTAGTATCTAACTTTTTTTTTTAAGATTTTATTTTTAAGTAGTCCGTACATCCAGTGTGGGGCTTGAATTTAAAACCCCAAGACATGTTCTACTGACTGTGACAGGTGCTCCTAGAATCTAGCTTTCTGGCATTGGGAAGTTATTCTGGAATTTTTCCTGAGTGGGCAATGACATGATCAAATCTGATTTAGTAAGATTAATTGGCCAATGAATAAAAGAATAAGCTAACATTTATATAGTGCTTGCTCTGAATGGAGTACTGTACTGATTGTATCACTTAATTTTTTAAAAAGTAAGATAATTTTATGATCTCCATTCTCCAGGTGAAAAAATGGGAGCTATTTCTGTTGAAATAAGTTGCCTGAGTTCATACAACTATGAAGGGGTGGAGCGAGGAGTCAGACCCATGCAGTGTGGTACTGAGGGTTGTCTAATCCACTACACTCTTAAGACTGACTAGAAAAAGATACTGCAAGCCGGAAAACTACATAAAAGATTATTATAATATAATATAATATATATTATATAATATATAAAAAGAATATTATAAAAGATTATTATAATATAAAATATAATATTATAATATAATATTAATATAATATATAATTATAATATAATTATTATAATAATTATATTATAATAGACACAAGAGGATGAGGCAAGGGGAAGGGGAGGTAAGGGAGATGTTACAAAGCAGGAGACGGTAGTTCTGTGATGTTCTTTGGATTTGTTAGGTTATAAAGAAAGTAATAGATGTGATTAGCTTGATTAATAGGAATAATGTGGCTGGTAAACACTGATGAAAAAAGAGAGACTTTGTTCCCTGGGGAATAACTTCTCTTTGGACATTTTGAGGTGAAAGGACATCTAAGATAACCAAAGAAATCTGGCATGTTGATACTTAGTTTGCAAAGCAAAATAAAATACCCAAATTAATGTTTGCTGTGTTTCTCCACTATGTTCCCCCTTATTAAGACGAAATCCTGTTGGTAGAATGTATAGGATGTCTCCTATCAAGAACCATATAAAAAGTATTATAATTTGGGGGCGCCCGGGTAGCTCAGTGGGTTAAAGCCTCTGCCTTCGGCTCAGGTCATGATCTCAGGGTCCTGGGATTGAGCCCCACATTGGGCTCTCTGCTCAGTGGGGAGCCTGCTTCCTCCTCTCTCTCTGCTTGCCTGTCTGCCTACTTGTGATCTCTCTCTCTGTGTCAAATAAATAAATAAAATCTTAAAAAAAAAGTATTATAATTTTGTTGCGGAAATGGTAACAGGCTCCTGAGTGCTTAAATAATTTGCTCAATATCTCACGGCTTTTAAATAACCAAAACTTCTGTGTTTCCTTGGTGATCAATAATTTTAAGTCAGAATACTCATTACCAATGATGACTTTTGATCCCTTAGGCAAGGAGAGCTCAAACTGTAAAGAGGAGAGAGGGAAGACCAAGTTAACAGACTAACGAATGAATAAATGTATGATATGTAAATTTCAAGCAGAAAGAAATTCTCTCCACCTGGAATTTTCTTTTTCTGCCTTTCCAGTAAACCATGTGGGTTGTAAAATATTACCCCAAATTTACCCTTTTTCTTTTTTAACGCTGTAAATGAAAAATCATTTGCCTCTAATCCTTTTGTTGTTGTTATTTAGCAATCTTTAATATACATGAGTGTTATCTCAAGATATTTCTACTTCGAGCCTTTTATAGATTTTGGGCTTGAGCTCTTCTAGTAACTACAGCTGTCCCAGAGGATTGGGCAGCAGCTTTCAGTCTGCTCTTTGTTCAGAAATCGTGATAAACCATAGTTTATGATTCACTGGGCAAACATCCTAGACACTGCATGTTTCTTTGTATTTGTATGCATGTTAACTTACCTTTTAGCTTTTAAAGCACCTAGTTGGGGAACAGAGGTTTGTTCTCGCTAAGAGAATCATGATAAGTCAACTTCGCCTCGTTTGGAGGCATTTTAAGCCTATGTAGACATTAATTTATCTAGTTTATTGACTGGAAGTTCTAAACCAATGGCAAAATGAGAGCAATGTGTTCTCTTCCTTCTGACAGATTCATTCAGTCGGAGTACATCATCAACAAAAGATGACCCACCCATAAGGTAACTGAGGACTAACAAGGCTTGGTAATGTTTATTCAGCTTTTTAAGCACTTACTGGGAAAGTGCTATGGTGGCCATAAAAAGTTGATCTTAATCTTTCTATGCTCAGAGCCCTGTTTCATAAACTCAACTTTTTTTTTTAAAGGTAGTGTGGGTTGGAACTAGCTGTTTTCTGAAACATGGTCAACATGTCTTTGAGACCAGTTTAAATTATAGCTGGTGTGAATTTAGTTATTTCCTAGATAGCTATATAGTTATCTAGGGATAACTATTTAGTTATTCCCTAGAACAGAGGTCCTCAAATTTTAGCATGCCTCAGAACCACATGGAGGGCTGGGCCCCAACCTCAGAGCTTTTGAGTTACTAGGTTTGGTTGGGGGTGAGGCACAAGAATGTGCATTTCTTTCTTTCT
>CM052895.1:58044694-58075960 GCA_028534135.1 Potos flavus
TCTCTCTCTCTCTCTCTCTCTCTTTCTCTCTTTCTCTCTTTCTCTCTTTCTCTCTTTCTCTCTTTCTCTCTTTCTTTCTTTCTTTCTTTGAATGTGCGTTTCTATCAAGTTCCTGGGTGAAGTGGATTCTCTTGGTACCACACTTTGAGAACCACTGTCCTAGGAAGAGTTCTCTCTCACCACGGGGATTAAGAGCATTAACATCTAAGAAGTTGGGAAAGCTTCTCTAGAGAGGTGAACATGCGGTCAACTTAAATAAGGTCTGTTCTTGGTTTGTTTTCTTATTGTTTGTATTTGTTTTGGAAGGGAGCTGTGAAGAAAGAGATATGACTTTTGATACTCATGTCTAGACCTTGTGTTATGTGACTAAATTTCTGTCGATACATGCTTCTAAATCTAGGACCTCCGCTTTATGTCCTCTCCGCCAAAACCAGAACAGAGCAAAATCTAAACTAAATGTTGCAATCTCTTACCAGCACTTAAAAAGTTAACAGTGCCAAATAGAGTTGCTCAGGTCAGTGAAGGGTAAAACCAGCATTTGGAAATGCTGTGAGAACACAAATAGTTTAAACTGTAGAAGAGGCCTGAGGAAATTACAGAGGGAAAACTTTCCATCCACGGTTCCAGTTGCCAAGGAGTTTGTGTAGGTTGCTGGAGACCTCACCCCTCCGTGGCTCCTCTGTGACTCACTGTGTCCCTGGGAAGCCTCAGATTCAGCAGCCAGAGGAAACTCAGAAACTCCGCCTTTGATCTCACTGGGATGCAATGCACCAGAGAGCTTTGCTTTCTGAAGCACGGATGTTTCTGATCAAATGGACAGTAGCAGAGCCTATACTCCGATTCCTAGAAGCCAGTCTGGTTCTGGCCCAGGTGCAGAAGTTGGATGAGAGAAAGCTGTGTAATGGGTCTGACTGGGGCTGCAGGAGAGGAGGAAGGCAGAGTTGCAATCAGCGTGGACCCTGCTTGGATGTCTAGTTGGGTTTGACACAAAAGTCACTCATGTTAAGGTCTTGGATTCCAGCTCCGCCCCCCTTTTTTAAAGTGGGGTGTGTCCTTCAGGTAGAAACTCCCGCACGGGAAATAGCTTTTCTCTTTGGCTGTGTTTTATTTTTGCCATTTCACGTTTCCCCATGTAAGTCCAAAATCAATACTAACCGGAGGCAAATATGTTAATTTTCCTTTCCCAAAGAAAAGAGCATAACCCAGTGCTGCGGTGGTGAATCGAACTATTCTCTTGGTTTAGATTAGAGCTTCTCATACTTTAACAGGCATGCAAATTATGTGGGGGTCTTGTTAAATAGCAGAATCCGATTCAGTGGGTCTGGGCTGGGGCCTAGGATTCTACATTTCTAACAAACTCGCAAGTGTTGATGCTGCTGCTCTGAAGGCCCCTGCTTTAAATAGCAAGGGGATTAGTTCTGGGCCCAGGCTCCACAATAAGATGAACTGGAGTGGCTGTTGGTTTGCTTGCTGTTTTTGAAGAGTAATACCCAGGTGCCCAGAGATTTTGATTTGACTGGTCTGAAGTGGAGCCTAGTGTTTTTTCAAGAGCTTCCTAAGTGATTTATTATGTAACCAAGATTGAAAAACCCATCCAAATTATTTTTTTCAAACTGTGAGTAGCAATCATTAGTGGGTCAGAATCAGAAATAACATTATAAATATGGTATAAATGAAATAGAATTGAGCAGAACACAGTAGAGCACATTGTCATCGTGTGAATATTGTTTTGGGAAACTTTTTGGCTTTGTGTCTGTGTAGATATACAGCTCTCGATGTAAAATAGATTACTGAGATTACAGTAAAAAAACCTGAGAAGTCTCTGTTGCAACTACCAAACTCTGCCATCACGGTGTGAAAGTAGACCTAGACAGACACGATGTAAGGGAGTAAGCCTGGTTGTGTGACCTTTGTATTTAACTCAGTTTTTAGACGTCATGAAATATTTTCTGTTTGTACCTTTTGAACCATTTAAATACATAAAATCATTCTTAGTCCATGGGCCCTGGCTGGATTGCCAACCTTGACTGAGATATCTTGGTTTTGGCCTTCAACCTGATTTAATCAGTTTTAACCAGTTGCTTCGGGCTTGATCCCAAAATAGTCTCCTATTGTGACTGGCTACTTCACTCTTTGTATTTACATTAAAAACACATGGATTTAGAGAGGAGGCCCTTTGTGGTTGTTAATAATAATAATAATAATTGTTATTGTGAAAACAAAATAGTATTCGGGGCTTTAAAAATCTGTGTTAGTGAGGCCACTGGCTGGGTCACTCACAAAAGCGTGTGACTCTTGATCTTGGGGTAGTGAGTTAGAACCTCACTTTGGGTGTAGAAATTACTTAAATAAAACTTGAGGAAAAAAAAATTAATGTCAAGTTCCATGTTAAATATGGCAAAGTAATTTTAGCTAAGAATAACTCAATCACTGGATAGAACACATGTGACTTCACACTTTTTTGTGTAGCAGAATTTCACTTAGATAATGAAATCCCAACACTTTGATTAGTAAATTGGCGGTTTGATCATGAAAAATAGATTTAAAGGTATGCCTTAAACAATTGAAGACAAATAATTACTAAGTGTAAGTAAGTTCCTTACCAGAAGTAACATGATTACATGATTGTTCTGTATTATTTACAGAAAACTTTGTTCTTGAACAGAAAACTAAACGATTTCAGTGAAAGCCATAGTTTAGACACTATTTCCTTTTCTCAGTTACTTGGCATATAATACGGTGTAGTAACCTGTTGGTGCATTTTATTTTAGGCCCCTCAGGGGCCAGAGATAAAAGGTCATTGGGTACTTTTTGGGAGTGGGGGAGAGTGTTCCACTTATTTTGGCTACAGTAATAAATACTGAATGCTCACCTTTACCTGGCCCTAAGCTCAGCCTTTGAAGATGTGGCAGTTCAAAAAGCAGACCATGACTTCTGAACTCCTGGAATTCCCAATCTAATGGCAGAAGCAGCTGTTGGGCAGTTACCGATCAATCTGTAATTACCAACTGTGTTAAAACCAAATGTAAGAGCTGTGAAGAGAATTTAACAGGAGGAACTCCATTTTGATTCGGTGTTTCACTGGAGGCATCATTGAGGAGGGATATTTCAGTTGAGGCCTAGAAGAAGCAGAGGTTATTCAGGACAAGAGTGGGGGAGATAGCTTCCCAAGTGGGGAAGATCGTGTGTGAAAACTCTGAAGGGGAAAAGCAGGGAGCAGTGTCAGAGGGCAGTGAGGCCATTGCAGCCAGAATTGAGAGGAATAGAAGAGCTTCACAGGCTGAGGGCAGAGAAGTAGACAGGGCCAGATCACACAGGTACTCATGGCCGGGTGGGGACACTGGCTTTTATTCTGAGGTTAATGAGAACAGATTTGTAAGGTTTTTATATAGAGTAGTTATGTGAACAGATTTGCATTTTTTAATCTTTAGGAGGGCCAAAACTTGTGTTTGGTTTGTTTTGTCTTCAAATCCCAACAGAGTAGCATGTAGTAGAATATTAACTATTCCTTTTGGTTTTTTTGAGAGACAGTCCTGAGTGGGGGGTTAGGAGCAGAGAGAGGGAGAATTCCAAGCAGGCTTCACGTGTAGCCTGGAGTCTGACACCGGGCTGGATCTCACAGTCCTGAGATCATGACCTGAGCTGAAATCAAGAGTTGGAGTGTCAAGTGACTGAGCCACCCAGGTGTCCCTAACTGTTGGTATTAAAATAAATACCCAGCATCACTCTGGCTGCTGGTTAGAAAATAGACAGGGTCAGAGGGGTGCAAGAATGAATGTGGGAAGACCCATTGGAAGATGCTGTGTTCCCAGCAGGAGACGGTGGCATTTTGGACAAGAGTGGCAGTGGTAGAGATGGACAAAGAGGACAAGAGTCATGATGTCTTTTAGACATGAATAATAGGATCGGTTATTGACTGTATATATGAAAGAGAGGAGGGAGAAATTAAAGATGACTCTCCGCTTTTGCTGGAATCACTATGTGAAGAGGAACATGGTAGAAGACATAGGTTTCAAGGGATAGATTAATCAATTTTGTAAACTTTTAATTTGAGATGTCTAGGAAATTGTCAAGGTGGGACACTAAGGAGACAGGTATACGGGGCTGGAAATCAAAAGAGACAATTAGGATAACAATGTATATGTGGAAGTTGTTGGCTTGTGTGTTTTAATTATTTTTTGTGATAAATGCTTATTTACTGCCTACTGTATGCCAGGCACTGCTCTAGTGACTGAGACTATAAGGAGAAACAAGGTGAAGTTTCATAAATAAAGTCCTTTGAAGAAGATAATGGTACTTATATTAACCAGAACATATAGTTCAAGAGAATTGGAGAAAGTAGAGTGCCCCAAGAAGGTGATAGTTAAGGAGGTGAAAATGAAGACTGAGAACAAGCCATTGAAAGATCTGGAAGAGTATGCTCCCAACCAAGGAGAGAGCAACTGCAAAGTCCCTGAAGAAGTGAGCGTGCTATGCCTGAGGAATATTGAGAGACTTGGTATGGCAGGAGTGAAGTTAACAAAGAAGGAACTAAGAGTCTGAATCATATGGAACCATAGAGTCCATGGAATAGTTTCTCTAAGTGTGATGGAGGTCATTAGGGGATTTTGAACAAGGAGGGACATTATCTGATTTCTATTTTTAAAAAGCCTCTGTTGAGAATAGATCATAGGATCTGGTGAGGAACAGGGAGATCCATCAGGAAACTACTAGAATCCTCCTCTTCATATTTTAGCGCTATGGGCTAAGTTATGTTCTACCCAAAATTCCTATGTTGAAGGCCTAGCCCCCAATGTGATGCACTTTGGAGATGGGAGTTTGTGGAATAATTAGGTTCAGTTGAGGTCATGAGGGTGGGGCACTTAAAAGAAGGAGGATTTAGTGCCCTTGCAAGAATCAACACCAGAAAAAAAAAAAAAAAAAAAAGAATCAACACCAGAGATTAGTGCTTTTGCAAGAATCAACACCAGAGAGCTTGCTCTTTGTCTCTCTCTGTTATGTAAGGACACAGCCTGAACACAGCAATCTGCAAGCCAGGAACAGGGTCCTCACCAAAAACCTGATCTCAAACTTCCAGCCTCTAGAATTGCGAGAAAATAAATTCATGCTCTCTACGCTGACCTGTCTATGGTATTTGTTATGGTAAGCTGAGCAGGCTCATAGAGTCAGAAAGCAAAAATCATCTGTGGAGGCTGGTAGGGCCGATCCCTTGCTGAGCTAGCTAATCTGGGCAGGGTTCTGATTTCCATTGTAAACAAAAGTAGTGAGTTTGCCTGGCAAGAGCAAGGAATTACTATGGCTTTGACTAAAGATTCAGCTCTTGAATCTTGAATGCAGACGGGAGAACAGCTTCTAAATTCTAGCAGCCTGTTTCCCTTCTGCCAGGTTTCCTTATCGTATTCATTCTCTGTCTCCGACAAAGGCCAAGCCATCAATGTAAAGAGAGCACGTCCACAGGTTGTAGGATTAGTCCGTTCTCCAAGGACACTCACAATTTCATCTGCCACTATTCATTAGATTGCTCCGAGCCTGGGTGGCTCAGTCAGTTAAGCGTCTGTCTTCGGCTCAGGTCGTGATCCCAGGGTCCTGGAATTGAGCCCTGCACCGGGCTCCCTGCTCGGTGGGAAGCCGCTTCTCCTTCTGCCTGCTGCTCCCCCTGCTTGTGCTCTCTTTCTCTCTCTCTCTCTCTGGCAAATAAATAAAATCTTAAAAAGAGCACCCTGAGCCAGAAAAATCTATTGATGAGTGGTAGCCAACGATATGCCATTGCAGCCATTGCACAAGGTCGTCAAATGCTCACCCATCATCAGGGTTATGTTGCAGTTGGTTCTCACTGCTTTGAGCTCATTAAAGGGCTATATTTCCATTGATCAAATAGAATTCTGGTGCTGGAGCTCTTCAGAGATACCTGCTGTGAATGAAAGGTAACACTTTGACAATTAGTACTTTCTGGAGAGGTGCCGGCCGTCTGTCCCTGTGCTGGACTGTGTAACACAGTGGATCTCAGTCAAGCTGAAAATCAAATCCTTTAACTTTAAATTATTTAAATTCCCAATGAAGCAAAATTGCAAGTAGACTGATTTGTCCTGTTTAGTTTTCTGGCCATACATACTTTGGGGAATAGGCTTCAGTGAGGCTACAGTGAGACACAGATGGGTTACTCTTCCAGACTATTCCTAGGATACCTGTTTCACAGCAGTGTGTTCAGTGTCTGTTTTTCTGCCGAGGAATGCAGAGGCCTGAAAAAAACCTCTTTTTTTTGTTGAGCGTTTGAACCCATCTGGTTTTATTTCTCACCCTGGCTCACTGAAGAAAAGCACCCTACCCCTGCCATATTAAGTGAATCACAACCAATTTCTAATTGCTTTCTCAGGGCTCAGTCAAAGCGGCCCTTGTGACCTGGAGAGGGAGAGATTATCGCACCTGCAGCATACATTTACTGGCAACTAAACCTAGGGATCATGATCAGGGATAGCTGAGAAGCTGACAGGTAGCCCCAAATACAGGATTCTGCCCCAGCCTTTGCTTTCCTAGTGAAATCTCCACAAAACCTGAAGGAGCCTTAAAATGCAGGGCCCCAGTTGCAGTCTGCACTGTCGTGAAGTCAAGATTGTACCCCCACGTTACTGTGTCTCTGTTAGTTCTCACACCCTCTGCTCAGGGAACCCACTGAGATGGCAGGGAACTTTCTGAATGCTGCTCAGCCTTAAAGGAATGACAGTGAGAAAGGTGCTAAAGTTTTTCTCAATTATGGTTAAAAAAACAAAAGGTGAGGTTCAGACTAGATGACGAGAGACGGTAGTGCTTAACAAATGTCTATATACTTTGCACATTTCCCAGCCTCCCTGACAAATTTGGGCCATGCGATTAGCTCTGCACATAGGATGCAGACAGAGGAACTTGGTGACTTCTAGGCCTGGCTCCTTAAGATACTCCACCCATCAAGCTTTCCACTGTCTTCTTGTTGGAGGCACATACAATTGTATAACGACAAGATGGTAGAAACTACCAGGTCTGTATCAGACCAGAAAGTAAAGGAGAAGTACGTATCTTTGTTATATTAAACCACTGAGATTTTTGGAATCTCTGTGATGTACCTAGCAGCATTGGTAATCCTGACTACTGTAAACTGTCTTCTTGATGCCTCATGAATTGATATTCAGGCTTTGTACCTTGGCATTGGGCCAACTGATCAAGTAGTAGTGTGAGCGTATTCAAGTACTAGTAATGTTCAGGCTTTGACTAATGGACAGGAAAACTCAGTTAAATGCTTGCTGTTAGGGGCACCGGGGTGGCTCTAGTGGTTAAGCCTCTGCCTTCAGCTCAGGTCATGATCCCAGGGATCGAGCCCCACATAGGGCTCCCTGCTCCACGGGAAGTCTGCTTCTTCCTCTCCCTCTGCTACTCCCCCTGCTTGTACTCTCTCTCTGTGTCAAATGAATGAATAAAATCTTAAAAAAATATATAAATGCTTGCAGTTAAATGCATTATTTTTTATTGACTGTACATACAAAGCAGTGGGCTGAAAATGATGGGAAACACCAAAAAAGTATAAGTGACATTTAAAGGGGATCATGTGAGAGTCAAGGGGTAAAATGGTTAATAGATGAAGCAGTTAAGTAACAGTGGTTTTTACAAAGAAATGCAAAATATAAGAAGATCAGAGTGGGTTGGACTTACTTGAAGAATTTTTAGGTGCAGTCTAAGGTATAGCCTTGAATAAAACAAAAAACAGAAGAAAACAAAACCAGTAAATGGTTAAGTGATTCTAAAGAAGATTTTTCTCCGGATCTGCTCATATAGGGTGCTAACACTTCAAAGCTGATAAACAAACACAGGACACATTGTCTCCATATATCCTTAGGCCTTAGAATGGATTATAATTCTTCTAAAAATCAAGAGCCTACCCTCTCATCAAAAATCCTTACTGTAGGGGCCCTTGATTAGTTGAAATAGCATGCAGGTTTTGACATCAGGGTTGTGAGCTCGAGCTCCACATTGGGTATGGAGATTACTAAAAAAAAATTAATTAAAAAAATTTCTTACTTCATGCCACAACTTCTCAAAGATAACATATAAACAGCATACAGCATGTGAAAAGGACAAATCAGAAAAAGCAAAATACTAACAGTAAATTGGGAAAAAAATCAAGTATATGAGAAACCCTTTTGGAAAAGATAACAGGCCAACTCAAGAAGATGAAGATGACTGTAATGTGTGTTAGAAAAAATGATGTACAGGAGCACCTGGGTGGCTCAGCGGGTTAAGCCTCTGCCTTCGGCCCAGGTCATGATCCCAGGGTCCTGGGATCAAGCCCCGCATCGGGCTCTCTGCTTGGCAGGGAGCCTGCTTTCCCCTCTCCCTCTGCCTGCCTCTCTGCCTACTTGTGATCTCTCTCTCTCTGTCAAATAAATAAATAAAATCTTTAAAAAAAAAAAAAGAAAAGATGATGTACACTAATTATTGCTTTAGTAAAGATTAACAGATAGTTTCCTGGGAAACTTGGGCAAATTTGTGGAATAGATAAAGATCTATGTTTAAAAAAAAAAAAAAGAATAAATACATCCTAGAATAAGAGTAGGAAAGCCTGAGAATGGAAGTGTGTGTCAGTATGAGCTCATTTAAGTTTAAGAAAAGATTGTCCTTGGGGCGCCTGGGTGGCTCAATGGGTTAAAGCCTCTGCCTTTGGCTCAGGTCATGATCTCAGGGTCCTGGGATCGAGCCCTGCATTGGACTCTCTGCTCAGCGGGGAGCCTGCTTCCCTCTCTCTCTCTGCCTGCCTCTCTGCCTACTTGTGATCTCTCTCTGTCAAATAAATAAATAAAATCTTTAAAAAAAAAAAGATTGTTCTTGAACATAGAAACCTGGAGAGATGTCCTATGTACTGTTCTAATTTTATAATAATCAGACTCATTCTTTGAGTCATACATGTGAACATTTCTAACAGAGCAAATAAAATTGATCAGGGGCGCCTGGGTGGCTCAGTCGTCGTGTGTCTTCCTTTGGCTTGGGTCATGATCTTGGGGTCCTGGAATGGAGCCCCACATCGGGCTCCCTGCTCAGTGGGAGGCCTGCTTCTCCCTCTCCTACTCCCCCTGCTTGTGTACTCTCTCTCGCTGTGTCTCTCTCTGTCAAATTAAGTAAGTAAATAAATAAAATTGATCCAAAGCTGTTTATTAAGGTTCTATAATACATATGAAACTACTTATGATGCAGATGCCATATGAGAAAATAAAAGCAGATTCCAGGCAGTGAAGGAAGAAACAGATAATGAGATAATAAATGAGATTATAAACATATACACTGTTTAAAGATCAAAGCTTAAATGAGCTCTAGGGCAGCAAATGTAATAGAGGCAAGTATTGGGTTTATATGGGCACTAAAATAAGGAATAAAGGCAATCTGGAAGTTAAATTTTTCTTTATGTAAAAAAAATAATGTGAAATACCAAGCCACAAAGATGCTTAATTTCTTTGATTCAGTGTGTCCATTTTTTAATCTTTATGCTTTAAGTCCTTATTGTCAGTATTTCACTCTGATGGACAGAGGCTAATTGTCCAAATCGTACTTATGTGTTCTCAGAAATCAGTAATGCCCTTGGAGAACTTCAAAGGAAGTTTTTTTGAAACTCCCTTTGCTGGTTGATTTTTTTTATAGTTTACCAAATGAAATATATATTATTTCTAAAAGTGAAGCTACTTCATTCATTCAGGGTATTATCACATTACTTTTCTTTAGAACTGTGGAAGTCTGTATTTGTAGAGACCTTTTTCCACAGATATCTCACAGAAGTTCAGTAAGGAAGTTTATTATTCCTGTGATGCAAATAGTGAATCTCTTTACATTTAGTGTAAGATAAAGCTGGGACTCCAACTGGTATTCTGACTCTAGATCCCTTGTCACCTCTTGTTCTAGGAAGCGCTCACAACTATTAAGTGTCTACTTGAGCAAAGCAGATAAGTGCAGAGAACCTATTTTAAACATAGACAAGTAGAGACAAAATAGAAAAAATTTATTGACTTGACTGAAATGACGCAAAGTTAGTGGCATTGAAATACAAAATATTTCATTTAAATTATGAATTACAACGAAGTTTTTAAGAGAACTGGTTGGGACGTAGGACCAAAACAACATGTAGCCACAGATGGTCTGAAATTGTGTTGGTTTTCAGATGAGTCAGATGTACTGAGTAAATCAATGCTTAATACCTCTGTTGTGTGTACATCTCTCTTTCTGGTGTTTCTCCTCTTTTATACTAGGGATCCTTTTGGTTCTGAAGATGACAGAAGTTAGTGCAGAAGGGACTTTCTTTGTGGAACCCTTAGTTAGAAATGGTTTCATTTCAGAGCCAAAGTACTAGAAGCTGCCACAAGAATTCTGAATGATGGAAAAAGAGGCCTCACATGTACCTCATCGCTCCTGTAAGAGTTTGCCCCTTCTCCTTAGGCTCCCTCCTGCCCCAGGATTGAGTTTCTTTTGAAGTGTAGTTGATACATGGTGTTCCATGAGTTTCAGGCATTCAACATAGTGATTTGAGGAGTCTCTGGGCCACGCCGTCCTCACCACCAGCATACCTATCATTGTTCTCCCTAGGCTTTTTCATCTTCTGTGCCTTTCCCTTCATTGGAACCATTGCCAATCCTTAAGGACATTTTCAAATCTTTGTCCTAAGAGAATCTTTGCTCTATCCTTCATTTGTTTCAGTCTCTAGCCATTTTGCAAAAATTCTAAAAAAGAAAATGACATTTGATGGTTTCGCATCTATGCCTTCCTCTTCCTTTCATTCTTGCCTCCATTCCACTAAACTTTTCCTCAAGAGGTCTTCACAGACTTGTGTATCAGCAAGTATGGAAGCCTCTGGGCCTTACTTTTGCAGCATTTAACATGCTTGGTTGCGTGCTATGATTGTACCATTCTGGACTTGAGATCTTGCTCAGAAGTGCTTTCCTCCTACTCCCTCAGTCCCTTTATAAATTTTTATTTTTGTTTTAAAAGTTTTTATTTATTTTAATAATTTTTTAAAGATTTTACCCGTTTATTTGTCAGAGAGAGAGAGAGAGAGTAAGCGAGCACAAGCAGGGAGAGCGGCAGGCAGAGGGAGAAACAGGCTTCCTGCTGAGCAGGGAGCTTGATGTGGGACTTGATGCCAGACCCTCAGGATCATGACCCGAGCCAAAGGCGGATGCTTAACTGACTGAGCTACCCAGGCATCCCATTAAAAGTTTTTATTTATTTTAGAGAGAGAGTGAGAACATGGTAGGGAGGGCCAGAGGGAGAGGGAGAGAGAATCTCAAGCAGACTCTGTGCTGATCTTGGAGCCCGACATGGGGCTCGATCTTGAGACCTTGAGATCATGACCTGAGCCGAAACCAAGAGTTGGACACTCAGCCAACTGTGCCACCCAGGCACCCCCCTTCAGTCACTTTTTTTAATTACTTGGGTGCTGAAATGTAAATGGCCCCTAAGTGTCCATACCTGGCCCTCCTCTCTGTTCTCTTTGCACAGTCTGTTACTTTCCTTTTTTCAAAAAAAAAAAATTTATTTATTAGAGAGAGAGAATGAGAGAGCGTGCACAAGCTGGGGAAGGGGGATCAGAGGGAGAGAGATAAGCAGACTCTGTGCTGAGCCTGGAGCCGGATGTAGGGCTCGATCCCTGGAGCCTGAGAACCTGACATCATGACCGGAGCCGAAATCAAGAGTCAGATGCTTAACCGACTGTGCCACCCCAGGGCCCCAGTCTCTGTTGCTTTCATTCAGGCTTCTACTGGGACCTCTATACACTGATGATGCTTTGCAATTTATCCCCACTTTTCTGATTTTTGCCAGCTAGTGCCTCTCTTTCCTTCCAAATGAAGACTCACCATTTCCACTTGCATGTACCGTGGTTACCTCAGGATCAGCATTCCCAAAACCAAATTTTTCTTTCCTTCCCATTTTTCTTCTATGTCCTGCTCCTCTTGGGTAACTAGCATTACCATTTCCCTATTCACCCAAGATAACTCAAGTCATCTGTGATGTTTGCTTCTACCTAAGGCCCCTCTTTAAGTTATTTAATCTGTTTCTCAAATTCTTGCCCTCTTCTTTCCTCTGACTCAACTCTAGCTCACTCTTACAATCAGTGTCCTGGATAACTGAGAGCCTCCTGACGTGCCCCCCAACTTCCAGTCCTTCCTAATCCGGTACACCCTTGTGATGATCCATAAGCATTAAAACTATTATCTCTCATCAAATGTTAAGGTAGAATTCAGTGGGAAAACTCATTGCAATGACATTTTTGGTAGGGAAAAAAGCCCTGGTACTGTTAGGTTAAAAGACTACATAAAACTGGGAGGGGGGTGGGGGGATGGGGTAACTGGGTGGTGGACATTAAGGAGGGCACGTGATGTAATGAGCATTGGGTATTATATAAACCTGATGAATCCCTGACCTTTACCTCTGAAACGAATTATAAATTATATGTTAATTAATTGAAGTTAAATAAAAAAAATAAAAATTGGGGAAAAAAAAGACTACATAAAATCACATGACTTCTGGCCAGAGGAATATTTGTAAAGTGAAAATATGTTCCATTACTTCCCTGCTTAAGACTCCTTACTGCTATATTGTCTTCAGACCCAAGGTTAAGGATCTTACACAGACAAGGATCTTACCTTCTACTCCTTTCTTATCTTCCCACCTTTAATTTTCTGATAATTTGTGTTTAACTTGAAGAGATCACTGTGCTCTTTAATAACTCTGTGCTTTGCACATTCTGTTTTCCTGCCCAGAATGCCTTCTGCCCACCTGTTCTTTGCCTGTCAGATATCTATTCCTCATTAATTCGCTCCCCTCTACCTCTCTAGGTTCGAGTCTCCCAACATTCTCTTTAAAGTGAGCCCTTCCCAAACTTCGTCTAATCCTTTGAAATTACTCTTTCCTGCTTGTTGGCCTTTGTACATGCGATTCTTTTTTTTTTTTTAAGATTTTATTTATTTATTTGTCAGAGAGAGAGAGCACAAGCAGGGGGAGCGGCAGGCAGAGGAAGAAGCAAGGAGCCCAATGCGAGACTCAATCCCAGGACTCTGGGATCATGACCTGAGCTGAAGGGAGATGCTTAACCGACTAAGCCATCCAGGCGTCCCTGTACATGCAATTCTGCCTTGAATACTCTTTCCCTCCTTAGTTTGCCTGACACTTAGCCTTCAGAATTCAGTTCATATGTCACCTCCTCTATGCCTGACTGCCAAGCCATCCTCTGAACTTCGATGATAGCGTATTTTACCACTATCAAAGCACTGGGAAGTGGCCCATTCTAAATTTCAAAAGAGTGCTGGCAACAACGTACCCAAAAAGAGAGGACTCTGGGGCTAGGGTTGGAGAAAGGAAGGTAGATTGTATACTGAGGGAGAGGATTGTGGAGAGAGGAGTAGGGTGTTTGTTTGTAACCCTTTTGAAATTCGACAAATCTGGGATATAAATTCCAATGTCTTTCAGAGCCTTTTCTCCAGCAGTCCCCCCCTTGACAGGATGCCTCCCCATCCCTTATCTTCCTGGGAAATGGTGAGAGGCTACTCTCCTCGGACACCTCCCCCAGGGCGTTAGGGGGTGCTGTGGGTGAGGGAAGGGCAGGTCGTGAAGGGACACAGGACAGACACTTGGGAGGGCAGCATGGGGAGTTCAGTCCCTTCCTGGTTCCTGCAAAGATGACAGGGGTGGTCACACCATGCCTCATGCCAAGCCCAGCAGCTCCAGGGTGGGGGGTGTTGCCAAGGCTGCAGAAGAGGCTGGCATTTCAGAGTTGCAGAGTGCAGTCTTGGGGGATGGGGAGCCAGGGCAGTGGAAGAGACGAGAACAGACTGGGCACCAGCTGGATGGAGGCCAGGGCCATGTCTAGGGGGACATCGGAGTTCCTCAGAGACAACTGGGAACCCTGAGGACTCTGAGGCCTTCCAGTTCCCTCTTCCCACTGCCCCCAAACCCCTTTTCTGGATCTGCTTCCACTCATTCCTCCCACCCCCACAAAAAATATTAAATATAGTTTCTATTTTATTTTTATTGCAATGTATTAATTAGGGCACTACTAGCTATTGTAGGAGATAAACTCCTACATCTAAGTAGCTAGATGCAGTAGAGGTCTATTTCTAGCCCCAAAGAAGTCCAAACAAGAGGTTTCTGTCAAATGACTGTACCCTGAGCACTAGTTAGAGTCTCAAGTTCTATCTGGTGGCTCATCCAGTTTCAATACATGTTTACTTTGAAAAAGGGGAAGGAAGTGTTGTGGGCCAGGTCTGCTACTGAAGCCATTGGGTTCGGATACATGGCCACACCTAAGTAGAGAGGCTGGGAAAAGTAGGCAGGCAGTGCACTAGGAAGAGGAACATTAAATGACTTGGTGAGCAATCATTTAGTCTCTGCTAGAGCTGGACACTGTTTTTTATCTATCCCCAGTGCTGATCGTAGTTCTGACTTGCTGTTGCATGAATGAGTAAATGAAAGATAGTAGATTTTAAAATTCTCAGCACTGAGCAGACTATTCCAATAATCTATAAAATAGCTCCTAGGAAATCTAGAGAGATTCAGAGAAGGACCACAAGAGATTCTTAAGGAATTGGAAATGAGGTCCTTATGGAACAATGAAAAGTTCTAGATTGTTCTTCATGAAATAAAATAACCTAAGAAAAAAATTCATCATACTTTTATAAGTTATTAAATTCTAATAAAAGTACTTCTGATATTTTGCTTATTCCACCACCAAGCTTTTTTGGTTGGTTGTTAAAGGGTTTGGGGGGTATAACTAGAGTTCCTAACGAGAAACGGTGCCTATAGTGATTTTTTTTTTTTAAATTTGTAGGTTATATGAGATTTGCTAAGTGATACTGCTAAAGTAACATCACTTACTCATGATATGTAAATCTATTTTTTTAATCTTTTTTTTAAAAAGATTGATTGATTGATTTAAGGTGGGGGCAGAGGGAGAGGGAGGGTCCTAAGCGGACTGCACTGAGTGCAGGGCCTGAGCCTGATGTGGGGCTTGATCTCACAACCCTGAGATCATGGCCTGAGCCAAAACCAAGAGTTGGATGCTTAACTGACTGTGCCACCCAGGTGTCCCATGATATATAAATCTTAAGAAACACCTTGTCTGTGGATCTTTGGATATGCCAGATGGGGAGATATTTACTTTATTTTGTTTTAATTGTAGGGAAAAAGTTAGCTTTTCAGATTAAAAAATAAAATCTGAAACAGGAGCTTACCTTCTTGATGCTATATGATGATTACTTTTTACTTTTACTGTGTACCATAAAAGATGAGAAAAGTTCGACATAATGAACTAGGGTAGAATTTCTATGTGATTCTCACTAGCAGCTCTCTCAGGCTAGAGTTAGAGGGAAAAAAAAAGTGCTTGATATCTTAGTTGGTCTAAGATTCTGAGGAGAGGAGGTTTTAGTCCCAGAAAATGTCTTTTTTTAAGATGATGGTCAGGGTTTTAGAAAGAAGTACTTTAAAAAACCAGCTTCATGTTAACCATGTTAATGACAAATATATAAGAGAAAGATCTTGAGCTTTAACTCAAAAATTATTTTTTGAAATTTCTGGTATGTATTTTCCTTCTTAAAACGTAGAGCCCAGTAATCTTGCTTCTGTTTCTGTCACAAGTAAAATGTATGTGAAATAAGCTGTGTAATTGCAAATAACATACTACAGATACTGGAAAAAACATTGTGATGGGAATCAGGACATCTGAGTGCTCCCAGTCCTGGCGCAAGCAATGTCATCCTAACAAATAGAAAACTAAATCTAAAAGTATCATGGTTATAAGCATTAATTAGAATTCCTAAACATGAGAACGGCTTGTTTTGTCCCAAACTAAATTTATATACATTCAGAAATTTGTTAGTGTACAATTGTTTCTTTCATTGTCTTCAGTTTTAAAGATCTCAAATCTTATATCTTAACTGATAAAATAAGATTATTATAGGCAAGGAAAAGCCTTAGTAAATCAGGCTATGCTAGATTGGGAGCTATTCACACACATGTGATTTGCTAATTATGCAAAAATTAAATATTTCAATTATAACCAAATGCTTCTGGTATAAGGTAAAGTCAGTTTTAGCAATCACAACCACTGGCCAGAGAAAGACCTAAATAATTAAATTTACTTATATGTTTCAACTGATACTTAGTCATAATATGTTACAATAAAAGTTTAAAATAATAGGTACTTTGCAACAATTAGAAGTATATGAAGTATATTGCTGTGGATATTTACTTCAAATTGCAGAAGCACTCTTCTTTGTCAGGGAGTATAGTGTAAAACTTCTTTATATATGTATCATAAGAAAGGCTTTAGAAAAAAATCTTGTAACAAGTTAGTGTTACTCTTAAAATGTTTACTCTAAAGAAATTCTTACCTTATAATAAAGTAGTGGGCAGAAGATAAGGGGTGAGGTGGAGAGAAATTAGTACCCATTCTAGCCTCATGTACACATAGATCATTCGCTCAATATATTTTCGATACCTATGGAAGATAACATGCTTGGTACAGGGATTTTATTATGTTATATTGACTAACACGGGGTATTTATAGAATGTTATTTGTATCATAGAGAACAAGATAGATACAGTCCCTCCCTTCATGGAACTTAAATTGTAGCAGGAGAGACCTATGTGAAACAACTAAATCCTTGTGTAGTTGGAATTGTGACAAATGCTAGGAAGATGTACAGAAAAGTGATAGAGTACAATCAAGGGAGACGGTCTTGGTTTGGGGGCGTCAGGGAACATTTTTCAATGAAGTGCCATTGAGCAGAGCTCTGAAGGATGAGTTGGAATTAGCTAAGAGAAAGCTGGGGCTGGGGTGGGGAGCAAAGTGAGGTATGTGTTCAACAGAGAAATTTCTTTGTTCAGAGACCCAGATAAAACTGGTACAGCTAGAAACAGACTATAAGAGGTAGGCAGGGTCCATGATAAGATTTTGGGCTTTATCCTAATAGCAATGGCTGATCACAGAAGGGAAGGGATTTAAATAGGGAAGGTAATTGGTTGTGTTTGTATTTTAAAATCTTTGCCCACTCTGGCTGTATCTAGGAGAATGGTTTCGAGGGCCAAGTTGCTAGGGAGACAAGCCCTGTTATACTGGTTCGTAGTAAACGATGGTGGAGGCTTGACAGGGGCACGGAGGGGCCATAGAAAACAGTGGACGGACTCACAGTTTCCTTCTGAATCCTGGAAATTTCTCTTATTTTCCAGTGAAATGAGCTGTGGATTCTAAAGGATATTTTTTATGTTTTACTACCGTTTTTGTTTTTGTTTTTAGAGCACTTAGGCCACAAGTGTACTTAAAAGTCTTCTCTTTTTTTGTGGCTTTGTTTGAAGAAGGGATTTCACATTTTCTAAACGTGAGAAAAGGGAAAGGGTGACTACTCTGATGCCTGTAGCTAGCCAGCGAGCAGCAGAGCGGAGGTAGAATTAAAGTTGTTTTCTCTGTCAGTTCATATCAGCTACATTTCTCCTGTTCTCATATAGTAGGAGGGAGGGGAAACCTGCCAATTTACTTGTAAGGCAAATACATCTGCCTTGGTCAGGTGAGCTTACAACGCCTCAGCCCAGGGCTTCATAAAAATAACGCCAACCTAAGTTGGAGCATTTATCGTTCAGCCCTCGTAGCGTAGTGAGGACTTTGATGATAGAAAGTTGTAACTCTTATGTATTGTCTATTAAGCTCATAACAAACCTAGAACTTTATTCATCATCTGCAGTGCTTTCTCAGTTCAGTGAAGAGCATCTAATTTTTCAAGGCCAAGTTACGGTGCAACTGAAGCTGATCGAACCACAGAAGTGTTTCATCAAGTCAAACATTACATAAGCTTAAATTTCAAAGAGAGTAATAAGCATTTTTTAAAAAAAGAATTTCTTTTTTCTTTTTTTTTAAAGATTTATTTATTTGACACAGAGCACAAGCAGGGGGAGCAGCAGGCAGAGGGAGAGGGAGAGGGAGAAGCAGGCTCCCCACTGAGCAGGGAGCCTGATGCGGGACTTGATCCTAGGACCCTGGGATCACGACCTGAGCCAAAGGCCGACGCTTAACGACTGAGCCAGTCAGGCACCCCTAGTAATAAGCATTTTTATGTTACGTGTAAATACTGTCCAGCCAGCTTGAAGCTGCTGCTTAAAATTTAGTATGCTTAACAAATGGGCCATTTTAAATAAATATACTCCACCTATTGTATTTAATATTAGTAGTTACTGTCCTGTATGTGCCCAGGGAATGCCCTCTGCTCCCTGCCTCAGCGTGCTGCTCAGGCATCTCTGTTTAGGGCAGAAATCATCAAGACTTGGGCAGGAACAGAGGTGGGAAAAAGAAAGGGAGTCCTTTTCCTCTTTAGAAGGGAAGACAAAAGTATGTTAAAAATAGAAAAGGAAGAGCATCTAAAGGATCGAGGAATTGGAGAAAGAGGAAGGGAAGAATGGATGGAGATGGGAGGAGGCTGCAGGAGGCTGCAGAGAGAATAAGATACATCTCATTATGTCTTTTCTTTTCCCCAAAGGTTTGGTTGTCTTCTCACTTAGAAACACATCCACATTAGCATAAGTGAAAAACAGGAATTTATTGGAAGGACACAAAAAATATCTGATATAAAACACAGTTGAGATCACAGGAAGGACCAGCATCTACAGTAGCAAATTGACAGGCTCCAAGGAAAATTGTCTCCTCTGGTTTTCTTGTTTTGCTACTTCTCCCTCCCTCTTTTACTTTTTCTGGCTCTCTCTCCCTACCCCCAGCACATAGTTCCTCATCTCTTCTCTCTTTGTTCTTCATTCTTTTTCTGTGCATGAGGGCCCTCTGCTTGCACATTCTCTTGACACGACTAGTTCTCCAGAGCCCCCTGGAAATCTCTTCATTTCAGATAATCCCTTCCGTCCCCTGTTGCAAACTCCCAAGTTAAAATATCTGGTTGGTCTAGCTTAGGTCAGGTGTCCTTCCATGGTTCCATCACTTGGGCATAATTGCCAGAGTAACTACTCTTGTTGGCTATGTGATGAGCTACCAGATGGTAGAGAGGGAGAATTGTGGGCTAAATAGCCGGCTTAATATACGTATATACCTCCTTGCAACCTGGTTCTGAGCTTTCAGCCAGTGTCCCTCGGTCTCTTGCTTTAATCACAAAAGTCTTCAACCTCTTTAATAGAATTTCTCACAGTGTTGTTTAGATCATTTGCATCAAATGTGTTAACAAAAAAAAAATGCAGATAGACTCTTACCCTGTACCCATTCCAGATACTTTGTGTGTCAAATATACTTTGGAAGTGGGCAGGAAAAACTCACTGCTAATAAGACGCCTTCTCTTAGAAAACATGCTATGTATTTCAAATAACACATAGACACATTAACTTCTGGAATAAATATATTGCAAATAATAAATGTAAAACACTAGTGATAAAAATACATACCACTTTGAACATTTAAAGGATATTCACATTAAAATTTCAGAAAGGAAGGAGAAGATACTATGAAGCAAAAATTAACATGCAGAATTTTCTTCTTTATTTGCCATACTGTTTACTAAGTGCTTCTGCAGTAACAGTAGGTCTTTAAGGAACCCAGGCAATCTGCATTAGTTCTGTCACATCTCTGCCTCTTCCACATCCATCTTGATGACTCCGTAATTTGAGTTTATTTTCTCTGCAGCTCCAGTGCTATCCAGATACTCCTAACATCCCTATCTCATTACTCACTAGATCTAATTATCAAATGCCACTGTTCCCCTGTGACAGTCATCCGCGACAAAACTTGGGCTAATCCTTGCAGACTGACTGATCATTAATACACATTCTTCTTAGACTAGATCCTCTCCCTCCCTGTTCCTGTGAGTTTCTGTTTTTCAAATTTGAATACATAGATCCCTGGAGATACACCATTTTAGATCAGGAGCTATAAGATAAAGGTAATGTTTCTTACTGAAACATTTGTTTAACTGAAGATTTAATAACTTGACTGGAAAGCAACCTAAAATATTATTTTTGTCTTAAACATGGCTATGTTACAGAGAAAGATTAAAAAAAAATCACATTAAATTTTAAGAACAAAGGTGAGCCTTCAAAAAATCTGTGCCTCTGTTTTCCAAGTTCCCAATTTGGGGCACGTATTTACCTGGATAGTATTTTAATTTAGCTGATCTTGAAACACATTCAACAGCTATGAAAATATCAGCCTCAACAATGAGAAAGCTTACAGAAAAATGCAGATCAGTCCCAACTGTCATCTCCCCTCTCTGTCTAATTCTTACGGAGCCCCAAGGGTCTCTGGTTTTCCAGGGGGCTAGGTGGGAGCGGAAAGAAAGCATTTTCATTTTCAAGTAAGTGTATCTTTCAGTAGAACTTGAACAAAGTAAATATCCTCCGGAGCTGGTTTCATAATAGGTTCCTCTTATGAAGACTGGCTCTAACCAGTTCTTGGGAAATGTGCTTACAGACAGGGATTGCCCAACTGATTTCAGTAGACAAGAAAGTACATAGGGCAGTAGAGATCATGCCAGTGAATATATACCCTATACATATCTTTATGAACAGACTGATCCACTAAACAATGCCACATACTTGTTACCAGGATTTAGATAATACCCTCCAAAGAGCACAAGCCATTCTTCATAAAAACTTAAAAGTAAACAGTGTTGTTCGTTCTTTTCCTGCTGGCAGAATGAAAATTACCTCTGTGGGGGTTGACCATATAGATAGCTAGAGGAGACAGCTGCCCACACAGTTTAATTTGAGGGAAGCCATAAGGTTCTGACTGTTGGAAAGTATTTTCCCTTTTGATTTCTCAGAACATCGCCTTCCCCGTATGCCTGGCCTCCATTCCCACCATTTGTCACCCATGAATTAGACACTAAGTAGAACAGTTTTCTCTGTGAAGTCACTGTGAAAATGTACTTAAGTGATCTGGGAGGGGCGTTTCCCCCCATTTATATAATAATATGCATTTACTCATTGATGTAGGTTAATTTACCTGGATTAATTGTCAGCTTGGAAAACAAGTACTGGGATTCTGTTGACATATTGACATAAAATGGTTAGTTTTTAATGAGACTTGAGGAATGGGTGTCATGGGCTATTGCCCAGAATTAGCAGACCTGGTTGGAGCCCAGCAGAGGGCACCCTAGGAAACCAGTACAAGGAAACTAGACACGTAAGAGTGGAGACAGATTTGCTAAACCTAACCTTTTTCTCCCTTACAATTTTCTAAGGTAGCCCTGATCACCACAGAGCCAGTCAGACAACTTCAAGGTTAACTGGTCACAAGTAGACTCGTCAGGAGGCAGCAAATTACTTCTGGATTCTGTAAAGTGCTAAAACAGTAATAGTCTTCATCATCATCGTCATCGTCATCTCTCCTATGGGCAGTATGTAACTTCTTAATTGCCTCCGGTGGAATCAGTCATTTTCATTCCTCTTGTAGGTAATAGGAAGTTGCTGGCAGCCACAGAAAACATAAAGATCATTAGAAAGGCCCAGAGGGAATCAGGACCGATGAGCAGTCACAAGGGCAGTTGTAGATAACATCCTCACTGATTGCTCCATAATATAGATTGCTAGAAAGGCCACCAAATTTCTTCTCTCTTTGAGACTTGTTTGCTCACATACGTGTGAGGTCTTTATAGAAATTGATAGATGAAGCCAGATTAGTTTTTAGAGAGTCAGAGGATACCTTATCCATACAGCATGCTGAATTGCTTCTAAGTGCTTCTAAGTGTGAAGTTGACTTCAGACCCACAGAGATGATCCCAAACTAGAATTGAGTGTGTGCTTGCACTATGCCAAGGTATAGGAAATGAACTTTGAAAAATTAGGAAAACAAATTAATAATGCAAATCCAAAATGTAGAGCAAAACGTGAGGATCCCACATAACTTACATAGCCAGTAACCATTTTCCTCGCCATCCCCTCCCCCCAAATCAAAAAATTTTAACAGTGACCCTGTTTTGTGACAAAAATAAATATAAAAGTGTGAGGCTCTGATGAGTAAAGGGGATATAGGGGTGGTCAAGGCCTAGAATTGTCCCTATTCTTATACCTTTTGTTGTCAGTCTTCCCCCACTATTCTTTAAAAAGCCCGTGAGTACAGAGTCAAAGTGCTTAGATTTGGTAAATGCCCCACAAATATTGGTTTAATGAGTAAACCCAGTACATTCCCTAGGCTTGAGATGGAATCTGGGGTAATAGCCCAATTAGAGGTACTAAGAGGAAGTCTAGTCGGGTCAGTGGAACTTGGTGCCCAATACGTGTCCTTGGAGGCGACAGCTATCAGTGATGTGCAGGAAGAAGTTCTGGAATGTGCCCTTGGTCAGGTGGCAGAGGCCGAGAAACAAGAAATCTAGAAGGGGCAGCACACGGTATATGTGCATAGAAAAATGAGATCAGGACAGTCTATCAGTGGGTAGCAGAACACCAACATTGGGCTGGTGTCAAGGAAAGATTATTGTCATTGAGAAAGCATCCACAAGAACAAAGCAGAGGCCAAGCTCTAGAATATAAGGTTATCAGGATAGGACTTTAGATATTTCTAAAAATAGAAGCTTCCAAAGCTAGGGCCCATGGGAGAGAAGGTTTGGTTTCATTAACAGTGCAAGCAATAGTAGCAACTCAGCAACATGTGTTGTTGGTCCATCTTAGGGATGAATGAGATGCGGCTTAGTGAGAATAAAATGCCCAGGGCCATACAGCTAATGTAAGTCCCTTTCTGGGTTTAAAAATAAGCCCTACCTGGGCTGTCTGAGTGTCTCAGTCACTTAAGCAGCAGACTGCTAATCTCAGCTCAGGTTTTGATCTCAGGGAAATGAGTTCGCGCCCGTGTGGGGCTTAAAACAAACCCTACCTAAGTCCAAAACTAATTCTTTTTCTTAGTTTGGTCCACAAGTCTAGAAGATCAGTTAATGGAACTAGCAAGTCATTCTAGCTTTGTAACTTCATTTTGACTCCTCTGAGCACTGGGCTAGTAGTACTCCTCTTGTCAGCCCAGAGATGATCCAGGGCCGGGGTTGGAGCTGAGTGTGTATTAGTGGTTCTCAGTGCTGCCCGCATGTCGGAATTATCTTTGCATTGTTAAAAATACTGATGCCTGGGTTCCACCACCAAACAGTGATAATTTAATTGATCTGAAGTATGGCCTGTGCATCAGAATTTCTAAAAAACCTTCCAAGTAATTATAATATGTTGCCAGGCTGAAAACTGCTGGCTACAAGCAAAGATCAAGAGGTGTCAGCTGTTTGCAGGGGACAGCCGTGGTGGCCAAGCTTCCATATTGCAGTGTAATAGGAAAAATACTAGAAGACTCTTGGCCCGTAGACTTTTTCTTGGACAAGTGGACCATAACCTACTCTTTGCTTTTCCAGTTTAACCTCTTAGAAAATATGCCAAAAGTAAACAGGTGTACAATTAACTTTGCGAATCAAATGGTTCTGTGTTCTTAGATTCTAAGTGCTAGTTATGTGTGACCAAAGGCAAGGTTTTAGAACTGGATCTCCCAAATTGCTCATTACTATTCTATGCTTGGTTAAAACTCTTACATCATCCCACAATGGAATGTGACCCAAGTTAAGAAGAAAACAAAAACATTTGCATTGCTTTCATGATTAGTAATGGGATTGGAGAAGATTTGAGGTGTCTCAAAACAATTTGTACTTTTCCCAACCTGTTTGAGACCTGATTCATGTTACAGTTACTAACTCTGATGCCCCCGAGTAATACAGCTTATGTATAATTTTTGAATGTGTTAATTCTAAATGTGCAGTTTGTTTGGACTAAACCTAAATTCTGTAACTCATTTGTCATTTAAGGTACATCCTGAACACAGCACATACACCAAAGCCCCTACCCTCAACTTCCATTATCAGGATGCTTGCCCACAGTTGTCCTAACAGAAAACAATTAAACTACAAGATAAGGACACAGCTTTCTAGGGTGACAATAAATCCTTGTTTGCCCAGGACAATCCTGGGTCACTCCTGTTTTTCCAGCATAATTATTAAGAGAACCCTCTTTCTCAACAATGTTTCAGGTTGGGTGAGAAATCATCTCTCTATGTAGCACCCTACATAGAGCTCCCTCTAAACTACTACAGGGAAACCTAAGGATTGGAATGGGATCCCTTTATATTTAGAATCCTCCTATAGCTGTTTAGGAAAATAAAGTCATTGAGATATCAATCAGTTGATCAACCTTTCCTTCTCCAAAAGCAGAATAACAAAGATTGCTAACATGTTTTTCTGTTTAACTCCATTAACACAGAAAAGCCTATTAAACAAAAGTCACTGCATTTTATGCTTTAAGACCTGTGTTTATAGCTCTTTCTGCTGGTACCTAACCCTGCAGCCTTGAACAAAGTCTATCTTGATCCAAGTTTTCTCCTTTGCTAAAAAAAAAAGAGTGGATTGAGCTAAGCAGTCTCTGTCATCCTTTCGAGTGGCAGTTCTGTGATTTTATTTTATTATTTATTTATTTTTTAAAGATTTAACTTATTTATTTGACAGAGAGACACAGCGAGAGAGGGAACACAAGCAGGTGGAGTGGGAGAGGGAGAAGCAGGCTTCCGCCTAGCAGGGAGCCAGATGTGGGGCTCGATTCCAGGACCCTGGGATCATGACCTGAGTCGAAGACAGCCACTTAATGACGGAGCCACCCAGGCGCTCCATGTACTTCTGTGATTTTAGATTGCTACTTTCTCTAAGCATTTTATTTAACCAACATTTTGCTGATTATATACTTGTACTGTCTGTATTACCCTAAGCTCATTAATACCTAAGACCAGATCTGTTGAATTTACTTTATTCAGTATCTACTTTATCATCATAATCTCTTCATTGATAATTAAATATTTTTAAGATAGTCTTTATTCTACCAGTATTTATTTAATATTTACCATCTATAAGACTATGTATCCATGTGGATACTCTATTAAAGTTTTACAGTTACATTTTATTTAGCTCTTCACTGTGGCATTATCTATGAAATATTAGGGCTATTTTGGAAAATACATAGAGAGCTATTTTAATATATATATTTTTTATTAAGAGAGAGAGATCAGGGCGAGGAGGGTGGGGTGAGGCAGAGAGAGAATCTCAAGCAGGTTCCACGCCCGGCACAGATCCCGATGTGGGGCTCAATCTCACGACCCTGAGATTAGGACTTGAGCCGAAGTCAAGAGTCTGATGCTTAACAGACTGAGCTACCCAGGTGCCCCATAGAGAGCTATTTTAAGCACTTGAACATCACTTGTTTGAAAACATTCATCTGCCAGTTTTAGGTGTACTGTCTAATCACAAATGTGAAGTTTTGTGTTTAAGCTTAGAACACAATGATTGGATTTATTCCTCCCATTTTTCAGGAAGTGTGTATTAAATATCCACTGTGTACCTGGAACTGAGTTAAGTTCTCAGAATACCAAGTCAAATAAAGCATAGTCTCTCAAATAGTTCACAGCTTAGCACATCTGTACCATAGGTAGTGGTTCAAGACTAGGGTGACCAAATGAGATTTTGAAAGTGAAAAAGGACATCATTAATAATTACACTAGCCCAAGAGGCATATAATTTGGGACTATCCTAGGCAATGCAATCTGTAGTCACTGTATTCAGGACAAAATATAAAGTGGCCTATTGTATCCAGTTACCTCCCTATCCAAAGATTGGTATTCTAACCAAATTGGACTGCTTATAGAAAGAAGGGTCACAGTTGGGGCACCTGGGTGGCTCAGTCGCTTAAGTGTCTGACTTTTGGTTTTGGCTTTGGTTGTAATCTCGAGGTCATGGGATCGAACCCTGTGTCAGGCTCCCCACCTAGTGGGGAATCTGCTTCTCTCCCTCTGCCCCTACCCCGACTTGTGCACTCTCTCTCTGTCTCTGTCTCTCTCGCAAATGAGCAAATAAATATTTTTTTGGGGGGGGTCACAGTTAAGAAAATGATAGGCTATATTACATGGTAAAATGGTGTTTCCTTGTTTTATTTACTCTCCCCCAGACATTTTTCTATAGAAGCATATTTTTATGATATGCTAGTAAAAAAACCAAAAACCAAAAAACAAAGGTGAGTGAGAAAATGTCTTAAAGAAGCATCCAAGACGGTGAAGGTTGTGGAAAATGTCATTTGACAAATGGCTGAGGAAACCAGAATACTGGATAGGAAGCATGATTTGCATGATATCCGACCTCAAATACTCGAGAGAGCATCCTTTTTAAGTAGGAAGGGGCAAATGCTGTGCATAGAGCAGAGCATAGACAGATTCATGTTTTTTAAAATTGAAGAAAGCAAATATTAATTCAGGGAAGAATCTGAACACTACTGGCAGAGAATAGATTGCCAAATGAGAAGGAAAACATTGACATGAGCAATGTGCAAGTCAAAGTTAGGTAGGTCACTGGTGTCGGAGAGGAGCTGAATGCAAGGTCCTCTGGTGAAGTGCTGTTATTCTGCCTGGCCAACTTCCCATTCCTCATTTTAGCGACAGCCTGCCAACATTCTTTGTTGAACCGTTTCTTTTCCACTTCTCTGAGGTTTGAAGTTTGATAGAACTAAAAGTCATCCTCAGGCTCCAGCAAGGAGAATGTAGTTCTGATATAGACATTCAGTGTCTTTCATGTTCTTGGCCAAGAGTGGCACATGGGTCAAGCTAGGCAAATCTGAATCAGTCCTAGTGGGGTTTTTTGTTTGTTTGTTTGTTTTTGCTTTGTTTTGTTTTTTAAAGTAGGCTCCTAAATAAATAAATAAATTAATTAATTAAAAAAAAAAAAAATAAAGTAGACTCCACACCCAGCATGGAGTGCAAGGAGGGGCTTGAACTCATGACCCTGAGATCAAGACCTGAGCCGAGATCAAGAGTCAGATGCTTAACCGACTGAGCCATTCAGGCGCCCCCAGTCCTAATAGTTTTTTTAGAAACTATTGGGAACAATTCTTTTTTTGACAGGATTGCTGAAGGGTAAGATGTGGGCTCAGAACTTGTGGCAGCCATCTTGCTAGCAATAGGGGAGGGCTTGCCTGAGAATGGAGCCTAGTGCAGGGGAAAGTATAGGGAAGAATGGAGAAAGGGAGATTGGGTCCTGGTGCCTTTTGGGCCCCTACACCTAGTAATGCCTAAAGCCAGACTAACTGGATTTTTCAACTGTGTGCCAACATGTTCCCTTTTTAAAATTTAAGCCGGTTGAATTGAGTTTCTGTTATTTGAAACAAAGAATCCTGAATGATGTAGATCTGTTCCAATAAAACTTGAGTGCATGATCATGTACTCCATAAATCTAGCCTAGCAAATTTCTAGTAATTTCTAGTAGTTTCCTAACATTTCTAGTAATGTTCTTTTGGTTTAGATAGTTACTTACTATATGTGCTTGGAAATTATAAAACCTCATTGCTTTAAAAATTGTATTTTACATTGATTTAGACAGTTCTTTTTCCTATTTCATTTGAATTGATGAGGCTTTTTTGATTGACGTGTAGTTGACACACAACGTTACATTAGTTTGAGGTGTACAACACAGTGATTTGACGAATCTGTACCTTACCCTATGGTCACCACAGGTGTAGCTACCATCTGTCACCATACAACACCATTACAATACCATTGACTGTATTCCCTTTGTTGTACCTTTTATTGAATGCAGAGGTTTTGTTCTACAGTGTGTACTTTGTCTCAGCCTGGTGATCCTCAACTTGGAGCTCATGAAAGTATTGATGAAAGCATATATTATTTTCAGTGTTTAAAAAAATTTTTTAAAATATTTATTTATTTGACACAGAGAGAGATCACAAGTAGGCAGAGAGGCAGGCAGAGAGAGAGGGGGAAGCAGGCTCCCAGCTGAGCAGAGAGCCCGATATGGGGCTCGATCCCAGGACCCTGAGATCATGACCTGAGCTGAAGGCAGAGGCTTTAACCCATTGAGCCACCCAGGCGCCCCTAGTCGTCAATTTTAAAACACTGAGAGCTGCCTGGGTGGCTCAGTGGGTTAAAGCCTCTGCCTTCAGCTCAGGTCATGATCTCAGGGTCCTGGGATCGAGCCCCGCATCGGGCTCTCTGCTCAGCGGGGAGCCTGCTTCCCCCTCTCTCTGCGCCTACTTGTGATCTCTCTCTGTCAAATAAATAAAAGAAATTAAAAAAAAATAAAATTGGTGACTAGTATAACTTTATCTGAGCTAAAGTTGTACAGACTTAATAATTACATTTTACTTAATATTAAAAAAATTTAATAGTTACATGTAGTATATATATACACTAGTTATATAGTTAATAGAGGTCCATGACTGGCTTTTAAAAATAGATTTTTAAAAGGGGATCATTTGGAAAGTATTTTTTATTTTATTAATTTATGTATTTATTTTTAAAGATTTTATTTATTTATTCGACAGAGAGAGATCACAAGTAGGCAGAGAGGCAGGCAGAGAGAGAGGTGGAAGCAGGCTCCCTGCTGAGCAAAGAGCCTGACTTGGGGCTTAATCCCAGGACCCTGAGATCATGACCCGAGCCGAAAGCAGAGACTTTAACCCACTGAGCCACCCAGGCGCCCCTTGAAAAGTATTTTTTAGAAAGGAGTCACAACATTGGCAAAATATCGGGAACCAGCTCGAGAGATGCTTTGTTAGGTAGGATTCTTGACTTTCTAACAACCCTAGCTAGAGTTAAACAGAAAAGGAGTTTATTAAAAGGGTGTTGGATAGTTTAGAGACACACTGGGGCGGCTGGAGAGCCCAATTTCAGGCTAAGAATCTAAAAGGATAAGCTCCAAACTAAGTCTTAGCCTTGGTTTTCACACAGAACTAATTGCTGTCACTGTCATGGGCAGTTGGTCTCTCTCTTTCACTCACACATACACACACACACACACACACACACGAGACTCCTCTTCTTGGTTTCTTGTGTCATCGACTCCTTGGTCAAAAGTCTAGCTGTGAACCTAAGTCTGATGAAATTGTTCTGTCTTCAAGGGAAGCTGCTAAGTGCCTAGTGTTCTCAGTCTCTGTAACAATAGGCTCTCAGCCCCACATAGACTTCTAAGTGGAGAATTTCCCAATATAGAAAGGGGCTTGGTTGCTATGTAGCCAGAATGAATCACAGATGTCCACTATAAGCCAAGACTTTGGCAGATCAACATCAACTTACAAGCTTCTCTTCATACTTAAAGTTCCAGAAAAACAATGCTTGCTCTTAACCTAAAGTAACTTTTCTTCCCAATATAAAGGGAATGAGCTGAAGTCTTTTCCAGACTGCAGTCCAGGCTTTCTGGAAGATGTCCAATTCTCCTGAAGTTGTTCTGTAGTCTTGTCTCAGTATTCTATGAACTGTGCACTAATATTTAAAAGTTAACCACCATTAAAATACCCTACATAGGGACGCCTGGGTGGCTCAGTTGGTTGAGCGGCTGCCTTCGGCTCAGGTCATGATCCCAGGGTCCTGGGATCGAGTCCCGCATCGGCCTCCTTGCTCAGCGGGGAGCCTGCTTCTCCCTCTGCCTCTGCCTGCCACTCTGCCTGCTTGTACTCTCTCTCTGACAAATAAATAAATAAAATCTTAAAAAAAAAAACAAAAAAAAAACTACCCTACATAAATCGTTGGCCTAATGGAGGAAAGTATAGGAAAACTTGATAGAATATATAAATATACATGTGAAAGAAAATATGGATAGATGCTACAGTTCATACTTTTGCAGCTCATCTTTGTGCTCTATCTGTGTTGTTGGCTTGCCTCCTCCATCAGTTTAACCTTTCTTTTGCCCTTAGCCAAGGTTTACCTATACCTTCATCCCTGAGAAAGCTGGCCCCTTGCCCATATTTCCTGTATTGTGTAGTTGTGGATTGCCTTTAACTTTTAACACTGGAAATGGCAGTAGTAAGAGTACCTCAGAAGACCACTGGACTTCCATTAACACTTTTTTAATCTCATCGTGCAATAGCAGTGCTATTTCCCCATTACAGCTAGCATCAGACATTCCTGTCATACTATAATCCTCTTTTTGACTGCTGATCTGTGACTTCAGAATCGGAAATGAAGAAGTGGCAGTCTCAACTTCCAATTCATTTAAACCAGTCTTTACTTGATGCCCTGTGGAAGTAGCCCTCCTCGCCTACTAAGAGCCCCTGTGCCAGTGAAGCCTGACAAGACTGGAGTAGGACGCAAAATTTTTGTAAGTGAAGCATCAGTTGAATTTGTTTGAGGTATCACTCCCATTTCTGCCCCTTGCTTCCCAGATTCACATATTCTAGCTGTGGAATTGTCAGTACCATAAATGGTTACAGAGCTGTGGTGGTTCAGAGCACACACCAGATCTCAGGTTAGCATCCCAACTTCATGGAGTGTTGTCTCCAAACTGATCTTCCAAAACTTTGTAAGGTCAGCTGCTTCTGGATAATGGGAATGTATGGTAAAGCCAGTGACTCCATAAACATTAATCCATTTTCTTCTTTCACCATAAAAAAGTTTCTTGATCAGAAGTTGTGTTGTGTTGGGGCACCTGGGTGGTGCAGTCAGTTGAGTGTCCGACTCCTGGTTTTGGCTCAGATCATGATCTCAGGGTTGTGAGATGGAGCGCCGCCTTGGGCTCTGCGCTCAGCATAGTCTGCTTGAGACGCTTTCCCTCTCCCTCTTCCCCCACCCTGCTTGCTCTCTCTCGCCCTCAAATAAATAAATAAATCTTAAAAAAAAAAAAGAAAAAGAAAAAGTTATATAGTATCATACTTCATATAGAAAATATATTTGATATATCTATGAATAGTAATTCTGGAAGAAACATTGTGGGCAAACACAAATACAGAATAATCATCTAATTAATAATTAATATTTATCATTATCCCTAAATAATGGCACTCTCCATTGTAGAAGGAGCCCAGTATAATCAATAGGCCACCAGGAGGCTGGCTGATCTCCAGACAGTGTAGAAACTTATTAAGTGTTGCTGGTTCAAGCCTACCTGGGGGCAATATCATACTAAAATGTATTTAGTATTTTTGTTTTGTTTTGTTTGTTTCTCAGAGCAGTTCTAGTTTGGGTGTTTTGGGAAGATTTCCCTGGTTACTTAATAAGCTGAATTTTAGTTCTTTAGCTCTCCCAATGATTCCGTGACCTACCCTATATGCTGCTGTACTGTCTAATTCAATTAGCATTATTTTAAGTGCTTATAATAAGGACCTTGAAATAGATGCTTTTATGAAAGGTGGTTATGAATCAACATTCCACACATTGAATATTCACCTAATTGCTTACTCCAAAGCACCAAATAGCTATCTGATAGGCATCTCACTTTTTTTTTT
>CM052895.1:58076460-58140916 GCA_028534135.1 Potos flavus
TCCCATTTAAAATAGCATTAAAAATAATAAAATAATTAGAAAAAAGTTCAACCTAGGGGGTGAAAGTTCTGTACATGAAAACTCTTAAGATTTTAATGAAAGAAATTGAAGAGGACACAAATGGATTGAAACGATATTGTTAAAATGTGCATACTACCTAAAGCCATCCATAGATTTAATACAATCCCTATCAAAATTCCAATGGCATTTTTCACTGAAATAGAAAATTCTAAAATCCGAATGGAATGACAAAAGACCCCAAATAGCCAAAGCAATCCTGTGAAAGAACAAAGCTGGAGGCATCATACTATCCAATCCCAAAGTATATTAGAAAGCTATAGCAATCAAAACAATATGGTACTGTTATAAAAATAGATACATATACCAATGTAACAGGATCAAGAACCTAGAAATAAATCCTTGCATATTTATTTATCTGAGAGAGAGAGCGAGCAAGAGAGCACAAGCCGGGGGATGGGCAGAGGGAGAGGAGGAGCACCCTGCTAAGCAGGGAACCAGCCGCAGGGCTGGATCCCAGCACTCTGGGATCATGACCTGAGCCAAAGGCAGACGCTTAACCGAATGAGCTACCCAGGTGCCCTGGGAAAAAGCTTCTTTCCATTTGTCTTGGCAATGATTTTTTGGATATGATACTGAAAGCACAAGCAACAAAAGCAAAAATCAACTAGTGGGACTACATCAAACTAAAAAGCTTCTGCACAGCCAAAGAAATCATGAAGTGAAAAGGCTACCTAGAGAATGAGAGAAAATATTTGTAAATCATAAATTTGATAAGGGGTTAATATGCAAAGTATATAAGGAACTCATAATACAACAGCAAAAAAACCAATCCAAATAAAAAATCATTAGAGTATCTGAATAGATGTTTTTCTAAAGAAGACCTACAAATGGCCATGAAGTATATGAAAAGATGCTCAACATCAGTGATCATCAGGAAAATGCTAATAAAAAACACAATGAGATATTGCCTCACACCTTTTAGAATGGCCATTGTTAAAAAGACAAGAAATAACAAGTGTTGGTGAGGTTGTAGAGAAAAAGGAACCCTTATACACTGTTGGTGGGAATGTAAATTGGTACAGCCACTGGAAAACAGTATGGAGGTTCCTCAAAAGGTTAAAAATAGAACTATCATGTGATCCAGTAATTCCACTTCTGGGTATATATCCAGAGGAAATGAAAATAGGATCTCGAAGAGATGTCTGCACCCTCATGTTCATTGCAGCTTTATTCACATTAGCCAAGATCTAGGAACAACCTAAGTGTCTGTCTATGGATGACTGGACAAAGATGTGGTGTGGGTGTGCGCACACACAGACACAGACACATATGCATTATGAATTAGTATTCAGCCACAGGAAGGAAGGAAATCCTGTCATTTGTGACAACACGAATGGATCTTGAGAGCATTATACTAAGTGAGATAAGCCAGACAGAGAAAGACAAACACTGTATAATCTCATTATATGTGAAATCTGAAAAAGCTGAATGCATAGAAACAGAGAGTAGAATGGTAGTTGCCAGGGGCTGGGGCAAGTGAAAAATGAGAAGCTGTCAGTCAAAGGGTACAAACTACTAGTTAGAAGACAAATAAGTTCTGGGGATCTACGTATAGTGGAGAGACTGTGGTTAACAACACTGTATTATATATTTGAAAATTACTACGGGAGTCGTTCTTAAATGTTCTCACCACACACACACAAGTGGTAATTATGTGAAGTAACAGAGGTGTTAGTTAACCCTATTTTGGTAATAATTTTGCAGTATGTAAGTATATCAAATCATTGTGTTGTATACCTTAAACTCACACAGTATCACCTGTCAGTTATATTCTCAAAGCTAGGGGGAAAAACGGTACTGGAACTGGCTTGCACTTGCACAAGCTCCCTTGCTTGCTCTCTCGCTCTTTCACCTTTGCAAGCACAAACTGATGAAAAGCTCTGTGACAACGTAGTGAGAAGGTGGCTGTCTGCAAGCCAGGAAGAGAGTCCTCCCCAGAAAATGGCCACACTGGCACCCTGACTTGGAACTGCCAGGCTTCAGCACTGTGAGAAACTAAATTTCTGTTCTTGAAGCCACACGGTCTGTAGTATTTTGTTAGGGGAGCCTGAGCTGACTCCTACACCTACCCACTTAGACATGTGGAACAAATCCAGAATTCTTACTTAAAAAGCCCAATGTTATCCTAACTTTCCTGCCCCCAGATTCTCCCGCATGCACTTAGCACCAAGTACCCCGGCTCTCTTGGAGTTCTGTAAACACACTGTGCACAGTTCCTTCCCCTTTCAAGGGCTGTGCACTTGCTTTCCCTCTGCTTGAGTCAGCTTTCCCAGGCCTCCCGTCTCAGCCCCTTGCTTCATTCGGATGTCTAACACCCTCTCGGCACCTCACACTCCTGCCCCATCTCATTATCCTCACAGAGCTTTCTTCCTAATGCTTATCCCTACCTAAAATTATATATTTGTCATTTTACTTGTTTTTCTAAAATATCTGCCCCCCCCTTCCCCCCGGCACCTGGGTTGCTCAGTCGGTTAAGCGGTTAAGCGTCTTGTGCTTGTGCATGCTCTTTCCGCCTCTCTGTCCCTGTGTCAAATAAGTAAATAAAATCTTAAAAAAAAAAAATCTTCCCCACTGATAGATGAACTCCATGTGGGCAAGAATATAATCTGTCTTGTGTATCATTGTGTTCTACACATTCTTTTTTTTTTTTTTTTTAAAGATTTTAATTTATTTTTCAGAGAGAGACAGTGAGAGAGGGAATACAAGCAGGGGGAGCGGGAGAGGGAGAAGCAGGCTTCCCGCTGAGCAGGGAACCTGATGTGGGGCTCAATACCAGGACCTTGGGATCATGACCTGAGCTGAAGGCAGACACTTAATTAACGACTGAGCCACCCAGGTGCCCCTCTAGACACATTCTTATTGAAAATTCTAGTCTTCCAAACATTTTCTAAAAGATTTTATTTATTTATTTCAGAGAGAGTAACCGAGAGAGAGCAGGAGCAGGGGGCAGAGGGAGTGAGGGGCAGAGGGAGAGAGAGAAGCAGACCCCAGCTGAGAAAGGAGCTGGAGGCCAGACTCGATCCCAGGACTCTGGGATCATGACCTGAGCCGAAGGCAGATGTTTAACTGATTGAACCACCCAGGCACCCCCCAAATGTTGTTTTAAAAAAGCCATATACAGTTTGGAAAAAAAAAAGTTTGCACATGAAACAACAGGCAAAGTTTTAAAAACTGTATACTAAACGAAATAATAACTTTTTAGGAAAAATCAATAACATTTAAAGTCAAATGGTTTGCTAAAAACACAACACTGCTGAGTAATGCATAGCATGCCTTTGCCAGAAATACATAGAAAGGGAAAGCCCTAAGCTTACTATTTATGACAGAAACACCTAAAAAACTCTGCTTTAATGGACTATAAAAAAATAGATGTTTAAATATAGTTGTCTTGACCAGCTTATCCTGTCGTTATAGCTTTAACCCTTTGGCCTCGTCCCAGGAATTTTTGTTTCCATAATGAAGCAATTGTAAAGAAAAGAAATGGTGTACGCCTATGATGCCTTTAGGTTGACAATGTAATTAAGATTAGCAGCTGGAGACAAAGCACACCCCAGCCAGAGATTTCTGTACTTTAGTAAATTCTTCCTCCTGCAGCTCTAGCTGCAGGGTTAGCCCAGCGATAGCACAGCTGCTGTGA
The DNA here is from genome assembly GCA_028534135.1 of Potos flavus. Taxonomy (NCBI): domain Eukaryota; kingdom Metazoa; phylum Chordata; class Mammalia; order Carnivora; family Procyonidae; genus Potos; species Potos flavus. The sequence goes on from CM052895.1 coordinate 58,080,179, forward strand.
GCAAAGTTGCGAGGCATTTTGCTCACACACACAGTTCAGCCCCGAATGGGTGGCTTCAAGAAACTGGGAAGACAGGTTTAAATTGGCAACGTCATTTTCCTGATTTGACCCCATGACTGAAGCATCTTGCTTCCAGTGCTGACTTCGTGTCCAGAACCCTGTTAACTCAGCAGAATAACACAGGCAAAGGCAGAAAGTTCGAGGCAAGGGGAAAAAAAAAAACGGCAAAATAACAAAACGTGAGGTTTAAGAAATTTTATTACATTCAAGAAAGTTCGCGTACTATTAAAAGTAGGAGATAAGCATAGATTTACAGATACGTGAGGTAAGGAATCATGTACAGCTATAATCTATTGATTTGAATTCAAAGTGTCTCTCAAATGTAGGATAAATAGGCTGGATAAATATGTTTTTTAAAACTTGTAACTGTTATTTCCCAGTGAGAACTATAGGGATGGCATGGCTGTTTCATGATATTAAATTCTGTATATCACCCCTTCCCTAACAGTTCTCATCTTTTCAAAATTAAACAGTTATTTGAAAATGCTTAAAAGTTCTGTGAGGTACAGTCATGCATTACCAGATAGTGCCTAGAATTCTAGTGATTCCTAAAATACACTTTAATGGCAAAAAGAAGGCGTGTCAAGGTCTACGTCAAAAAAGAACCCATCACTATGAGTGCTTCTCACCTCAGAGATGATGTCACCTACTGTCCCAGCTCTTTGCACATCCTTGACTTTCAGACCTCCTCCTCTAGTCTTGCAGCCCTTTTCCTGGTCCAGGAGAGACTAGACCAGGCCACATGCACTTAATTACAGAAATGTCCCAGCCTTAAGTATTTTATGTGTGGAGGAAGTCCTCCTAACTGGGAACCCTTGTCATGTAAAACCACTGTGGTTTTGCACCATCCGATATACTAGTAAAGTGCCTGAGATTAAGTTGCTACTTTTCACATCCTCTGGCCTCTTAGCAATGACCAGGTCTCCTGCTTCACAGAGAATTGCAGTAAATAAGTGTTTAACCAGCTCATGGTTCATTTTTCGTATCTCAAGAGTTTGCCCCTTCACTGGAAGTTATTTTTTTTGCTTCAAAAGTGGATCCCCTATTCTCTCTTGTAATATTTGGTGTCATCGATTGTTTCCTTAAAAAACTGTATTTCAGTTTAACCCTTCTTTCCCCTACAAAACACATTTTATCTCACTGCTATAAAAAAATATAACTAAAATACTTTTCCTCAACTCCACACTCCCTTCCCAGCTGACTTCGTGTCCAGAACCCTGTTAACTCAGCAGAATAACACAGGCAAAGGCAGAAAGTTCGAGGCAAGTTCCTCAACTCCACACTCCCTTCCAGTGCTGCCCTGTTTCTCTACCCCTCCCTCTTGTTCATAGCTGAGCTCCACGAAGGCATGGGCTTCAATATCTGGTTACTTTTCCTTATATCCCATTTTCTCTTCTTTCCTTTTAGCTCAGTTTCTCGCACTTCTCTTGTAAAACTTATCAAAGACTTATTTCCAAATCCCTTGGTCTTTTTAGTTCTCACCTTACTTAAATTAATCTGTTGTGCTTCTGCTGTGGACACTCCGTCTTCACTCTCATGTCCCTTGTTGCCAGAAGATTTCTCTGACCACTCTTTATCTTCTTTACGGGTACCTGCTATTTAAATGTTGGTATTTCCTTTTTTATTACTGTCTAATATTTTCCTAGGAAAGAGTATGTGTGCATAACCCCTAGGCCTGTGTATCCTTCCCTGCCTCTTACATCTGTGGCCTGTATTCTTTACCACATAGCCAGTTGCCTCTTCACGTTCTGTCTCCATCCTGCAGCCCCAGATAAAGAAAGCTCAACATGTCCTAAGCAGAGATGCCTTCTCTCAAAACTTCATCCCCAGTCTCTTTTTCCTTATTTTAACAAATGCCACTGCTGTTTCTTTGCCAAATGGTTTCTTGCCTCTATATTTTTATCTATTCTCTTCCTTCTTTTGAGATCACACTTTTGTTGTACTTTCTGCCTAGGAATACTTAACCCGTCTTCAAATTTGACAATTGCCTCTGTCGTGAAGCATTACCAGCCTGGCCTAGAAATTTTAACCACTGACGGGTGCATCCTAACACTTGAAGAGGTGTCTAGGATAGTATGTGTAGTACTGAATTGGGAAGAAGCATGTTGCAGGGAGAGGGAAGAACACAGGGGAAGAAAGCCCTAACATAAGAAGGAACATCGGACCTTTTAGGGACCACGAGGGCTCAGTGTAGTGGAGCACTAAGTCATAGGAACAGTGACATACAAAAACAATTGCAGACGGTAAAGTCTTAATCAGGCAGGACCTTGAGGGCTATGGTAAAAATGTTTGCATTGTATCCTAACTACCATGGGAAGCCAAGAATTTCTCTAAGGCTAGAAGTGGTAAGATCCAAATTAGGTTTTAAAGTGATCTCTAAGGCTGCAGTGTAAATAGATTTTAGAGAAGCAAGATTATTGAAGAGGCAACTAGTTAGAAAGTCATTACCGTAATGCAGCTGAAAAACAATAGTCACTTAGCCTGGGATGGTAAGAGGAATGATAGAGAACAGTCAACATTTTTAACCAGTTCTAACTAGCAGACAGATGAGACTATGTTGCTCGATTAAACTAACAATCTGTTTCAGGATGTTCCATGGTCATTACTGGCTGCATCCTGTGACCATCTGGAGATCAGAATGACCAGCCAAACCTTGTGTCTTTGCACATACACAAAAACAACTTTCACAAAATTCACTGGCATGTTCCTTAAAGTTTGCTGTGTTCTTTGAACTCTTCTGACCTTGGGAAAATGCTTTGCCCAAAGAAAACTTTTCAGCCAATTGAGTCTTCTTAAAGGTCACATGGACTCATGTATTAAAATTACTATTTTGTACATTCCTATTTCCTTTGTTGGCTCCAGACACTGAATTTCTCTCAGAGCTAACAAAAAATAAAGGGAGATCAATGAAGAAAATGAATTTTAGGGATCAAAATATCTAGCCTAGCTCTGAATTTAAAGCTTATAGCCTAGTTGCAAAGACAATTCATTATTAAATCAGTTATGCAATGTTCATTCCATAAATATTTATTGAGAACTGATTATGATCTCAGATTCATGTTATGGACGAGAAAGCCATTGCCCTCCAAGGAACTCACTATCAGACTATCAGAAAGAGACTTTTTGTTAATAATTCAGCAATTTACCACCTCCCTCCCCCGAGATAACTCAATTTTTAAAATATCATATGAGAAAAAGAAGTATAGCTTTATTTAATCGAAGCCAAATGAAAAAACCCAGACTATTTTCTAATGGCTTTTAGTACCGTAAACTGTAAATTTGGATTACTGAATTCATCTGAGTTGGCTATCTTCCTACTGTCCAGCCCATATCTGCTACATAGGTATTGATTTTCTCTTAAGTTATTTCTACAGTGGATCTAAAGTGATTTCTTGGGGCGCCTGGGTGGCTCACTTGTTGGGCGTCAAACTCTTGATTTTAGTTCAGGTCATGATCTCAGTGTCCTGGGATCGAGCCCCATGTAGGGCTTCACTCTCAGCAGGGAGTCCGCTTGGGATTCTCTCTCTCCTCTCCCTCTCCCTGTTCCCCAGCTTGCACTCTCCCTCTCTCTCAAATCAATAAATCTTTAAAATAAATTAAAAAATGACTTCTTACATTCCTTTTATAATATAGTAACAATAGAAATAAATAAACATGAAAAGTTGTTGAAAATAAAAGTATACCTGTATGGGAAGATAAATTCCCTGTGACCACTTTTAAATATTTTAAAAGAAATTCTCAATAAGAATATGGATTTCCAAAACAGGGAAGGAAAACCATCTTAGTTCATTGCTCTGTTGAAAGGTGTCTTCTCTGGGACTTTTAGGCATGCCTCAGTTTACTCCTTAAAGTCAGGTTCATTAATGGCAACCTCATTTGACTGAGGGACGTTACCATTTCTTATTAGCTAAATTGCTAGCAAGATATTTTCTTAATTATTTATACTGTTATAATATATCTGAAACACACTTTTAATGCTTATTAAATGAGGTACAAACTTTTTTTTTTTTTAATGCCATGTTTGTGTGTGCATCGTCTCTTTTTCTGATTTCAATGGTTACTGTGAAATCTCAAGTAGAATCTTGAAAACTGACTCATTGGACCTTCTCTGCCAATCAGTTCATTCATTTATTCAGCAAATATTCATTATCTATCATGTGCCAGAAAGAGATAGGACATAGCAGTGGAGATAAAGTCATGAACAAACAGAAAAGGCTCTTGCCCTCACAGGCTTGCACATTGCAGTGGATGGCTATAGATAGTACAGTGAGAAAAATCCATAGTGTGAATATGGAGTACATGGGGAAAAAAATAACCCAATGAAGGTGATACATGGCATATTGATTAATAACAAATTGGTAGTTCTAAGAATAGGCCCCCTTCTCATCTGGATATCATAGTGGCTTCACATATTTGAGTATATATCTGTTTATTACTTGTAGATAATTATAGTAGATAGGATGCCCTACGGGTTCATATAATAATCAAAATAACTGGTTTCTATATTTTGTATATCATCAATCAAATTACATATTGAAGATGAGCTACAATAACAATGAGTTTTTCTTTGTAAAGTTCCACTATGGAACTCAACTGGGTCAAATTATAACATCTTAGAACTTTGTTTTCGTTGCTCTGAAGTGGCTTAAATTGGTTCTACAAAGTAGAAAATATAATAATCTGGCCCTTGCCTTTGTATGTGCATTTACTTTCCAACTCACGTCCTACATTTGAAGGTCTTTTGACACTTCATATCCAAGCTTGGCTGAGGTTCTAGGAAGGACTCTTTTTGTTTCAAATTAGAATAACCTGGAACAGACTAGAACCTGGATCAGCTACTCATTTGATTATATTACATATCTCTTTTATTTATTTATTTTTTAAGATTTTATTTATTTATTTGACAGAGAGAGAGAGATCACAAGTAGGCAGAGAGGCAGGCAGAGAGAGAGGGGGAAGCAGGCTCCCCGCTGAGCGGAGAGCCCGATGTGGGGCTCGATCCCAGGACCCTGAGATCATGACCTGAGCCGAAGGCAGAGGCTTTAACCCACTGAGCCACCCAGGAGCCCCCACATATCCCTTTTATAAATATGTTAGATGCCTCAGGACTTCCTGTAACTTAAAATTCCTGGTAGGCTGCTTCCAAATTTTCCAAAACTAATTGATCTCACAAAAGATGAAAATACTCTTCAAATACATGACACTTTGAATAATATTTTCCAATTCTAAATCCGACTAGCCAACTCTGAACTCCACTTCCAAATTCCATTGCCTTTCTACAAATCATGTTTCCTTCTCCCCGCGCCCCCTCCTACCCACTGCCCTAAATAGTGATATGCTAGAAAAGGTTTAATAGCTAGCTGGCTCTTCAGAGTAAAAAGACTTGACTTACAGTGTACTCCCATTTCTGTGGTATAAGTAGTCCTACCGTAGCTGATTTTGAACTATCACTATGACATCATTGAGACTGGAGTTACGAACACATGCTCATGGTTGGTTCTCATGAATCAGGTTGTGCCAGCTCTAGCATCCACTGACAAAACATACCTCTGTATCCACTGGAAGGCACATTGAGTTTGACCTGTTAAAACTCTTGTTTAACTGTTTCAAGCAGCTTTTTGGTTTATTGTTGAGAACATGGGACATAAGATATGTGAATCTGGGGATCTAGTTTATAAACAAGACAGCTACCAAGATGCAAGTCTTCCTCAGTATCAACAGTAATGGTTATTAATGATAATTTTACACCTCAAAGGAAAGAACGAAAGATTTATTTGAACTACAGATTCCTGATGTTTATAGTCTACTCCCCCATCCATTCTTAATTGATTAAAAAAAACCCAAAATTATTTTTCATTGAGAGGTAAAGGCTTTATGAAATTTTGTTCTTGGCATCCCTGCACAGATACACTAGCCAGCTGACTATCAGCTGGCCAGCACATGATTAACATCAGAAGTATTATAAACATAGCAATATTTAATTATAATGACATTGGGTTGTTTCCATTGTTGAAGGACAAAGTGTGTTTGTCTTGAAGATAACTCAAACTGAGCTATTTTGAAATTTAATACAAAATCCCCAGTAACAAGTGTTAACAGAAATAGCAACATTGTAAACTTCCAAAATATTACATGATACATTAAAGTTCCATTTCGTGCTTATAAATTACACCTGAAATCACACAATTTTCTGTCATTGCACAGATATGCATGACCTTTGAATTGTAGCCCCTGTACGTGCCTGGGAGAGAAGAAATGCTTGACTGTGGCCTTTGAGTAAGCATCACTGATAGCGGCATGCAAACACAGCAGCGCAGACAGAATGTTGCATATGCTGAGTTGGCAATGAAGAAACCATTCAGAAAACATTTGTTAAGCCATTATCACACTTATCAGAAATTTACAAGATACTTTCATTTAAACTATTAATTATTTGAACTATGAATCGGAGGTAGGCCAAAACCCAGTATCTATAGTGTTCCATCACATTTTTAGACAGGCATTAATATATTTCATTATTTCCATCTATATATCTCCTGTAAAATTATCTGAAAAATGGAAAAAAATTCTTCATTTAATTATATTGGCCCATCGCCCCCCCAAATTTTTAGATGATTTTCTCACACATTGGCAAGAATTTTTTTTTTATCAAAGTCACTAGTTTAAAACTCTTATTGATCTTATCTCAAAGGATCTGAGCTTAATAGCAATAATAATACTCTCACTTTAAAGATGTTTAGTGATTCTAGGCTTATTAGAATTATCCCCATTTTTTTTTAAAGATTTTATTTATTTATTTGACAGAGAGGAGAGAGATCACAAGTAGGCAAAGAGGCAGGAAGAGAGAGAGGGGGAAGCAGGCTCCCTACTGAGCAGAGAGCCTGACGCGGGGCTCGCTCGATCCTAGGGGCTCGCTTGATCCCAGGGGCTCGATCCCAGGACCCTGAGATCATGACCTGAGCCGAAGGCAGAGGCTTTAACCCACTGAGCCACCCAGGTGCCCCGAATTAGCCCCATTTTACACAGGGAAAGAAAGAAAGCTTGGGACATGTGACTAACTTGTTAACTTGTTAACTTCAGTTAGAACTGTAATGCAGGGTTTTTTTTTGTTTTTTTTTTTTTTACACTATAAATTCAAAGCATTTTGTAAGCATTTGCTGGAAAACCACATATATTTCAGATCCTATTTTCTAGAGCTTTTCTCCAAATTTAGGGTATAGTATGAAATGTCCATTAATGTTCTCTTTTTATCTATTTCATAAATGTCGATGTTTTGAAGGTTCTCACTTCTTACATTATAGTTGATTTCTAGTAGAACTCTTACCTTTTCTCCATCTGTGTCTTACAGTTGGCCTTTTGCATTTTCATGTAAATGATAGACTCACCTTATCAAGTTGTACACACAAACACATTAGAATTGGAATGGGAGGTGGGAAAAGAGAGCCAGGGAAAGAGAATAGGAAGAGAGTTTGGGTGATTTTGTAGGGTATATATTAAGCACAATGGCCAAGAGATCCACACCGACAAATCTGTGTTTCTCTCCTAAGTTGTATCAGGCAAGGGGAAGAAAAACAAAAAATCGATGCCCTCTTTTCTTCTAAGAAGTTCAACTCCTCTGTAAGGTTGTTTTCTGTAGCAGCTCACTACTGTGTCTCCAAAGATGGGGATCCTGTTCCCTACCACTTGGGGTCATTGAGAAAGAGACTAACATTAGAGTTAGGATTTCCTCCTTTGGTGGAAAAATCCATGCTTAGCACCATGCAATTTTAAGGCTGTGTGGTAGAGGAATGCAGTTGAATAACATTGGCTGGAAAAGGGAACAATACACTTTGCTTTAGACTCTAAATGACCAAATTTCCAGAGATTTCCATTTTAGGGGCTGTCAATCAGGAGCAGCATTGAGGAGCTAAATGTGTGCATGTCTGGACTCCGCGGCTGCTAAAAATGTTCCAGCTGCCAAAGGGGGAGTGAATGTTTTGTCAGCGTGCCACTGAGGGGTAAACGAGGACAGCCAGGCCGGGTACACTGCCATAGCTGCTGTAACTTCTTCATGTATTTTTGTGTGTATTTAGATGTTTTATATGTCTTTTTGAGATAAAGCTTGTTAAGCTTAGAGATCATCTCTGGTTTGCTTACAACTCACGTGATCTGATTCACGATAATGTGAACTACGGAAGAGGGCCATGTTGCAGAACAAGGCATTGGTTAATTTCCTCCCCTCTGGGGGGAAGTGCATGGCAGATCATGATCTAATTCTAGAGGGTCCACAGTTTCAGATTTAATGGCTTACTATAAGTAATAAAAGATAAACTTGGGGACCATTCAGTATAGAAATTCTTAAGACCTTCCCTCAACAACAGCAAAAATCTCTCAATGGGATAACTAAGAAAAAAGGGAAATAGTGAAGAAACTTGGCTCTCTTTGCATTAACTCTGGATGAGGGTAGGAAGTCTTGATGGTATTTAACCTCAGGGTAGCTGTCAACCTGAGTTCAGGGTCAGAGTTGATAACTCTGTATATGGCTCAAAATGCCCAAACTAAAAATTTACAGTAATGTGGTTCTGGATTGGCAGTGCTCCTGGGTAGAATGGATAGAAAAATGCAGATGTTTTAAATCCAAGTTTCAAAGAGTTCTCCCAAATACATTTCCAGGGAACAGGAGTACAGAATGAAAAAATCTCAAAACGTAGTACAAAACAAGCCACTATGAGTAGGAGAAACAAAAACAAGAAAACAGAGTATCATCACCACAAAAATGAAAGGCCATAGATATTGAAATTATAGGCTATGGAGCATATGATAGTAAGCATGTTTAATATGTTTAAAGAAATTATTTTTAAAGAACGAAATAGAAATTCTAGAAATAAGATACAGAATAATTAAAATTAGAAACTCTACATGCAATTTGAAAGCAGTTTATAGACACAGGTGAAGAGTGAGCAAGTAGGTTAGATGATTGAAGAAATTTTCCAGAATTCTGCACGGTGATATGTACATTAAAACTGCTAGTAGAACGGGGCGCCTGGGTGGCTCAGTGGGTTAAAGCCTCTGTCTTCGGCTCGGGTCATTATCCCAGGGTCCTGGGATCGAGCCCCGCATCGGGCTCTCTGCTCAGCAGGGAGCCTGCTTCCCTCCCCCCTTTCTCTGCCTGCCCCTCTGCAGACTTATGATCTCTCTCTCTGTCAAATAAATAAATAAAATTAAAAAAAAAAAACCCGCTAGTAGAAGATACAAATATTTACATTTAAGTGTAGCTGAAAGTATATGCTAGTACTATAAAAGATACAAATCTTCACATTCAGTTACATAAGGAACTCCAAGCAAGATAAGTGAAATCCATCCCTAAACTTGTCCTAGTTAAACTGCAGAACATCAAGAACAAAACTAAAAGTTTGTTAACAAGAACAAAAAGAATGAGAAGTCTGACTAGGAATCTGAAACTAGATGGACTTAGCAGAACTCAAGAAGCTTTCTACTCTAAAATGACAGTAGAGAAAGTAGAAAAAACAACCCAGTATATACCTCAAAACCCACTAACAGCTCGGCAGTGGCAGTATCTGATAATTTGGGAAGTAGGAATACAGTTGGGGCTAAAAAAGGAGGATTGACTCGGTGTTGAAGAATTAGTTAGATAACCAAAGCCTGTAACTCATATTGCCAGGGGATTGCCAATTTTCTCCTTCAGAGCACTGGAGGTGTAGCCCCCAGAGAGGACAGAACACAGTGTTTCTTGGCTAGAGGTCTCAGGGCACAGGTGAGGGCAGAGCTAGCTACCACAGTGAAAACCAAACCAGTTAGATGAAATGTTTACATACTGGGTGTGGAGATATTACCATTCCTCTACCAGTGTCCTGGCTCTGAAACACTAGCAATCAGGTTTTACTGGCAAGGAAGGACAAAGGAAGACTCTCTCCCGGGGGGTCTTCCAGTTTCTCACAAGCACCCGTAGGCACAGATATTAGCAGTTCCTCAGTGAAATGGTTTAACCAAAATACCTTGCAGTAAGCTTGTGGTCAGTAAGCCCCATGCATGGACATGGAACTCCAAATGTCTTTTTAATGCCCCATCCTTAAATGAGAGCTAGCAACCAGGGAACACTATGAGGTTTTAAGGAATATCAGAAACAGAACTAAAACAAAGAAACAGAAAAAAGCATTCTCAAGAAAACAGACCATACAAAGAGGAGAAAAATATATTTTAGGTCATTTTATATATTTAGAGTGATAAATAAGATAGTGCAGCCATAAAAGAATAGGGTGCTTTATTAAAAGGACAGGGAAAAGGAGCCGTGTAAGAAAAACTGCCCAGCATTTCCCTTCTGAGCCTTTCTCCTTTACCACTCACACAGAGGACTTCTCTTTGTCACTTCTGAGACTTCTGGTCACTAGATGTGTGCCGATTTTCCCTCAAACTGAACAATTCTCTGTGATGTCAACTGAGTGTCCTGCAATTTAACTCCATTCTGACATTATCTACCTGGAGATAGTATCAGATCCAACAGGTTACGGGCTCAGTCCCATAAGACTGACCCCCACTTCAGATGCTACTCACAAGTAGTGGGACCCCAGGTTACCCACAGTTTTGGTCAGATTTGGCTACAAATCAGAGGTTCCCATGCCTTCCCTCAGGTTTGATTAATTTGCTAGAGCAGCTTCTGGAACTCAGGGAAACACTTACTTATGTTTACCAGTTTAGTAAAGGATATGATAAAGGATATAGATGAAGAGATACATAGGAGGAGTTCTGGGAGGCTTTTGAGGGCAAGAGCTTCTGTCCCTCTGTAATTTTGGGGTACGTCACCCTCCTGGCGTGGATGTATTCAGCAACCTAGAAGTGCTCTAAAGCCCCATATTACTGGGATTTTATGGAGGCTTCCTTATGTAGACATGATCAATTATTAACTCCATTTCCAGCTTCCCTCCCATCTCTAGGAAAGTGGAGGTGGGGCTGAAAATTCCGAACTTCTAATCTAGGCTTGGCATCCAGCAGCCCCCCTAGAGTCACCTCATTAGAACAAAAGATGCTCCTGGTGCTCTTAGCAGTTTCCTCAGCAGTTCTGTGCCAGGAACCAGGGACAGAGACCAATATATTATCTCACAGAAGGCACTGAAAATTATAAACATAACAGAAATTAGAAAGACTTAAAGGTAGAATTAAGAAAATCTCCCAGAAAGTAGAGCAAAAAAGCAAAGAGATAAAAAATAAGAGAAAATAAAAGAAAGTTGAGACACCAGCCCACCATATCCAAAATTCAAGTAAGAGTAGGGAATGTAGACAAACAGCAAAAAAAGTAATAAAATAGTATTTCATGGAGCAGAAGTTCAGGAATTTCCAGATTGAAAAGGCTCACAGAGTGCTCAACACACGGATAAAAATAAACCCACAATAAGATACATCATTGTAAAATTTCAGAACACCAGGGGCGAAGAGCTTCCATAGAGGGTGAAAAGCAGGTTAACACACAAAGGCTAGAGAAGCAGAATGGCATCAGATGTCTGACAGCAACCCTGGATGCCAAACGAGAGTGGAACAGTGCCTTCAAAATTCTGCGGTGAAGTTATTTCAACTTAGAACTCTATTCGGTCAAACTGTCAACATTAGAGAAGCAAACAGAGGGGCTGTTAAGGTAGGAGTAATGCTTCATTTTTCAGGTTTGCTGGAGGGTATCTAAGTATGCATTTAATTGTTCTTTAAGCCATACAGGTATGTTCTATATACTATTTCGACTCTAATCTGTCACAGAATTAAAAAAAAACTCAAGTAGCCAGTAGGTCAACATGTTAGAACTTAGGAATTGAACCATGGGTACATGCATGTTCTGTTATTCTCTGTACCTTTTGCATACTTTATGCATATTATAAAATATATTAAGAAAACTTTTTAAAGAGTAAAGGTTGGGAGGGAAGATGGTGTGGCAGAAGAGAATGAGTGACAGCACACTAATAGAACAATCTCTTCCTCCAGATTTGTAAGAAGTATTCTCCATGGGGTGGGGGCGCTCTGATCCCTACCAACTTATTTACGGTTTACCATACTTACAGTACTAAGCAGATGGACTCAAGTTGTCTCTTCCACTTACAAATCACCACAACATGGCCTTTTCTGTCAAATTATAGACCTCTTGGCTTGTTATATATGCTGTACCAGCTGCATCTTGGTGTCTTTCTTTTTCAGGTATTATTAGAAGTAGGCAGGCTGTCACACCCCCATCAATGCTGTCTTACAGTTTATTACCTTGTGTAGGCTTTGGGTTCAGATCAGCTGGGCTACTACCTAGTAGTATTGCCTTAAGTAAGTTTCTAAATCTTCTTCAGTGTCCTCATTAGTATACTGGTAATAATCATAGTGTCTAAGTTGTAGAACTTTTGTGAGACTTACTGTTAACTATTGTCAGTATCATTATTTGCAAATGGCAAGGTCGTATTGTCATAAACTAAAAGTGGTCATCATAGTCCCCTTAACACTGATAAATAAATGCATAATGAACATTTTTAGTTACAAGCTTATATATAAATGTAGCCATATTGCAGAGAGACTAATAAAAGAATCATAAAATAAACATAAATATGGCAACACTAAGGATTGGTGGAAAACACTACTAAGAGGATATCTGAACCTATGGAGCTGTTCATTTTATTTACATATATTTTTATTTGTACAGAGAACATTTCATGAATTTGTGTGTCATCCTTGTGCAGGGACCATGCCAATCTTTTCTGTATTGTTCCAATTTTAGTAACTGTGCTGCTGAGGCAAGCACCTGTTCATTACTTTTGAAATTCTACTGGTACTTCTTCTTCTTCTTTTTTTTTTTTTTTCAGTTAACACTCTTCAGCCTATTATAGGGCAAAAAATTTGATGTACAGCTAAGGACTTTTAATTTGCTAAAAGATATATATTACCAAAAAAAACAAGGGAAAATGAAGACGCCTTGCCTCCTTAGAAACCAGAACTGTTTGTGGGGCACCTGGGTGGCTCATTCGGTTAAGCTTCTGACTCTTGATTGCAGTTCAGGTCATGTTTCTCTGGTCGTGAGAGTGAGCCCGGGTCAGGCCCCGCACTGGGCCTGGAGCCTGCTTAAGATTTTCCCTCTCTATCTGCCCTCTGCCCCTAAAAGGAAAAAAGGAGAGATCAAAATTGTTTGGCTAAAGTCTCACATGGTGGTAGAATAGCCTAAACACTAATTCATATAGTCACTGGTTGCCTCACTTAATAGTTTGTATAGGGGGGGTGCCTGAGTGGCTCAGTGGGTTAAAGCCTCTGCCTTCGGCTCGGGTCATGATCTCAGGGTCGTGGGATCGAGCCCCATGTTGGGCTTTCTGCTCGGCGGGGAGCCTGCTTCCTCCTCTCTCTCTGCCTGCCTCTCTGCCTACTTGTGATCTCTCTCTCTGTCAAATAAATTAAAAAAAAATAGTTTGTGTAGGTCACAATACTCATCAAAAATAATATTAAATCCTACATTTAAAAGATTAGCTGAACTGAATAAAAACATGTTTGCGGGGTGTCTGCGTGGCTCAGTAGGTTAAGCAGCTGATTCTTGATCTCACCCCAGGTCTTGATCTCACGGTCGTGAATTCAGGCCCTGTGTTGGGCTCTTTGCTGGGCATGGAGCTTACTTAGAAACAAAAATAAAACATGTTTGGTGATATTAAAAGATGCCATAAATTAATTTTGGTTTAATTTTGATTAATAGATTCATTTCTGCTTTTTGAATATCAGTACAAAATCCCTGAATTAGCTCTAAAATCATAATACTGTTATCCCCTGGGTAATTTTACACTTTGAAAAGTTGGTTCATATAATGTTTCCTCCACCCAGAGGCATCACTTATTCTTATCCTTTCTAGCCTGCAGAATTCTAGTACGTTTTGAATTTGAACTACGCTGTTGTTACAGATGTAAATGTAAAATGCATTAAAATTTTTCTCAGCCTGTCTTGTTTGTTTGTGAAGACTCTTTGTCTTCTTATGGAGCCTTGAGGGGCGCCTGGGTGGCTCAGTTGGTTAAATGGCTGCCTTCGGCTCAGGTCATGATCCCAGGGGCCTGGGATTGAGTCCCGCATTGGGCTCCCCGACCGGTGGAGAGCCTGCTTCTCCCTCTCCCTCTGCCTGCCGCTCTGCCTACTTGTGCTCTCTCTCTCTCTGTCAAATAAATAAATAAAATCTTTAAAACTTGACTCCACCCCTAGCTGAAGTGATGACTCAGGAGAACAGAAAGGGTAGCACATTCTCCTGAGCAAGAGACTGATTCTCTTCCTGGAGCTGTTGAGAAAAAGATTCCTTTTATCTGCTGAGGTTTTCCTCCACCGTCAGTTTGACCTAGAGCTGCTTGGAGCCTGCGTGCTCTGAGTGCTTGCCTGAGAATGAGGGTAATTCAGAAGGAAGGACAGCTGATCAGAGGAGCGGAGTTTCTTCAGGACTGTCTGAATCTATCTGAAATGGGTCAAACTGTGAACTTCCACAGTTTTCCAAGTAAAGAAACAAAGATTAAGGAAAACAAAAGGCAATGCAGGAAAGAGAAAAAACTCATAAAATATTACAGGGCTCTGCTGGGAATAGTTTTACATTGTCATGACAATGTAAATATTGAAAATTGATTTTACCAAAATTGCAGTATAATTATATGAGGTGGATGTGAGGATGAGAAGAGTGAGAGATATGGAGGAGTAATGGTGAAGCAATACTAAATCTACATCTACCATGTTAGGAAGTCAGTAGATAATGCCTAATTCTGCAAAATCATGAAGCAGCAATATAAATGTATTATCCAGAAATATTGCCCGAAATTACCCTTCCCTCCTGCCCTCCCAAAAAACACAGAAATATTTAGAAATCTTTGCTCTGGGCACTTGGCAGTCCCTTTTAATGTAGAAACTCATATCTTTTAATGCAAAATGATCTTGATTTACTTACTTGATTATTTTCTTCTTTCCATTTCCTCTTATCTCCCTTTTTACAATTACTCAGATATAAGGCCTCTTGGATTGTTCCTCTAGTCCTTTGATTTCTGAATCTTTTCTGTATTGTTATTCTCTCATTATCTTTTTGCTCTACTTTCAGAGAGATTTCCTCAGCTTAACTGTTTTTTTAAAGATTTGTTTGTTTATCTTAGAGAGAGAGCTTGCAAGCACAAAAAGGGGGGTGGGGCAGAGGCAGACAGAATCTTAAGCAGACTCCATGCTGAGCGTGGAGCCTGACACTGCCCCAGGGGAAACCAAAAGTCCAAGAGTTGGGCGCTTAACTGACTGAGCTACCCAGGCACCCCTCAACTTAACTATTTATCTTTCAGCCCTTTTATTATTTTTTTCAAAAAATTTCTACTTTCATATTTTGAATTTTTAGGAGCTCTTTTTTTGTTCTCTTTTTTTTGTTTTTAAAGATTTTATTTATTTATTTGACAGACAGAGAGAGAGAGATCACAAGTAGGCAGAGGCAGGCAGAGAGAGAGGGGGAAGCAGGCTCCCCGCTGAGCAGAGAGCCCAATGTGGGGCTCGATCCCAGGACCCCGAGATCATGACCTGAGCCGAAGGCAGAGGCTTTAACCCACTGAGCCACCCAGGCGCCCTTTTGTTCTCTTTTGGTAGATGATAGATAATCATGCTGTTCTAATTCTGTGGCTACTACATTCTCTGGTCTCTGGAATAGGAAAGATAGTGTTTCCATTTTCTCTCCTCCCCTATGTTCATCTCTTCAGGGTTGCTTCTGTCTGCTTGTTTCCATCTTTGTCTTGCACACAGAAGCTCTCCTCAGATACCCAGTGACCTATGGTTTTCTAAGAGTGGGGGATTAGACAGCTGTGGAAAGCTCTGGGTACCTCTAGGCATAGGGTGTAGTATGGTGATGGGGGCTTGGCCCTTGGTTGTTGATTTGGGTGGTCTGTTTCACTGAAGGAACCCTGATGTCAGGATTTTTAGGTTTTCTTGAATCGGAATCCCCAGAGGTGACTTCACCATTCCTAGGCCTAGGAGGTAGAGGCTGGAATCAGGCATTATAGGAACCAAGGGCAGGAAGACAAGATAGCTGCGCTTAGAATTCCATATGTTAAAGTTCACTGAATTCCACTGTTTTTAGCATGGCACCCCTGGCTTTGATTTTGTCTAGTGTCCTCGATTTCACAGATCCTCTCTAGAATAAACCTGGTAGATAAATCTATCTACCTGCATAGCAGATCCATCATACAGAGTAGGAGAAGAGCTCTGGGATGGGGAGGTGTCTAATTGCACCCTATAAACACTTTTCCCTCATTCTCCTGCTCGTAGCCTCACAGTTCAAAAGTACCATTGCCAACAGTTTGGAGGCTTTAGGAAATCTGAAATGTAAATTAGTTTGACTTTTCCCACAGTTGCTTTCTAAAGTATTAATAGGTAGTCAATACTTCTGTGTATGCTGTTCACTTTCTAAAATTTTCTTTTATTGATTTCTCTTCTGCCCTCTTTGTTCTTACGAATTCTTTTTAAATCACTTTTCTCTCAATTTGATGAGATTATAGAAAGGAAGCAAACTTGAGTACAAGTATTTTGACTTTTATTTATTTTTAAAAAGATTTTATTTATTTATTTGTGAAAGAGAGAGAGAGAGAGAGAGTGTGCACCTGCACAAGTGGGGGAGGGGAAGAGGAAGAAGCAGACTCCCCACTGAGCAGGGAGCCTGAAGCGGCACTCCATCCCAGGACCCTGGGATCATGACTTGAGCTGAAGGCAGACGCTAACCAACGGAGCCACCCAGGCATCCCTTGACCTTTGTTTTTACCTAGAAGTCTAATCTTCATTTGTCATTTTAGCTATTACAGCAAGTACTCTAAAGCTATAGGTATTGGGTTTATATGAAATATCTGAAGATAGATATCTTTTAAAATGGTTAAGATTGAGCAGATTTAGGCAAACCACGGTAATTCCTGTTTGGCCCTCATAATTTTACTCAGCTGTTATTAACTTTTATAGCAGTTTATGCAGTTTTTAAACTGACTCAGAAAAAGCTCTCTTCCCTAGAAAGTTCCTAAAACTGAATTATTCTACACATAATTTCTCCATATTTTGAATTCAAAAGAAGATTGTTTCATTAATGTAGGCTACTTTATTTTTACATCTATTTTGACCAAAATGTTTTTTCTCTGTGTTTTGTAAATTGCTTTTTCATGGCATATAAACAATGAACAAGCTCTAAAAACTATTTTCCTTACAGATCACATTCTATTTTTAATGATAAAAATAGTTCATTTACCTTGACAATTACTTATTTAAAAGTACAACTTTCAAGTACATCACAACAATATAAATTCAACTTTATAGAATTTATGAAATTTTCTCTGCTAAGAGATGCCTGGGGTGGCTTAGTCGGTTAAGCGTCTGCCTTCAGTTCATTGGGTGTAGAGATGATTACTTAAATCTTAAAAATAAAATTTTAATAAAAGAAAAAATCAAGAGAAAGCAGTTTAGACTGGGTAGAAAATAGGAGAGATGATTGGGCAGAGTGTCCAACAAGGTTGAATAATTACTCAAATTTTATTTTTTTTAGTCAAATTTTATTTTTAAGTTGTTTTCCTAAAGCTTAATTGCTTCAATTATATGCTCGGCTCTTTGATGCTTTAGCAGTCCGTTTAGAAATAGACTGGAAATCTTTGCTGTGCACTTGCATATTCTTTATCTCATGTGTTCCTTGCCAGCACCAGGAGGCAGAATCAGTATTATTTTTATTTTCTGAGGGTAAAGAGGTTCTCACCTATTTGGTCAAGGCTTCTTCCACACTGAGGTGTTTCGAACAGGCATATGGAATCTTCACTCACTGAATACAGTACAATAAGGACGCTGTTTACAGCAGATGTTTTCAGTATGTACATGGTATTTCACAGAAAAGTCATGGGATTGTGACAGATTTTGGTTCTCTTAAGAAAATATCAAGGAATGTCTAAAGCTTTTATCTACCATCGTGAAACAGAACCATCACGAAGAACTAGATTATAAATCCTTTGAAAGCAAAAAACATTTCATTTTCTCATATCTCTTCATCAACCTAGACCACTGATGGACATAAAATAGATGTTCAGTGCCCTTGCTGGTTGAGTAATTGACAGCAGTTTCCAAATGGGCTTATCTGTTCCAATTTAAAATGGATTTTATTAAAATTTACTGCCTGGGTAATGTTAATTTATGTTACTTCAATGAGTAAGATCTGTAATTTACATTTCTGATGATTAGTAAGTTTTCCAAAGTTGTTTAGCAAAATGAACATGATGTACAGTGAACCACAAAAATCAGAAAAGTCACCAACAAACTTTATTTTATTATTTTATCAGTTTACTCTGTCCTGATGATCCAAAATCTTACATGAATCTCAATTTATGTTTGTTTTTGAATCCCGGATTTTATTTGGAAGGGGTGCTCATTCTCACTAACAATTTATTCTGTTTTCAACTTATATTTGTATAAAATGTGCATTTGGAATCTCTCCATCAGGAAACACAGCAAACATCTCACCAGAAAAACAGCCCAGAAACAAAGATGTTTGGGGCTCATTGATCTGTAAACACAAAATTAATCATGTTCTGCTACTCATTGTACTCTCATGTGATTTTTAGCTTGTGCAGCATACTTGAATATTTATACCTTTGTTTATAAAACAGAAATACTACCTCCTGAACGATTACAGGGAATAACCAAGAAAATAAATTTTAATACTAAAATATGTCTGTGTATAGATGTAATGGGTCATGATTGATTACAGAAAGAAATGATCACACATCAAATTGTATATGGCATGTTATTGGGCACTATAAAGAATTAAATTAAAATTATAGCTTTATAATTCTCCTTTAATTCTCTTCAAAATTAGGTAAAAAGCTTTCTGTATAAAATTTTAAACTATGCAGTCTTAAATATTTAATAAAATAACAAGTAAATCATATCAAGTAAACAGTAAGAGTCTTGCTAGCCATCTTAGCTTGGTAAACAAGGCTCCCAGAATTACTGAACAATCTAGTTCTTAATCTTTCCAAATACACACAGCTGTTGTGTTTAAGAGTGACAAGTTGCCATTATGGCCTAATTACGGGTGCTTGCTCCAGACATATGCAAAATATTTACAGTGTAATAAAAGAATCCACACAACTCAAATATTTGGTAGAGTTAATTCTATAGCCCTGTCTTTTTTATTTTTATTTTTTATTTTAGGGGAATTGTAATTATCATATGGTCAGCATCAGAGAAGTAAAAAGTACAGGGGCGCCTGGGTGGCTCAGTCGTTAAGCGTCTGCCTTCGGCTCAGGTCATGATCCCAGGGTCTTGGGATCGAGCCTCACGTTGGGCTCCCCGCTCTGCAGGAAGCCTGCTTCTCTCTCTCCCACTCCCCCTGCTTGGGTTCCCTCTCTTGCTATGTCTCTCTCTGTCAAATAAATAAATAAAATGTTTAAAAAAAAAAGAAAAAGAAGTAAAAAGTAGTTCCCAAACATGCTTCGTTTAAATGTGTTTACAGATATTCTTTCTTTGTGAATTTGGAAACCATCCCTTTTAACCCCCTACCTGCAATACACACATATATTTAAACAGATTTTGCTATTGAAAAATTTATGGAAAGGAAATCCACACAGCTAAAGCAACCTGAGATGTTTCAGAATACTTAGGATAGCTGATAAAGATCATCGAGTTCTAAGTTCTTTATGCTTTGTTGAGCTATCATGTGGTGGGCTCTCTGAAATCTGCTAATGCCTTGTAGCATATCTTAGAGTCGTCTACTGGTGTTTCAGGATGTATATCTTGGATATTAAAGGTATTGGTATTGATTTAAAATAGGCAGAAAAGATTGGCAGTCCTAAGTAGGCATCAGCAATTGATCAAAGAGTGTATCTGGGCCAGACTTAGAATCAGTAGACTGATCCTACTCTCCAGTGCATTAGATTTGGCCCAAAGGGGCCATATATTTATCTGGACTTAAAATTTATAACCTATGGAATAGTAGGATCTCATATTTCATAGGATTGCTGTGATTCTTGTTTTACTTTACTATTATTTTCAAAACCTTGAGGGAAGTATTTTTATATGCCCCAAATTCTAAAGTGTTCATAAATTGGTATTATTATCGGTATATTACATTTTTTCCATAACATTAAATTTATTTCAGGCAGACACATTGAGCTATTTAGATTGAGGATATTTTGGGTGATTAAAACAGTTTGGCTTTGCCAATGACCATGAGTTTCTTGGTCAACTTAGTTTCTTGTCAGTTTTTAACCACACAAACTGCATTTTTTTCCTCTCTTTTTCTTCTTTTTCCTGTACTTAAAGGAAGTATGGACTTGGAATTGCATTGAACCTGATTAGGTTGACTCTTTTCACCAGCACTCTTTCCATCCATTGGCAATATTGCCAGCTCTATCTTTAGAACATAACCAGAATTCCACCACTTTTCTCCAGCTTCACTACGACCAAACTAGTCTAGTCTTCTTTCTGGGCAATTACAATAACATTCTTGCTGGTCTACCTACTTTCATGCTTGCTTCCTGTAGTCTGTTTCCCACATCAAAGTGATCCTTCTAAAACATAAGATAAATTGTGTCCCTTTAATGCTCAAAATCATCTAGTGACTTCCCATTTCATTCATTCCAAAGTTCATTGGCCTATAAGGCCCTACGTGAGCTGAGCTCCCTACCTTTCTGACCTCTTTTCCTGTTTTCCCTCTCACTCTGTTGCAGTTCCCATGGCCTCTTTGATATTCCTCAAACAAATAAAGGAATGCCCCTTTTGCATGTGCTGTTCTTTTTGCCTTCTGAATGTTGTTCCTCCAAATGTTTTCATGGCATTCTCCTTTACTTCCTTCAGGCTTTGGCTCAATTGTCTTCTTTTCTAGGAAACCTTTTCTTACCATCTTCTATAAATAGCAACATAACACCTACTTGCCATATATTTTTTAACTTTTCTCTGTAGCACTTATGCTCAGTGAATATATTATACAGTTGACCCTTGAACAACATGGGTTTGAACTATGAGAGTCCACTCATACATGGATTTTTTTCAGTAAGTATGGTATAGTACTATAAATATATTTTCTTAATCTTTTCTGTAGTTTATTATAAGAATACAGCATATGATCCGTATAAAATATGTATTGGTTGACTTTATGTTATTGGTAAGGATCCTGGTCAACCATAGGCTATTAGTAGTAAAGTTTTTTTTGGGGGGGGGTTAAAAAGTTATACTCAGATTTTCAACTGCATTGGGGGTTGGGGCCTTTAACACCTACATTGTTCCAGGGCCAGCTGTATTACTAGTGGGAATTCAAAATGATACAACCATTCTGGAAAGTAGCTTATAGTTTCTTAAAAGCTAAACACGTACTTAATCATACAACCCAGGCATTTGCTTTTAGATATTTTCCTGGGAGAAATGAATACTGCACAGAAACTTAGTCACAAATATCCATGGCAGCTTTACTTATAACAGCCCCTATATGGATACTATCCAAATGCCCATCAATAGGCAGATGGATCAACAAATGGTGTTATATCCATAAAATGGAGTACTACTCAGGGGGAAAGAAAGATCTAGTTACAAATACATACGACAACATTGATGAACCTCAAAAGGTTTATACCAAGTAAAAAATTCAGACCCCAAAAGAATACTCTTGAAAAAGGAAAACTAATCTGTCATGATACAAAGCAGATCAATTGCCTGAGGTTGAGAGTAGAGGGAGAACTGACTAAAAAGGGCACTAGGGAGGCTTTGATTGGGGGGAGGATGTTGGAATACTCACTAAGTATATACATTTGTTAAGACTGTACACTTAGAATGGGTACATTTTATTATATGTAAAGCTATAATTCAGTATAGGGTTTTTCATAGATTTTATTTATTTATTTTAGAGAGCACGAGCAGAGGAAGGGACAGAGGGAGAGGGAGAGAATATTAAGCAGACTCTGCGCTGAGCCTGGCATGGGGCTTGATACCATGACCCTGAGATCATGACTTGAGCAGAAACCAAGAGTAGGACAGTCAACTGACTCAGCCACCCAGGCAAGCACCTGCCTTTTAAAAAGGCACCCCTTTTTAAAAGATGGCTTCATAAGAAAAAGAATGTAACCCATGGCTGAAGATAGTTTTTTTAAATTAAACATCTTAGAGAAGGGTGAAATCTTAGGGCACGTCATTGAAAAATCTGATGTTTTTCTTTAGACCCAATTCCACTATGTGTTATAACTCAAAATGTCTGGGAAAAGCACCCCAGTTAGCACGATAAGAAAGGTTAAGAAGTCACCATGAAATCAAAACTGTGTGATTGTTAAGCTTATGAGCTAGTGCAGAAGCTCTGGCCTTCATGAACATCAAGTGGTGTCTAGAGATGCCATCATCCCCAAAAAATAAAACTCAAAGGGCTGGGGAGGTGGTGAAAGGGGGGTGGTGCTAATACCAATCTGGCTCCTTTACAGAGGACTCTTGTTCTCTTGTTCTGTATTTATCCAGGGCTGAATTTAGAAAAGATTAAATCAAAACTATGAAATTAAAACATGACGAGTGATTAAAAGCAGCAAGAGAAAAACAACTTGTTATATACAAGGAAACCCCCTCCCTCCACATAAGGCTGCCAGCAAATTTCTCAGCAGAAACTTTTTAAGGCCCAAAGGGAATGGTTTGATATTTTCAGGTGCTGAAAGGAAAAAATTCCAACCAAGAATACTTTACCCAGCAAGGTTATCATTCAGAACTGAAGGAGAGAGAGAGAGTTTCCCAGACAAGCAAAAGCTAAAGGAGTTCATCACCACTAAACCAGCCTTACAAGAAATGTTAAAGGGAATTGTTTTTTGTTTTTGGTTTTTTTTAAGATTTTATTTATTTATTTGACAGAGAAAGATCACAAATTTGACAGAGAAAGATCACAAGTAGGCAGAGAGGCAGGCAGAGAGATGGGGGAAGCAGGCTCCCTGCTGAGCAGAGAGCCCGATGCGGGGCTCGATCCCAGGACCCTGAGATCATGACCTGAGCCGAAGGCAGAGGCTTTAACCCACTGTGCCACCCAGGCGCCCCTAAAGGGAATTGTTTAAGCTGAAAGAAAAGGGCACTAATTTGCAACAAGAAGACATATGAAAGTAAAAACCTCACTAATAAACCTAAATCTATAGAAAAGATAGTGGGTTAATCATTTATAAAGCTAGTATGAACGTTAAAAGAAAATAATAAAAATAACTATAATTATAATAATTAAGGGATATACAAAATAAAAAGATGTAAAATGTGACACCAAACACATAAAATTGGGGGTGGGAGCAGTAAAAATGCAGAGTTTTTAAAATGTGTTCAGACTTAACTTGCTATCATCTTGAAATAGTTATACAAATAGGTCATTATATGTAAGCCTTGTGATGCCACAAAAGAGAAAGCCTATAGTAGACACATAAAAATATAAGAAAGGAATCTGAGCAGAATATTATATAAAGTCACCAAGGCACAAGGGAAGAAAGGAAAGAATTATAAAACAGCCACGAGATTGAATCAATAATCAAAAACCTCCCAACAAACAGAAGTCCAGGAGGAGAGAGCTTCACTCATGAATTTCACAAAACATTTGAAGATTTTAATACCAATTCTCAGACTCTTCCAAAAACTTGAAGAGAAAGGAACACTTCTGAACTCATTTTACAAGGCCAGCAGTACCCTCATGCCAAAACCGGTCAAAGACACTATAAAAAAGAAAACCACAGACCAGTGTTCCTGATGAACACTGTAACATAGTAACATAGATGAAAAAAATCCTCAACAAAGTACAAGCAAACTGAATTCGACAATACATTAAAAGAATCATTCACCACGATCGAGTGTGATTTATTTCAGGGATGCTAGGATGTTTCACACTCCGCAAATCAATAACTGTGATACACCACATTAAAAATGTGAAGGAATAAAAATGATCTCAAGAGATGCAGAAAAAGTAGTTGACAAAATTCAGCATACTTTTAGATTAAAAAAAAAAACTGTTCACAGAGTGTGTTTAGATGGAACATACCTGAGCACAGTAAAGGCCATATGTGAGGAGACGACAGCTAACACTGTGCCCAACGGTGGAAAGCTAAAAGCTTTTCTCTTTTTCTTTTTCTCTCTTTCTCTTTCTCTCTCTCTCTCTCTCTTTCTTTCTTTCTTTCTTTCTTTCTTTCTTTCTTTCATTTTATTTATTTGAGAGAGAGAGAGAGAGAGCACAAGTTGGGGGAGGGAGAAGGATAAGCAGACTCTGTGCTCATTGTGGAGTCCAATGTGGGGCTCAATTCCAGGACCCCAAGATCATGACCTGAGCCAAAATGAAGACTCAGAAACTTAACCACCCGAGTTGCCAAGGCGCCCCTAAGAGCTTTTCTTTTAAGATCAGGAACAAGACAAGGATGTGTACTATCACCACTTTTATTCAACATAGTACTGGAAGTCCTAACCAGAGCATTTAAGCAGGAAAAGAAATAAAAGACATCCAAATTGGAAAGGAAAAACTAAAACTCACTATTCATGAACAACACGATTTTATATATTGAAAACCTACAGACTCCACCAAAACTCTAGTTAAAACCAATAAATCAATTCAGTAAAATTCAGGGTACAAAATCAATATGCAAAACCTGTTGCATTTTTATATGCTAACAAACTATCAGAGAAATTAAGTCTTGCTGATATGAGGAATTTAAGAAACAAAACAGAGGATCATAGGGGAAGAGAGGAAAAAATAAAACAAGACAAAATCAGAGAGGGAGACAAACCATAAGTGACTCCTTTTTTTTTGTTTTAATTATTTACTTATTTATTTGTCAGAGAAAGAGAGAGAGTGTACAAGCAGGAGGAGTGGCAGGCAGAGGGAGAAGCAGGCTCCCCACTGAGCAGGGGGCCAGATGTGGGACTTGATCCAGGACCCTGGGATCATGACCTGAGGAAGGCAGATGCTTAACTGACTGAGCCACCCAGGCGTCCCTCATAAGAGACTCTTAAGCATAGGAAACAAACTGAGGGTTGCTGGAGGGGAGAAGGGTGGGGGGATGGAGTAACTGGGTGATGTGCACTAAAGAGGGCACAGGATATAATGAGCAGTGGGTATTATATAAGACTAATGAATCACTGACCTCTACCTCTACCAATAATTCATCATATATACCTTTACCATATACCATATACCTACCATATACCTCTACCAATAACATCATATGGTAATTGAATTTAAATAGAAATAAATAAATTTTAAAAAAAGAAACTAAGAAATAATCCCATTTATAATTGCATTAAGAAAGAATAAAATACCTAGGAATAAATTTAATCAAGGAGGTGAAAGACCTGTACAATGAATACTAAGATGTTGATGAAAGAAATTAAAAAAGACAAATAAACGGAAACATACTCCGTGCTCATGGATGGAAGAATTAATATTATTAAAATGTCCATATTACTCAAAGCAATCTGCAGTTTAAACGAAATCCCTATCAAAATACCAACAACATTTTTCACAGAACTAGAACAAAAAATCTTAAATTCTAAAATTTGTATGGAAACACAGAAGATTGCAAATGGCCGAAGCAATCTTGAGAAAAATAACAAAAAGGCATCATGGACCCTGATTTCAAATTATGTTATAAAACTGTAGTAATCAAAACAGACACATGCATAAAAACAGACACATGCATCAATGGAATAGAATAGAGAACCCCCAAATAAACCCATACATATGTGGTCAATGAATTTATAACAAAGGAGGCGAGAATATTCCATGGGAAAGACACTTTCTTCAATAAATGGTGTTGGGAAAACTGGACAGCCACATGCAAGAGAATAAAACTGGATCACCAACTTAGACCATATACAAAACTTAACTCAAAATAAATCAAAGACTTAAATGTGAGACCTGAAACCATGTGAATCCTAGAAGAAACATAGGGGGTAAGCCTCTTGACATTGGTCTTGGTGACATTTTTGGGACCTGACTCCAAAGGCGAACAAAAGCAAAAATAAACAAATGGCACTACATCAAACTGAAAAGCTTCTGCACAGCTAGGAGAACTATCAGCAAAATGAAAAGGCTACCTACTAAGTGAGAGATGGTATTTGCAAATTATATATCCAATACAGGATTAATATTACCAAAAAACAAACAGACTGATTAAAAAACGGGTAGAGGCTCTGAGTAGACATTTTTCCAAAGAAGACATACAGATGGCTGACAAGCATATGAAAAGATGCTTAACATCACTTATCAGAGAAATGCAAAGCCAAACCATAATAAGATACACATTACCCCTGTCAGAACGGTTATTATTGAGAAGACAAGAAATAACAAGTATTGGCAAGGATGTAGAGAAAAGGGAACCGTTGTGCACTCTTGATGGGAATGTAAACTGTTGCAGTCGCTGTGGAATACAATATGGAGGTTCCTTGAAATACTAAAAATAGAAGTACCATATGATCAATTAATTGCACTTCTGGGTATTGATCCAAAGAAAACAAAAACACCAATCCAATAAAATATATGCACTCGTATGTTCATTGTAGCATAATCTGCAGTAGCCAATATATAGAAACAACCCAAGTGTCTGTCAATGGATGAATGGATAAAGAGTATGTGGTATACGTATATGTAGTGGAATACTACCTAGTCATAAAAAAAGAATGTAATTTTGCCGTTTGTGACAACATGATGGACCTTGAGTGTATCATGCCAAGTGAAATAAACAGAGAAAGACCAGTACCATATGATTTCACTTATATGTGGAACATAAAAAAGCAAAAAAAAAAAAAAAACAAGAAAAGAAATTTAATAGATACAGAGAACAGATTGGGAAGGGTATGAGCGAAATGGGTAAGGGGATCATGAGGTACCAACTTCCAGTTAATAAGTCATGGGGATATAATGTACAGCATTGTGACTATAGTCAATAGTGTATTGCATACTTGAAAGTTGCTGAATAAATCTAGAAAGTTCTCATCATAAGAAAAAAAAAAACCCATGTAACTATGGTGACAGATGGTAACTAGACTTATTGCAGTGATCATTTTACAATACAAACAAATATTGAATCATTATGCTGTATCCCTGAAATTAATGGTGTATGTCAATTATATTTCAATTAAAAAACATTTAAAAAGCATAATGAGTGACAGTTGTGAGAGACAACAGCTGTGGCATTAGATTTTCATCATGTCAGGCCTGAGATCTGTATTTCAGGTCACTTTTTTCCATTGGCACTGATCCTGAAGGACAACAGTTGTCCTTCTATTAGCTATTTGCTAACCCACCTGTTGCCTCCATGGGCTAAAAGATTAACAGGGTTGCAGTGAGAAGTGAGACGTTTCAGAGATCTGGGTTGATTAGGGCCTTCATATAGCATTTGCCTTCAGAAGTTTAAGCAAAACATTATCTGGTATTATCATCAATAATAATAGTATATGTTGTTATTCTCATTCCGAGGAAAGAATACCCTTCAAATTATAACACCTGCTTTAAATGTATACCCACAATTAAAGATAGAATAGATACCTGCTTTTTTCAGCTATATAAAAAATATAGTTGAAATAGCTATACCTAATATACAGTCAAATACTAAAGAATTCAAGGCAAAAGGGAATTTATCTAATTTTTCCTTTTTTGTGATAAATAGCATAATTTAATAGTCATGAAACCATCTTCTTCAACCAAATAAAGTTATTGGTAAGTGCTTAAACATCAGTATTTGGATAAATTAACTGTGGTACATCCATACAATAGAATATTATGAGCAATGAAAAGGAACAAACTCATGGTACATGCAAGAAAATGGATGAATCTTATATGCATTATGCTAAATGAAAGAAACCTAATTTAAAAGGCTGTATACTCCCCGATAACATTTATATGGTATGGCAGTCTGGAGAGGGAAAAATAAATAGAGAGGAAAGAGATCAATCGTTGCCAGAGGTTGGGGAGATTAGGATCTGACTTCAAAGGATTATGGGGGGAATCTGAGGAGTGGTGAAATTACTATTATTTGATTGTGGTTATATGACTATATGTTTGTCAAAATTTACAGAATTTTGCATTGAAAAGACTAAAAATTACTGCATATAAATTATACCTTAATTTTAAAAAAGAAAAAAATCAATATTTTCATAGAACTATTTTCCCCCAAAAAAGGTGTTTTAATGTGAAGGAGCTATTGGTCATCACAGGTATTGCAGATCTAAAAATCCTCATTAGACTCTAAATGTACAAAATGAGTCATCAGGCTGTACTATTAATAGAAATTGAACTGTGTGAACAATATTTTATAAGAATATAAGCCCTATGAAGAGTTGTAGATACTATTTTTTTTGCACTTTTGTGTTCAGATATATTAAGCATAAGAGGTATTGTATATTTGAATTTTGCTCTTTTATATTTGAGAAATTAAGACACTTGGTTGAAAAAAACAGGAATTCTGTAGTAGTAGATAACTCACATTCAGTTTTGGAATGCTCTATGCAAATTTTTTAAGACCTTCATAAATGGTCAAAGTGGATAGATTGTTTAGCTTGTGCATATAAATACTAGTTCTCCAGCCTGAGAATATATTTACACATCTATTTATTCATTATTTTATTGTAATCTAACATCCTTATTAGTGATTCTTCTACATAAGGAGCTCTTTGGTAATATTCACAGGGGTGGCATTTAGTACAGTATTTAGAAGAAGAAATTGAGAAGGAAGTACTCCTTATCACTTCCCTACTTATGCTAATTTCACTATCACTTTTGGAGTCACTCAGGGTTGAAAACTGGTAGTTGTTTTTGATTCCGTCCTCTTCCTTCTCCCCATGCTCAGGCATTTGCCAGGTCATGAGGCTCCTACCTCCGCTTTGTCTTGAAAAAGTTACCTCTTCCCCAAGTCCAATAACTTGGTGCTGCTTGATACTGGTTGTATACATAAGCTGGGGAAGGTATTAGAAAAAGAAATATAGATATCTAGGCCCATCCTAGAGGCGCTAAATCACAATCCCTAATAGAATCCAGAGATCTGTACTTTTTTTTTAAATAATTGTTTTTAAATATTTTCTTTATTTATTTGAGAGAAAGAGAGAGAGCACACAAGCAGGGTAAGGGTCAGAGGGAGAAGCAGACTCCCTGCTCAGCAGGGAGTCTGACTCCCTCACAGGAGTCTGGGATCATGTCCTGACCCTGAAGGCAGCTGCTTAGCCGAATGAGCCACCCAGCTGCCCCAGGGATTTGTACTTTTTGACAGCTTCCTAGGAAAAGGCAGAAAGCTGCCTAATTGCAGTACCTAGATAACATCTGTTCTCAAAACACTGAGAAATTAAGAAAGGGTAATGTGAGAAGTGGTACTACGACATCCAGGTAAATTAAAGGTCCTCCAGAGAATACCGAGCCACAGTGGACTATGTTTCCCCTTTCCCTTCTTCTGGCCCCCCAGTTCAGAACATCTGATAATTAGGCTTTTGCCCCAGTCCAAAACAAAAACACAAGATGTTCATCCAGAGGTACTGAAAACACTGCCTAGGGGAAACTATGACAGCCTAATAGCACTTGCTGATGCCCTAAAATAAAATTATTCTGGAATTTAAGGACCAGAAGCTTACATATTTTAAACTGATGTCCTTCTGATGCCTCGTTCTAAATATAAAAACACAACCTGGATATTTGAAATGCATCAGGAAATCCATATCAGCATCACATAAGGAAATACAAATAATTCAAGGAACAGAATTCTTAAACAAACAAGAAGTCCTAATAAGTTTATCAGAGAAATTCAAGCAGGTAAGATTAGTTATAATAAAAGAATAATCAGACACCAAGTAAGAATCCTGGGAAACTAAATACATACTTCCCAATATGAAAATGTAAATAGAAGGATAAGATAAAATTAAGGAATTTGCTCAAAATATAATGCAAAGAATCAAGAAAACAAGGTAGAAGAGCTATAAGAAAAATAGTTGTCCTGGATATCCAAGATCTAATTACTAGCACTTCCAGAAGGAGAAGTCAGAGAAAATGGAGAAAGGAAATATTTAGAGAGCTTAAGGAAGCCTTGAGTTCTCAGATGGAAAGTTTCTGCTAAGTGATAAGTAGAATAAATGAAAAAATGTCTACATCTAGAAACAACACTGTCAAAATATAGAAAGCTTAGAATAGAAGAAATTCAAGATGAGTGAAATGGAAATAAAAGATTGAGATTCAGGCTTTTATCTGATTTTTCATCTTCAATACTGGCAGAAGACAATGGAGGAATGCTGTCAAACCTTTTGAAAGAAAGTGATTTTCAACCAAGAATTCTATACCCACCTTTATCCATTAAATGTAAAAGCAGAATAAAAACATTTCCAAGAATGTAAGAATTAGTGCATTTATTTCCCAGGTACTCTCTCTTTAAAAGATGCTGGAGCATGAGGGAGTATGTTAAGAACAAAGAGATTTAGAAAACAGTCTCTCACCTAGTATTGCAATGCAAGCAGTCTCAGTGATAGCTGCACCACAGGCCTGGAGTGCAGTCGGTTCAGAGGCTGGAGGCGTAGCAGGGACTGGAGATTTCCTAGAAAAAGAAGTCTCCATTGACCAGGTAGTATGTTTGAAAATTTTGGAAGAAATTATGGGAGATAATGAAAAAAAAAAAGAGAAAATTAAAAACTTCAGGAAAAACAGTAAGAGTATAGAAAAAGATATATAATCATAACTATACTACATTCTCTGCCATGAAGAATATTCATATAGTCAGTAATACCAGTGTTATTTTTTTATTTCAGTGTTAAACCTTTAGACAAACCCCAGAACAGTTGAGATATATATGAGTATTATCAATTCCAATAAGGTTAAAAGGGAAACATTCAGATGACAGAATTTGACAGATACAAAGAGAAAGAAAGTGAGGAGAATGGCAGGGAGCATATATCCTTTTTAACAAAGCAGATATTCATATTGTCTGTCACTGATTTAAAAAAAATATCTGGGGCGCCTGGGTGGCTCAGTTGTTGAGCAGCTGCCTTTGGCTCAGGTCATGATCCAGGGTGTTGGGATCAAGCCCTGCATCGGGCTCCCTACTCAGCCGGAAGCCTGCTTCTCCCCCTCCCACTGCCCCTGCCTGTGTTCCCTCTCTCACTGTGTCACTCTCTGTCAAATAAATAAATAAAATCTTAAAAAAAATAAATCCTTTGCTCATTAAAAAAAATCTGAGGCTTAAATATTTTACTTAAAGTCTTAGGTGGATTTCAGAAGGCTAAAAATCTTCACCTATCAATGAATAATATAGTTCCAGGCACATAATATGCAGCTGATAAGTGTAACTTCTTTATCTAGATCAGAAACATTAAAGAGGGGCACCTGAGTGGTGCAGTTGATTGAGTGTCGGACTCTTGGTTTTGGCTCAGGTCATGATCTCATGGTCATGGGATGGAGCCCCCCTTCTGGCTCCATGCTCAGTAAGGAGTCTGCTTGGTGGGCCAGCTCTCTCTCTCTCAAATAAGTAAATCTTAAAAAAAAAAAAAAAAAAAAATTTAAGTGCAAAGTCCTCACTGTGACATTCATGATTCACTATGATTTCAAAACAGCCACTTTTTTGGGTTTACTCTTCCTTATATGCTTCCTACCCCAGCCAAATGAAACCATATCCACCATGCAACCACTGGCAAGAAGATAATATTAAGGAAATTAATGTGAAGGGAGATTGAGGAGAATAAGGAGTATGGATTTTGAGAAGCCGATATACCTTGATCACATTAAATTTTATCAGTAGAGTTCAAAAGACACACATTTTAATGTTGGCCAGGATGAAGACTTTAGGCTAATCTTTGCTTGAAAAGAAAAGATCACATTTAGTCTGGCATCATAGGGACTCTCTTTTTGCCAATTAGCCCCCTGGTAAAATAGCTCTAATGAGAAACTTTGGAGTACTTTACTTTAATCTCCTGAATATTGTAAATATCATGAAAACCACAGTGAGGAATTGGAGGCAACATAAAGAAGATGATTGGTGTCTCCAAGCAGCCGAACAAGAGTGTTCTCTCTTTTGCGCCCCCTGGCAGTTTGGGTGGCTCAGAAGGGAAGAATGACTCAGCTTGAAATACAGGGCAATAACGATAGCTGGTGAAATCAATTGAAAAAACAAACGGAAAAGGCCTTTGCTATATTTCAAGAGTCCTATTTGTCATGGATGCAGACTATAGTCAGATTGTTTTAGTGGGGTTGCTGTGGGCAATATGTGTTCTCCCCATCAATAATTTCATAACAGTCAGTTAGGCTCCTTTGTTATAAGTGATAGAAACCTACTGGGGCAGGGGCGCCTGGGTGGCTCAGTGGGTTAAAGCCTCTTCCTTCAGCTCAGGCATGATCTCAGGGTCCTGGGATCAAGCCCCGCATGAGGCTCTCTGCTCAGCGGGGAGCCTGCTTCCCCCCTCTCTCTCTGCCTGCCTCTCTGCCTACTTGTGATATCTCTCTCTGTCAAATAAATAAATAAAATCTTTAAAAAAGAAAAAAAGAAAAAAACCGACTGGGGCAAACTCTTGGCCCCATTAAAATAATTAACACTAAATTATAATAAATAATAAGAAATAGTCTAAAATAGTAAGTTAAAAATAAACATTAAAAATGTTAGACTTTAAAGCAAATGAAAAACATTTGGAAAGACACTGGGTAGCTCTTAGAACAAAAGAAGTTAAACTAGTGGGACTAGAGGAGGACAGCAGCTAGGGATACTATGGTATTCACAGTAGACAGACTGACAGATCTGGTTAGTGTCTTCCAGCATGATGACTGAAATGACTGCTTCAGCCACTCTCTGCATTTTTGGGACTCACCCAGATTTAGATGTGCAGGACAGAAATTAAAGAGTCATGTGGTTCACCCTTGGGAGGAAGGGGGGAGGGAAACTGGTTGATGTCCTGCACTGAAACGTTATTGAGGATGATGAGAGTTTTCTTAGAGGAAAGAGGGAGAACCGATGCTGGGCCAACAGAAACAGATGCCTACTACAGTCAGGAGCTTTTAAAAAGACATTACTATCTTGGAGCTTTCTCTCTGGTTCTGTTCTTATTTTTTCCTGATGTTTTAAGGATTCCCTTCATTTTCTTGCCCTAATCCTAAGATATTATCAGTTTGCCTCTCATTGTGGTTATAGTTTTAGCTATACTTATTTTTTTCTTTATTTTAGGGCTTGCTTTTATGGGCAAACTAATTTCGTGATAGAATTTTGTCTTATCCAGTACTATTGATAGAACAAGTCCCTGGTGATACCTTGATTTTGGACTACTAGCCTCCAGAACTGTGGAAGAATAAATTGTTTTAAGTCACCCAGTTTGTGGACCTCTGCTATGGCAGCCCCAGGAAACTAACTCACGCCTACTTGCTGTTTCCTCTTTTTTTATTCCATCGGCCTCAGATTGTTACCATTACTACAAACGAGTACTTCCATTATTTTATTATACACACAAATCACCTGGAGATCTTGCTAAATTGTTTATTCTGATATGGTAGTTCTGGTGGAGCCTGAGAGTCTGCATTTCTTACAAGTTTCCAGGTCATGTCTGTGCTGCTGGTCCGAAGACTATACTTGAAGAGTCAGCAAGGAGAGGTCTCTTGTCAGATATGTGTCAGATCTAGGCTTTCTGCCACAATGCGAACAGGGATAAAGTTGGGGAAACTTATATTTATAAAATAAACAATAAACAAGTAAAATATCCTAGGGAAGAAGAGTAGGGACATTTTCAAAATAGACTCCTAGATTATTCTCCAATCTCCCAACAGCTCCCCTCCAAAAAAAAAAAAAAATTGGAATACAAAGATTTCAAAATTTGCTTTCTAAAGACATATATTTGTCAATATAATACTAAGTTGGTATCTTATGTGGTCACTTTTTATTTTTTCAGTTGTGATCTCAAAAGGAAACAGTGCAGAGTGGGCACCATAAAAGAACAATACAAGCCAATTATCTTGAAGTTAATGAAGTTTCTCTTGTACTTGAGAAGAGTGGTCATTTGCAAAGGTCCAGAGACTAACTTTCAGAGCTTTTCAAATTGTCTGTTCTTAGGTTTCATCTTCAGAGGTGATGTTTCTTAAGGTGTGAGGTGTGGTCCAGGAATTAGTGTTAAAGGGCTCTGTAGCTAATTCTGATGCAAAGTCAGGTTTCTGAAATAACAGCTCTGAAATAAAATTTACTTTGTAGGTACTACATTTTATTTT
Organism: Potos flavus; assembly: GCA_028534135.1. NCBI lineage: Eukaryota > Metazoa > Chordata > Mammalia > Carnivora > Procyonidae > Potos > Potos flavus. The sequence goes on from CM052895.1 coordinate 58,114,380, forward strand.
ATAGCCGAATGTCTAATTAAAAAGAAAAAGAATGTGCCTATATTAATATACAGTTAAACAAAATTGTATCTAAAACCAGTTTAGAAATCGGATTGCCTAGTATTAGAACTTCAAAATCAACTTGAGAACAAAGTGTTCTCCACTGTGAGAATGTTTCCTAGCATCTTCACAGGATAATGTCTCACACTGTCATCCTATGGCTATAGTTTTCAAACTTAAGCGTACATAGGCATCTCTGATGGGCTGCTTTTTTTTTTTTTAAGATTTTATTTATTTATTTATTTGACACAGAGAGATACAGCGAGAGAAGGAACACTGAAGCAGGCGGAGTGGGAGAGGGAGAAGCAGGCTTCCCGCAGAGCAGGGAGCCCGATGTAGGGCTCGATCCCAGGACCCTGGGATCATGACCCAAGCCGAAGGCAGCCGCTTAATGGCTGAGCCACCCAAGCCCCATGATGGGCTGCTCATTGAGATTGATTTCCAGAGATGCCTGGGTGGCTCAGTGGGTTAAACGGCTGCCTTCCACTCAGGTCATGATCTCGGGGTCCTGGGATCCAGTCCTACATCAGGCTTCTTGCTCAGTGGGGAGCCTGCTTCTCCCTCTGCCTGCTGATCCCCCTGCTTGTGCGTGCACTTGCTCTCTCTCTCACTTTCTCACAAATAAATAAATAAAAATCTTAAAAAAAAAAATCGATTTCCAGGCCCCACCGCAAGACATTATGCGTGTCTATAGTTTGGAGCGGGGATCTAAGAACCTGCACTGTGGCCACATCGCCCCAGCCACTCTCCATGCCATGGTCCAAGGGCTGCAGTTGGAGAAATTGTGCTGTACTGTTGCTCTCCATGTGGAATCCTGGAAGGGAAGAAATAAGTATGACTGCTCCAGAATCTGCATTTTAACAGTCTGTCCCGGGACCTTTCAGAGAGGGTAGTGACAGACTGAAACTGAGCACGGCATCTAATCAGAACCGAGATGGCCGATAGTAACGTCTTTATGAAGCGTTCCCTGGTTTTTACAGTAAGTCACTCAGGCCCACACATCATGCCAAGTTCCAACCTGATTTGCGTCACTGCCCTTGTGGGTTTGTGCCAAGACTAGTTACCAAACATATTGAAAAGATAACCTAAGAAAATGTGGGATAAAAATAAGATGCAGGCCTAGGACGACAGGAGCAAACTCTGAGCGGAGGTCATTTTTAAGTCACCGAGGAAGGACGATGTTAGGGATTTGTTCCAACAAGCCTTTGATGAAAGAATTTGATTAGTGGGCCATTGAGCTCTTAAAGTCAAAGAAAACAAAGCCAGTCACTTCCCCGCTTTGGTCGGGATTCAAAGGCTGTAAAGTTGGGCCCCGCTCTGCCGAAAGCGCCGGGACTGGTCTGGCATGCAGGAAAGGGCTCGCGGAGCAGGCGGCGGCGAGGACAGGCGAGCGGGAGCCGCTGACGGGGAAATCCACTGGCAGCGAGCGCGGTGAGTCAGCGCTGAGTCACGCTGGGCGCTACGTGCCGGCCCGGGCGGCGCGGCTCTGGCCCCGACCCGCAGCCGCGCCGTCAGCAGAGCCCGCGGCTTCCTGGAAGACCCTCCCCGCGCCGGGAGCGGCGTCAGCTCCCCCGCCCCGCAGGGCCCCCGCCGCCGCACACTTGCCTGCGAGCACGGCCTCCTCGCCCCAGCCCGGTGACATCCAGGATTGCGCGCGGGGGGGGGGGGGGGGGGGGAGTCACATGTGACAGTTGGTTACAGAGTTGCGGCGGATGCTTCAGTCCCATGTGTTTCCTCAAAACTGAACTTCCAGTTGCTCTTGCTTTTTTTCCGTGTTTGTTAGGCTTTTCGTTTCTTTTCTTTCTTTCTTTCTTTTTTTTCCTGGCAGGGGAGTGACACGCAGATCTTTTTATAGTTTCCAGTATTTTAAATGAAGCACAGGAAGAATGGATTAATAAAACATGTGTTGAAAATTATGCGTCAAGTTGTCACACTGCTTTGGGGTCTAAAATTATTATAATGTGGCTCCAGTTGTAGCTTTGAATGCTGGGTAACTGGGGGAGGGGGGAGACGTGTTAACTCTGTTCTGATTTGCCTCTTGTTAGTAACAATACAAAACAAACCTCCAGATTTTTGCTGTTGTGTCCAGTCACCTTTTTTTATAACTCTTCTAAAGACTGGAAACGTGTTGGATAATCATGAGGTGTGGGTTACCAAAGAACAGAGGAGCCTCGTCTTTGTGGGCCTTGTACCTTAACTAATGCCCAGTTGCCCTGGGGTACAAAGGATACTTTGTTGGTCTTACTTACAAAATATTAAAGTTAAGAATCACATCTTTTCTGAAAGGCGATAGCAGGCGTTATGTCATGGAGTGTAGCTAGTTAGTGAGATAGTCCTGGTATAGGTGGGGTAGTTCTGATTTTGAGGCTGACTTTCAAGACCGAGTCAGATGGGGTCTTTAGTGGTGCCACCTGTTGCCAGTTGTTCTTCTTGGGGAGAATTATATCCCTCTTCATCCCTGTGTGTGTGTGAGATGATGCAAGACATTCGAGAGTTCCTGTATTTTGACAGCTTTTCTTGCAGAGGAGAAGACTGAAGTAATTAGAGGTTGCACTGACCACCAAGGTTACAGAGAAGCATGGCTGCCCAATTTTTTGTAAGATGGGAAAAGCTACCAATCAAATAAAATAAGGAAATATGAAAATAGATGCTGAGAGGCCAGAAAAGCAAAATGAGTTATATAGAGCAGAAATGGAACCTAATATACTCGAACTGTTGATTACCAGAAACATGCTTATATGCAACCCTTTAAGAAAAGGATATGCCAGATTATTCCTGTATAAAATATTTAAAAGCTTAACTATGCGTACACATCATTTGATGTTAAAAAAAATATGCTTGATTCTGATTTGCTTTATTAGCTGATCCATTTGACACGTAACAGGTTCAAAGTTGAGTTTGAAACCCAAGTTCCTTTACAATAGTGTGAACTCGGGCTAGTTTCTTAGCTTCACTGGGCCTCAGTTTCCTCCTCTGTGAAAAGGAGATTATAATTACTATAATTACTAAATCCATGCAGGCAGGATTAGAAGAGATGATGCTTGTAAAAGGTTTAGCCTAATGTCAGGCACATTTGAAAAAATCCCTCAGTCAATGAAATCTTGTATCCTGTTGCCACTCTTATTGAACTTGATTAATTAGGTCACAAGGATATAGTATTTATGTCCAGATCACAGCACTAATAAAAGCTTTAGGAATATACATTACAGACACATTGGTTCACTGACCTTGGGCAAGAGCCTTGGGTACGATTATAAAACTTCTGGGCCTTTGATTATGAGAGGAAAGCTGGAAGAGAAATAAGGGAAGTTGAAATCAAGGGAATGCCTCTAATCATCAGTTGGCCAGATAAGTGGTAAGTGATGTAACGTAGCCAGGCAAGAGCCCTTTTCTTCTGTCCTCAGAGAGAGCAACTTAACAAGAGGCTAGCAGTCACTAGACAGAGAGAATATAACATTTGTCCTTTAATATATAGAGCAATTCCCTTGCCATGTAGTAATTCATTAGTTTTTGAAGACAGAAATTTGTTTCTTTCCAGATGTAAAGCCAGTGAGCTTAGTGGTTAGTGACCAGTCTCCCATCAGCCTCTCCAAGCAGCTCTGAGTCCCCTCCTCATAAGAGGTAACAGTTATTCTCTTGCAATAATGATATCTTTCTTTTAGAATTACCCCTCAAATACAGCAACTGCTTTGTAAACACCTGCAGTCTCCTATTTACAGACTGGAGGGTGAATGCTATCACTAAAGCAGCTGCCTTCTATGAGACCTATTTACTATAATGGCTTTCCATTTATTTCCTTTTATAAATCCATTCACTAATCTCTGAAATTTTCAGTACGAGATTCTGGAGGCTGAAAAATGAACAAAGCCGACCGGGACTGATCATAGAGGTTATATTTTGGTAGGGAAAACAAGTGTTTAAAAAGTTAAGCAATGAGAAAATTTTGCTAAGTATCACCAATTCTAAAGAAATTGGTAAGTGCTAGAAAGGAAAATTCATAAGGTGCAATCTGAGAGAATAGCAGAGGGAATTTGTTTACATAGTTAGATCAAAGAAAACCTCTCTCAGTAGATAACATTTAAGCTGAAGTTTGAGAGGTAAGCTGGTTGCACAAAGTGGAGGAGTAATGTTTCAAGCAGAGGGCAGAGCAAGCACAGAGACCTTGAGTTGGGAAGCACCTTGGCTGGTTCAAAGAACAGCAAGCGAAGGAGGGGATGGGTCACATGATATGAGGTCTGAAGGATAAGGAAGCCACATCCTGCAGAGCCTTGAAGGCCATAACAAACAGTTTGGATTATATGCTTAGTAAAATTGGGAGTCACTGAAAGGTTTTCAGCTGGGGCTTCCGTGATAAGATTTGCATTGCTGGAAAATTGCCATGTAGGGAATGCGTTGCAGGGGACAGGAATGGAATGGGGGCACCTGTAGCATAGGTACAACAATGGGTAATGAAGGCTGATATTGGGACGGGTGACTAGCAGTGGAAAGAAAGAGAAGGGGGAGGAATCTGAGAAATACGTTGGAGGTAGAGAGCCAGAATGAACTGATAGATTGGAGTGAGAGTCAAGAGCCAGCAAGCTCAAAGATGACCTCTGCTTTTCTGAGTGTCGAATTTTGGGGAGTCACAAGTATTTGGTGCTTTCGTGGCCAGTATTTAAAGTCAGGAGTTCAGACTCATGTGTGAACATCTGTGTGTACACAAACACAAACACACACACACACGCTTGTGAAAACACTCACTGCCACTTGTAAAAATAGAACACACTGAGAAGACTAAAGTCAGTATGAGAAATGATTGAGTGAGTGCATTTCACTGAATGCCCCACAGTTAACGGTGCTCTTTTCTACCTCTGTACTTTCATACAGGCTGTTCAAGAAACGTGATGTCCTTCCCTCTCCTCTCTGTGTATTCCAATCCAGTTTAATCATAACACACAGAAAAAGTCCCATTTTCTCTGTGAAGCCACCACTGACAGCCAGGTCAAATGGAGCTTACTGTCTGTAGGACCTTGTAATGTGCATTCACGGCCCATGTCCAATTCTTAGAACACTTGTGGCCATCCCAGTAGTTTACATGTCTCATAAATGTCTCTCCAACTCAACTGTAAACCCTTTCCAGACCAGAGACAGATTCTCATATGCCCATTATAACACCCACGCTATCCGGCAACATGCCCTGAACACAGAAGGGCCTCAACAAACAGCAGTGTAATTACTGGCGTTTTTACACGGACAGTAACTTGATCACCTAGTTTAATAGTCCATATATTTAGTAAATAGGAGATTAGGTCATAAAGAGATAATTCTCTGACCGCATCACAGAACTCATAAAAGCTTTAGGAATATGCATCACACGCATGTGGGTTCAGTGACCTCGGACAAGATCCTTGATGTCTGGGTCTCCATTTCTCACATAAAAAATGAAGTGGTTATGCCTCATGATCCCAAAGGTTCTTGCTCGATTTCTTTTTGAAAACCAGAGTTACTGAATATTGTTAAGAACCAGATATTGAACTAAGTAAGCACTGTTGATATCCTTTTATTTAATTTTTGTAACAACAACTTCATGAGGTGAGGTAGTGTTATTCCTCTTTTCATAGATAAGGAAACTAAGATATAAGAAGTTTAAGTAACTTGCCCAAGGGTACTCAAGTAACAAGCCCCAGAATAGAATTGGATTGGAATGCAGGCCTGTCCTACTGCAGAGCCTGAGATCTTAATCACATCGCTTTCTACACCCTTCATTTGTACAGAGAGGCCATGAATGAGAAAAGTTAGATATTTTACCCAGAATTCGGTATCTAGACCTAGAGGTAGGTCTGCATTCCAGTACCAGCTCTCTTTTCCTTGTGATAGTGCTCTAGGTGTCTGTTTTATCAAAGAATATCCAGGATGGGGTTGTTCTAGCCTATTTCAACGAGTATACAGTACTGAAAAGAATTCAGTAATGAATATAATTAGTTCTGTTTGCTGAATAAAGAAATGAGTTTATCTTCTTGTTTAGAAGGGTTTTGCAAACTACGTCTGTGCTTCATTAGCTCTAAGCGAAGTCAGTGAAAAGGCAGGTACCAACAGATAGAGAATCATTATGCTGTACACCTGAAACTAATGTAACACTATATGTCAGCTATGTCTAAAACAACAACATATACACCACAGATGGCTTCCTTATTTTACCATGCTAACAATTAGTGTGAGATTACCCATGAATGTGGGGATGGAGAGGAGAATGTTTCCTAATAGATAGTTCTCTGATTTGGAGATCTGATAGTCCACGGAGTAACAGACTTTGAAAATTTTTTCCTGTTTAAAAAAAAATGCATCTTTAAAAATCTCTCTCTGTCAAAAAATAAATCTTTAAAAAAAAAATAATAAAAGTCGAATACAGAAAGATCAAACCTAACAAGAACATGAAAACCTCTGCCATTGTGTTTGGTAATGTGATGATACAAGGCTTCACTAAACCTTATTTATTACTCAATGATTATTAAAAACTTTCTAGCTATAATGTGCCAAAACCTCCACATATATTGGTCTCTCATAACTAGGAGAAACAATAAACACCATGGGGCCAATTCTGATGTGTAATAGCAACTGCTGGGAGACTTCTGAGATGGGAGAGGTTACTTCTGAGAGTAGTACTGTCCTTCTCTCTGCTACGAACTCTTTTTCTCCTTGAGAATTAATACTTACCCCAGTGTGACTACTGTTCTCATCCTCCAGAAATTACCCCGTTCTTGGCTGCCGTTAACAACTTGTTACCTGCTTACCACTTTGTTGATATGAGGAGGAAAAATAGCTTTTTCTTCTCCACTTCTAAGTTCTCAGCTGGGGTCCCTGTAACAAAAGAGTGACAAAGAAGAGAAAACCATTCTCATTTATTTATTACAAGTTTCATGTGACTTAGGAGCCTTCGTAAGGAAATGATCAGACCTGAAGACATCAGACCTGGCTGATTTTAGGTTAGGTTTGACAAAGAATTGAAGGTCATGGGAAAATGGGATAGCACAAAAAGGGGTATGAGCTTTGGGTGGTAAATTGGGGAAAAGAGCAAGACCTGTTCATTGGGATTCTTCTCAGCATCTTGGAGATAAGGATCTTTCCTCTGGGGATGAGGAGGTCATCCTTCACAGAAGGGTTTTATGACCTGCCTTAGGGGAAGGTCAGAGAGTCCTTCCTACATGTTCTGTTTCTCAAATTCAACATGCCTCAGTGTCCTATTTTGGAATAGTGTGTCCTGAACTTTGTCAGTATTTAAGACCAATAGCCTACAGTTTAGGAGAACCACAATTAGTTTCACAATCAAATGGCAAAAAAAAACCGGGGGAGGGCAAGTACCTGATAAAAATTCCAGTAATGTAATTGTGGAAATACACCTGGGTACAAGAGGTGGCAGTTGTTAGAATATTCACAAACCAATTTTTGTAGGCACTATACTGAGAAAAGTAGAAGAATATAAAGTATATTCCTTCTTTTTTTTTTTTTTTTTAAGATTTTATTTATTTATTTGACAGAGAGAGAGAGAGATCACAAGTAGGCAGAGAGGCAGGCAGAGAGAGAGGGGGAAGCAGACTCCCCGCTGAGCAGAGAGCCCGATGTAGGGGCTCGATCCCAGGACCCTGAGATCATGACCTGAGCTGAAGGCAGAGGCTTTAACCCACTGAGCCACCCAGGCACCCTAAGTATATTCCTTCTTAATCAGACTGATAACATGGAAACATGACACAATTCATTTCATTTCTGTTTCCAAAAAATAAACATAACACCCTGCCTTAATTCAAATTGTGATTTGAATCATCCCAGAACCAACCTGCTTTTCTTCAGGCAGGGAGAATCTCTAAAGGTATAACCCACAAAATACACAACGGAATAGCCACGGAACCCCCACTTGAAGGAGTTTGCAATGTACTTTGGGACACAAAGTCAGGAGAGGAATTCTAGGGCTTACTTTGACTATCCTTGACTGTCCTCTGTCCCTTGAATATGCCCCACGAAATGATATTGCTGGGTGCACTGTGAGGCCACACGTGGACCCCACTCAGCCTTCTTATCTCCCAGGTCTGAAATCGGTGAGGCCAGCATTAACATGATGAAGGCCTTCCCGAGAGTCCTCAGTGAAAAAGAAACAACACGGATGGGCCGGATCTACATAGAAGGATGATGATGGTGATGATCTCAACACCCATCCCAGACCAGGATATTCCTAGATCTACTCTGGGATTTTCCACAGCCAGACTAGAGCCAAAAGCTGGCCCTTGTCCCTGTAGACCAGGACTTGCTTTGTCTCCTCAGCAATTCCATGGACCCCGAGGAAACTTGAGGAATAGGCAAAAACCAATCTTTCCTGCGGCTTCAAATGTCAATGAGTTGCCTTTAGAGTTAAAAGTGATAATTTGCAACTTTGTATGTGTTTATTCCACAAGTATATACAACGTATGTTTTTCTAAGTGTGACTGGAGAATGAGTCATCAACATTTCTAGTTGAGTTCTGAAGAACAGGGGAACTTCTAGATACTCTGATAATGTGTGCATATGCCAAGGACATTTATTCTTATTAATAATTATAAGAAACCATAGTTCTGCTAATAAAGTATTTGCCAAATGTTGATAAACGTAAGACTCTTCCACAGTGTAATTAGATGAAGTAAAACATCTGGGGAAAGGGGCAGGCCCTGTAATTCAGCTGACATCTGGCCAACTTACTTTTGCCTGCTTTTATCTGGCCAAGTCTGTGCCTCTAAGCTGCTCGCTTGGTAGGATAGAAACTCCTCTCTAATGGAAAAGGCTTGTTTCAGGATCAAGGAGAAAGACTCAGAGACCAAAGTGAATGAATGATAGGTCTGCCTTAAAATCTAGAGGCCCAAGGTGAAAATGCTGTTATCTACTGTTTGTATTAATATAGATAATGGTGACAGTAAACAAACTGATTCACCATCTGAATGAAACCAGTGCTGGTTACTGATAATCACAGCATTTGCATAGTACTTGGTGCTTCAACAGTGCAATCTTTAGCTTTAGATAATACCCCTTTGAGGCGAACTGGCACAATATCATTAACCCCCTCTTAAAGATAAATTAACTGAGTCAGGAGATTAGATGCTTTATTTGAGGCCACCCGGAAAACAAGCGAAGAATTTATTATGCCCCTTCTGCCAAATACAGCACGAGCTGCTCGCCCCTATGTGGCTGTGCTGTTTTATTCCAGGTGCTGCTTTATTACTGGGGACGGGGTTTTCTGCAGGCTTTGCACTTTGATAGCTTCACTGGGTGGAATTAGGATTGCCCACTCGCTCTTGAATTAGAGGTGTATAGGATGTTTAGGCCAGAAGTGTGGTGAGGCATCTTGGATGCTTTGTCTAGCGCAGTCTCTCAGATCAGAAGAAAGTGCTGAAGGTACTATTGCAAACCACCTCACATATGTCGAGATATAGTAAATGCCTGGTTGCTATATAAGGGCTGTTGCATTAATAAAACCGCTACAGGGCTGACTCTTCCAGAGGAGATTCAGGCTGCCATGTACAAGGTGATGCTCTTTAGTGGGTGTCGCAGTGAGGCTCAAGGCTGCTGTGCCTCCGATGAGCTTAGAAAAGAGAAAACCAAACATGAACCTTGGGGCCATCATACTTCCACCAGAGCGAAGGGGGAGAGGGGTGGAGGGCTAGGGAATAGATGTTCCCTCTAAATCTAAAGTTTAGACTTCCATCTTGGCTCAAAAGGAATTTTACCTCAGATTTCTCCAAATCTAGAAGCATATATCCCTCCCTGAGAACAAAGTGAAATTTATTTTATTTTTTTTCAAAGTGAAATTTAAATAAACATAAATAGACATGTAAAAGGGGGTTAGTCTTAAATTAGTGCCATTTAAAGACCTGTACGTGAATGTCCCCTTAGTCTCTCAGCATTTATAGTATTAGTAGCTGAGTGTGCTGTGCTTTGTATACAACAGATAACTAAATCTTGCCAGGTAAAAGTTCAGACTTAGAGTCAAAAGGAGCACATGCATAATAATTTATTGTTATCATGATCACAGTAAATAGCATTTATTTAGGGTTTACCATATGCCAGGTCTTAGGATGACCTTTGTATATCATCTAATTCTTACAACAAGCCTAAAAGACACTATTTTTCCTAGTTTACGGAAGCAAAATCTTGGATCAAGAAATTTGTTCAAAGTCATCCAGCTATTAAGTGGACAAGACAAGATTCAAGCCCGGGTCTTTTTGCCTCCAGGGTCTATGTTGTTATAAAAAAAGACAGACACAAATACCTGTTTAGTGGTGCCTGTATGTCCGTGTGTATAGATAGTGGGCGTGGAAATTCCAGACGTGGATCAGATATGCCCATATGTAGCTTTGTTTCTCTCTGATCTTACCCTGGCTCAAGAGCCTTGCTTCCACTGCCCGTGAAAACCTGCATTTTGCTCATTCAAAACTCATTTTATTTTTTAGTAATTCTCACTTAATATGGAATTGCTCTTTCTCTGTCTTCCTCCCTCCTCTCTTTTAGTGCTGAGATAGTGAAGGGAGAAAGAGTGAAGCCTGTTCATCACCCTGACGTCAGGTGGGAACGGGACACTTGGTCTTCTGTCATCCTCTGTCCTTGTTGGCCTCGAGGTGGAACCTGCGCTGGGCCCGCTGGCCTCTGCTGCTGCTGCTCACAGTTCATAATGTGCAGGTGTCACGCTCACATGTTTATCCTCCTCATCCTACCCCAGGCCCTTTGAGCCCCCTAGCTCTTCTCAGCTCCCTGAGTCAGTGCTTCTTTTGAGAACTGTGGGATGAGAACAGTGGGCACTCTCCTTCCCTCAGTGGGGGCAGAGGCTCCCCTCAGGTCCATGCACCCAGCCCCTCCCTGGTCTGCTGTGCTGGATGTGACCTTTGAAAGGCTTAGAGTCTCCTCAGGCTATCCTCTGAGAATAGAGACAGAACTCCCCACAGTCTCCACCTCCAGTCCTCCTAAGTTTTATGGGGTTTCTCTTACCCTCAGTCAGGGACAGCACGTACACCCTGACCAGGTCTCCCTTTGAATCTCTCCGTTATTCAAGCTGGGGAAACACTAGCCATTTTATCCATTCTGTGGCTTAAAAAAGAAACTCTTTGGTGCTTTGGTTCCTTCAGGCTCTTAGTCTTAAGAACTTTAAAACATCCTTTCTACCCTTGTAGTATTGGCTTTCAAGACAATTTTATCTACCTTAGCCTTCTAAAAAGTTATTGAGTACTTCAGTTTACTTCTTTAGTCTGTATCCTTCCTACTCAGAGGCATTCCCTTCCTCTAACCTACAGGTTGATGTGGGCAAATGAGAAATGCAAGAAAGAAAAACATTAGTCATTATTATTAGTGACTCATTTCCACACAGACATACAGGAGTATGAACTGTAAGTCTTTGTAATTGTCTTCTATGAAAGTGGTGTCTTAACCTTAACTTTCCCTATAAATAGGAGTCTTTTAGTCACTTCACAACAATATTCATCATGCATTACCTGGTAATGAAATGGAACTATCACGCAAGGGGATACGACACTTTTAGGATTTGCAGTTACACTTTCCTTAACAGAGAAGCAATTAGGATGTGTGAAAAGCACTATGTTTTGTGTGTGTGTGAACAACTGATCAGGCTACCATTTTGCACATTTATCATAATGCTTTTTGTGCTAATAGCAGTGCAGGAGTGAGCCACAAAATTTTAGCCACTGGCAAGCTTAATACCAATTCCATTGCATTCAAATCACTGACATTTTCAGTTAAATCATGTATCACAACAAACTCATTCAAATACTTCCTCCTCGCTGGTTAAAATCAGTCAGATCCTGGACTGTGTTAGGCTCTGAAAACACAAGTACCTGAGTCTTGGCTGCATGACTTGCATCTGAAAACCAGATGTTGTGTGTGTCAGTGGCCAATGCCTCTGCAGCATGCCCCAGGTCCTGGATGCCACGCCAGAAAGCTCTCTCTGGCCATGAGATCACACAGAGTTAGCTCACTGAGTGAGGCTGGGAGCGAGAAGAGAAAGGCATGTTTCATTTACACCCGCTCCAGCTGTCCATCTGCATACACATTTTTAATGAATAAAGAGAATGAGAGACCATTTTATAAAAACAAAACAAAACCAAAAAAAAGTACAAACTCTTGGAAACACATACATATATGTTTACGTGTGTTTAGAGAAAGGTCCACCAAAGCACATAGAATTGTTACCAGTGATAACCTTCAGAGAGTGGGGTTAGCGGAGGATGATGAGGTGGACTTCTACCTTCAGTTTATACAACTCTGCCCTGTCCTGATTTTTTCCCCCTTAAGTATCGTCTACACCGTAATTTTAAAAACACGATTTGCGTGAAGGTAAACATCAAAGCTAATCTTCTAAGGGGACAGGTTCAGAAGCACAGGTCGGAGGTGCTGCTTCCTTCTGATACAGTCAGCTTTGGAAAACACTGTTGGAGAAGCGTTCGGTTATGCAAAAGGAACAAGGGAGAAACAGGAGCTCTTTACTCTTATGAAAGATGAAACAAGGCATAAAGGAGAAAGGATCCAGAGTTCTGTGGAGAAGGAGGTCTGCAATCTACAGGCCACAGCCTGACTCTTCTCAAATCCATGCCTACCCCAGTGGAGATCATAGACTCGGCACCGAAGTCACATCTTGGTTCTATCCCAACAGCGTCTCTGCCCAGGCACCCAGAAATCCAGGATATTAATGAAGTGAAGGCTGTGCGGCCAGCCCTGCTCTGTAGCAGGGACCCAGCCCTGGCACCCCTCCTCCTGCCATGTGCCACTCCTGGAATGCTGGGCCACTACACCCTCAAACTAACTTCTGGCTGAACTGGGGGTGTTCTGATTCCAGCCGAGGAGAGGCTTCAGTCCCGGTTTTCACACTTGAACTTTTGGTTCAGGAGCAAAAGCCAAAAAATGCAACCTACCCTGAGAAACAGCCAGGGTGTTGATCCTGCCAGGCAATTCCTGGCTCAGTGGACCACCACCTCCTACTTTTTGGACAAAGAGGATACACCAGAGACCAACCTCCTGTGATTCAGGCTTTGCTGACAAATCACTGATCCAGCCAGACTTCTTCCTTTCCTTGAGTTACTACCTGGTAATGAATTGCACACTTTGCAAATGTTAATACTCTTATACTAGCAAGATAGGGAAGAAATACATGCAAGATTTATTTAAAAATGATGGCCCTGGGAATTAGAAGAGTTTTTATTCGGGGGGGGATTTTATTTTTAGTACCATTTCTGCCCTAACAAGCTTCGAACTTTATATAATAACTTGCCACTGACATGTAATTCATCATATCATCATCACAATTCTAGTGTGGTGTGTTCTTTTTCTACACAGAAGTGTTAAATGCATAGGACTTAAAATGCTGTGAGAAGGCCACAGCTGAATGGGAGAAAAATTCTTAACCTATATGGAAAAGGTGACTAGGACTTGAATGAAATAAACATGTGTGCGGTACCCATGAATACAATGTGGTGTAGTGAAGGAGAGAAAAATCTACGAGTATTGGAAGAATACTTATTGACAGACTCTACAATTATGGTAGTGAAGATTGTCTCAGGCTTCTGGATCTGGCAGCAAAACAATTTGCATTTTATTGCCATATAATGTGTTCATGCCCTTTATATTTAATTGCCAAATTTCCTTTAAAAAATAGGCTCATGTCAGGGCACCGGGCTGGCTCAGTTGGAAGAGAATTTGACTCTTGATCTTGCAGTTGCGGTTCGAGCCCCACACTGGGTGTAGAGATTACAAAAACAAACAAACAAACTCATGTACTCATTTGCTTTTAACCTTTTTTAAAAGTCAAGAGTCACAAAAAAGTTAACAGGCTTATTATTTACCAAACAAATGCTTAATAGAGACAAATTTGAAACATCTCCAGATCCAAACCAAGTGTGGATTTTATTTGATCCACCTGCCTCCAAGGCTGTCCTTTCCATACAATTATGTTTTATTGTTGCTATTCTTCATCCATTTTGGAACTTGAATTTTTTTTTCCTTTCTCATGTACGTATTATCGCTGAGCAATCTATACTCTACCAGAAATGCTCAACAGAAAGTAGAAAAACACACAGAAACTTGAAAAGTGTGAGTAGGTTAATGGCTAAGTAACAGCAGAAATTCTCACAACAGGGGAAAACAAGGATCAATTTTCTTGTTTACAATTACATTGAGTTTTTCTTCAGAATGAAGAACATAGTTTCAACTTTAAATCTGGGACTGTAAGAGGTTAATAACTATATATTTACATCCTGCCAGTTTCATCAGTTTATATTTTATCCCTGAAAATTTTCTGCGTCTTTGTGCTAACTGTAAGAGGCTTGCATTTTTCACGAGCATATTGAGCACAAGAATGATGGATACCGTTGAGTAAGAAAAACTGAATTCCCTACACTTGTTCCAACTTTGACCTTGGAGAAGACAGAAAGTTTTCTCATTAGATATTGTTTATGGTTCATGTGTTCAGATGAAGCAAGTTTGTAAATCTGTCAGAGAAAAATTCACGTTTCTCAGGAGCATCCCGTCAAATAATAGGAATATATACATGTCATATATTTGAAACTCTTATGTTTTTGTTTTTAGTGTTTTAAGCTTCAGTTTATGTGCTTGTTGATATATGAGAGTCTCTCTTTTTGGAAGTCCAAACAGATTGAAAAACAAATTGTGAAATCACATGACACTCAGAAATATTGCATCACTCTACCCCCTGCCCCCCACATTCCCCTCCCACTTGTCTCAAAAGATTTCCTGAGAACTGAGAGCACCATCACTGTGAGGACACTGACATTTAAAAAGACGAAGAGGTGTTTTTTAGAGTCCCCCAAAGCATTTACTTTTACAAATCATATATGCAGTGAATTGACCACTGAAAATTAATCTCAAATATGCTTGTGTTTTATTCCATTGCAAACACAACTGAAAGGAACACTTGTTTTGTGTTAAAACAGTATTAAGATGGCATTTTTTTAAAGCTAAGTGATTTGAGAGTTCTAGTTTGTTTGTTTGTTTTTAAAGATTTTATTTATTCATTTTGAGACAGTGAGAGTGCACAAGCCAGGGGGAGGGGCAGAGGGAGAGGGAGAAGCAGACTCCCCACTGAGCAGGGAGCCTGATGTGGGGGCTTGATCCCAGGACCCTGAGATCATGACGGCAGATGCTTAACTGACTGAGCCACCTAGGTGCCCCTAAGATGGCATTTATTTTGTGATCTCTTTCAGTATTTGAGTTGTAGGAAACCAAGAAGTAGAGTTAGAAGATTTGGTTCTAGTAATTTAAAAATCACAGTGAAGAAGTTGTAATGCTCTCAATTCTGGTTGCCTTTCCTGGGACAGTGAGTGGTAAGTCCATGCTCATGGTGGATGCATCCATAAGAGGCAGGTTCAACAATAGCTTTTTTGATAGAGAGCCTGAGAGCTGGAGAATTTCAAAGTAGATTAGCTGTAATAGTTAGTGGATGAAGCCCCAAAGAGAATACTAGTGCACACTGAATTTTGACATTTTATTCAACAGACAGTTATCATTTATTAATATATTATTGGTCCCTGCTATAATAGCTATTACTGTTATTATCTGCTCTGCTCATTGTTACATTTCCAGGACAGAAATGAGGAGTTGGCACATAAAAGGCAATAAGTATTGATTAAATGAATGGATGATTCAGTTAAGAGATAGGAATTACCACCTAAAGAAGAGTAATTTTCACTTGTTTTACTGTATAAAAACAGTACTTGATAATTAGCTATATTTAATTTATTTTCTTTCAGACCCTTCTTTGCTAAAACTTTACTTTTCTTCTGTCTCTACCACTGAGAGTCAGTGAAGTTAGACACTCAGCTTCAAGTTAATTTCCTCCTGTTTGTGGATGTCATCCATGTATATGCCTTTCAGCCAGTGTAATCTTTCCAAAAGTTCTTGTTGACTGTAAGAGCTTGAAAGCTCTTTATTGTTGAAGGAATGAGAAGACTGACATCCATTGTGTCTCAGTTGGTGACAGAAATGTGTGACACTGAACAAGGCCTTTATCCTCTGTTTATCCATCTGGAAAATGAGAAGAACAATACTCACTAGTCTGGTATGGAGGTGATTGCCAAGGACTTTGTGATCCACACAGGGAAGGTGATATTTTAGTTGCTACATATTACAGATGTTTCCCTTTGATTAATTGGGTGTTCAGGTACTGGAGCATTTTCGGAGATGTTAAGCAAAGAAAATGAAAAAAAAGAAAGCAAAAGCAGAGATTGGCTTGTAGATTTTAAACAATGTTTACATGCTTCCTTAATGCTGTAACTTTACATTTGATAATCTACAGTCAGAGATTAGAGATAATTTAGTACAGTGCTTTTTAGCCAGGCTGTGCCACACTCCCCTGTGGAAGCTTTAAGTCTACACATGCTTTGGGTCCACCTTATTTTCCCTTGATTAAGAACCGGGGTTCCAGACCAACCTTTTTTTTTTTTTTTATGAAATAGGACATTGGGGGACAGCTGGTAAATGTAATATCAGGACTAAAATCCTCCTCTTCTGACTTCTGATGGGTTTTTATTCACATACAATATGAGGTATCTAATCTGTTAGTTTACATTGAGATATATATATATATATATTATATATATATATATATATATATATATATATTTAAACTCAGGGTTTGAACTCATGATCCTGAGAGCAAGGCCTGAGCTGAGATCAAGAATCCGACGCTTAAACAACTGAGCCACCCAGGAGTCCCTGTATTGATATATTTTAAGTTAACTTTGTAGATACAACTTTGCAGTAACCCCAGAAGTTTAATTATCTGTGTTACTTTATGGTTTATAGCTATTTTACCCTTTTTAAATTTTTTATAAAGCCTTCTGAGATTCACCTACTTATAAGCTTTCAAAGCACATTCAGCTTGTATTCGATCATTTATCACTCAGTATGGTCCTGCGTTAAAGAATTTAATATGGAACTTTCTGTTTCCCTAGTTTGTGAGCTCCTGGAGATAGAAGTCAACATGCTCATTGTCTTTAAGACATAAGAACAAATAAAAGTTTGTGCACCAGGCGATGTGTGAGGCCAGCGGTTCTCAAATTTTAGCAAGCATCAGAAATAGTTGGAGTGCTTATTAAAGTATTTATTGCTGGCTCCCCCCCCCCCCCCGCCCCCGCGCCGCCCCGCTTCTGATTAAGTAAATCTGGGGCGAGATGAAGGATTTCCATTTCAAGCAAGTTCCCTAAGGATGCCACCTTCTGCTGGGTTCCTCTTTGAGTATTTACTACTACTCCAGTAAGTTTTATTCTCATTTTCACAGAAGTCACACAGTTAGCTAGTGGGAGAGACAAGACTGGATCCTCATCTCTTTATGCCTAGTACTGTGGTCTCTCCTTTACACACCCTTCTCCTTATCTTGGAATTCCTTGTATATATCGTAAGTTTTAAGAAATGCCTGCAGGAAGGGTACCTGACTGGCTCAGTCGGTGGAGGATGCGACTCCTGATCTCAGGGCTGTGAATTGGAACCCTGAGTTTGCTGTAGAGATTACTTAAAAAAAAAAAAAAAAAAATCTTAAAAAAAAAAGAAATGCATGCAGAGGTAATCGCTATTAGAATGGAGATAAACCACCTAGGTTCAGTTATCATCATGAGCAAATTAACTTAACATTCCTCCTGTGTGTGTCAGTTTTCTCGTCTGTATTAGCATTATTACCTGTGGTGCACATTATAGTTGGCTCTCCCAAATTTGATCTGTTTTTTTTTTTTCACTGTGTGGTAGGCATTGTGGTGCAGAGAATTGCCCCAGCACCAGGAATAAATTCTAATTCATCCAAATCAATCAAGATAATCATAATCCTCTGGATCATGAGATGAGTTAATCATACCATAATATTTCTCCTCCCCCCAACTCTACCCCCAATAGCTACTGTTTTAAGAGATAAGCATCAGACTAAAGGTGGATCATAAGGAGAAGGCAATATTTTCATTTTTTTCACTGTTGGTGGAGTACTCTTTCACCTTTGCTAGATCTTAGTAAGGAAGTAGGTTTCCTGCTGATGGCCATGCTACAGCGGAAAATTGATGTGAGGAGGAAACCAGCACTGGATGTAAGGATAGCAGCAGTAGGACCTAGGAACCTGGTGACAGTATGAAGCCACTAGATTCATCAACCAATCCAGAAGCTGCTCTCTGTCTAGACTACCAGTTATGTGAGCCAACAAGTGCCTGTATTGTTTTAGTCAGTTGGAGATTTTTTTCCCTTGTAATTTAAGAGTCAAACACCCTAGCTGATAACCTATCTCAAAGGATTCCTGTAAGAATTAAATGACATAATGCATAAAAAGGGCTTGGCATTAATTAGGATGTAACAAGTATGAATTAAATATCCTTATCAGGAAGTTACTAGGTCCAAGCAAAAAAAAAAAAATATTATTGGTCTCCTTTCAAATTCTTCTTTATCAAAAGTACAAGTGAACTTAAATGCCCTTGTCAGCTCCTGACCAAAAGCTCCCTTGGAGGTGTTTTCACCAGCAGGATTAGAGAAGCCAAAATAACCAGGTGAATATCTCCGAGCATGATAGAGAACTTGGCTGTAACAGGACAAGATTATTCTGACATTTATAGAATCACAGAATAACAGGTAACAGTTAATTTTAGTAAAGAGATTCATAAAATAAGGGGATAGGTGTTGATATCTCTAGTCATAGCTGAAAAAATGGACTCAGACGGAGTGAATTGCTGCCAGTCTCATACAGAGATGGATTGCATCCAAAACCAGTGCTCACATTACATGTAGTGGACGTTTGTTCTTTTGGCTGTCCAGCATGCCACCCTTTCTTTTAGGGCACTGTCCCTCTACTACATCAGACATGTGATTCCTTTGGGGCTGCCAAATAGCATGTAGTTTCTGTTATTACTAGGCTAAAACAAAATTACTGGTTTTTCAGTAATTACATTTATAGTCATTGACCTACCCCTAAGCATATTAAAATTCACATTTTTAAAAAAGATTTTATTTATTTATTTGAGAGAGAGAGAGATTGAGCAGCAGAGGGAGAGGGAAAAGCAGGCTCCCCATAAAGCAGGGAGCCCCATGTGGGGGCTCTATCCCAGGGCCCTGGGATAATGACCTGAGCCAAAGGCAGATGCTTAACCGACTGAGCCACCCAGGTGCCCCTAAAATTCAAGTTTTAAAAGGAAACAAGAAATGATAAGTAGAGGACACATAACCTTTGGTCAGTAGATGATTGTATTATATGTTATAAATTTGCTTGGGAGAGAGGAAGTAAATCCATTTCAAATTAAAAAAATATGAATTTGAGGGTACATTTTAGAGGGGAAGAGGCTTGCAAGTCACCAGAACATGCCCCAGACTCGTGCATAGTATGCGTGTGTGTGTCTTGATAGTGATTTTGTATCATTGCCTCATTCTTGGCACTCTGTCAGTACTCAAGAAAACCAGATTGAAAATTTGGAATCTGTGCTTCAGTGGATTGAAACTGACCTCTAGTCACTAAGGAAAAATCAAAACAAAACACACAAGAATTTAGAGAGGATCTTTTTCTGCCAACAAATAATTTTTCCTTGATGTTATTTCTTAGTTCGGCCAACATTTCAATGGAAAAAATAGGTTGGTCAAGAGTTCAGTATAATTTTTTGTGACATTTGACCTTAAGTGACATAATAAAATTAATGACAGAAAATTGTATTCTTTTATATGGATGCATGTGTGACTATTGGTCTCACACAGAATATTTAAGAGGAAAAAGCAGAAGGATAATCTAATGGCATTTTGTTTTATTTGAAATGTTAACTCTTAAGCTAATTTATTTATTCAATAAATATTTTTGCCGGGTACTGTTATAACCACTTGGGATGTATCAATGAACAGACCAAAAATGATAACAAAACTGTACATGGAGATGAGAGTTTAAAATATTGTTGCGCTCCTGAGACCTGTGAGCTAATTTATTTGTTTGCTGTAATTGTTATCATGATTCTTGGCTAAATAGCTTTTTATAATGCCTTAATTTTGAAAACTTCAGTTAGGGTCTAACTTCCCATTCTTTGTTGAGCCAAATGATATGATAGGGGAGGGAACTAGGGAAGCTCAGAAGAGGTTAAACAGGAGCAGACTGTGGGATAATTTGGAGGAAACAGAGAAGAAAAGTGTCATCCAAGCTATGTGAAGGGAGATGTTGAATTTCTATACAAAGGGGAACTCTTAGGGAAACTGGTCAAGGTTTTAACCACGAATTATCTTTGTGGTGTGAAGTACCGTACAAACACCTCAGCAGTACTTAAGGAAACTTAAATAAAACGTCCATCTCTATTCAGTATTTCTGGTGAGGATTTTTCCATTCTTTGTATCTCTTCCTGCTTCTCTTGTCTTTTTCTTTTTTTGCATCTTTCTCTTGTAAGTCAAATGTCTAGAGAATAGCCTTAGGTCAGGGGCAGAACAATGTGTTTGTTTTTTTGAAAGATTTAGAGAGAGGAGGAAGAGAGAGAGAGAGAGAGAGAACAAGCAGGGTAAGTGGTAAGCAGAAGGAGAGGGAGAACCAGGCTCCCGCAGAGCAGGAGGAGCCCCATGTGGGACTCAAACACAGCACCCTGGGATCATAACCTGAGCTGAAGGCAGTCGCTTAACCTACTGAGCCATCCAGGAGCTCCCGAGAGACTGAGGTGATTCTAATGCCTCAGCAGCCTGCATTAGCAAACCAAAACCTAAGCCTCTAATGCCTCAATGTTAAGAAATTGAAACAAAGAACAACAAATCACAGTCAGGCTTTCTCCAAACAAGGCAAGTGCTTAAGCTATAGATAATCAAATAGTTCTCTTGCTTTTCCGCCTCTTTTCTAGAAAAGTCTTTCTCTTAGCTCATGTCCGTAGAGTCCTCCTGACCGCTTCTGGTCTGGCCCTGCCCAATTTGATGCAATTTCTGCTCAAATAAACTCTTAAAATTTGCAGTACGCCTCTATTTATGTTATAATGCTAGTTATATTTGGGTTACATATGATTTTTTAAAACATTCAACATTATATAATTTTACATTTGGGGAAAAATATTACTCTCATAAATTAGACATAAGTAAGTAACCTAGACAGTCTCTTCTTGATAGGGAATTTCAACTGGAGGTCAATTTAAAATTTTTACGATTCAAAAGGAGAGCGTGGGTTTGGAAAGGCTGTGACACCAAACCATAGAATTCAGTCATTAAACATAAAGCCACTGGTCAGACCCTGGAAACACTGCTGGCCTTACAGGATATTACCTAAGTAATAGTAGTCAAAGTAGTAATAGTAATGAGATTAAGAGAAGTTGTAGTAGTGATAGCTTCTATTTATAAGGAGACTCCTGTGTGCCAAGGACCATTCTAGACATTGTCTCATTGAATTTTTTTTTTTCTTTTAAGTAGGCTCCACGCCCAGCATGGGGTCCAAATTGGGGCTGGAACTCAAGACCCTGGCATCAACACCTGAGCCATGATCAAGAGTCAGATGCGCCACCCAGTTGCCCTTGTTTCATTGAATTCTCACGACTCTTCTATGAGGTGGGTAAATTACTTGCTCAGTGTTGCACAGATTTGCACTCATTCTTTGACACACCTTTTGGGCATGGACCCCAGGGGAATAAAACATTGTCTATCATTCAGGATTCTGGCCTATTCTGTGGTGGACAACAAAGAGCCTTTTACTCTCAGAGAGGGTTCTCAGGACTTCTGATGTTGACCTGGTATCAGAATGGGCCTCCTTGGTTCCCCTGATGAAGAGCCAGTATGTATCCTGAAGCACTACTGACTCTAGATGTACCGAGGGCCACAAACCTTTAGTCCATTTGGAATTGACACTACGAAAGAAAACAAATAGCTGGCTATTTTCGTCTTCCTTTGCAATACAATAAGAAATACTTGTGAGGTGACTTCTTTAACCTCCTCCCTTTCTTGTCTCCTTCCATCTTTCCTCCCTTCTTTCTGTCTTTTTGTCTTTCAATCTTGCTTTCACGTTGAAGGGCTCCTTTATGCCAGGCCTAATGCTATATGTTGGGGCTGCACGATTGTGGTATAATAAGAAATATATGTTTTGGTTTTTCTCCCTGGTTCCTGGCACAGAGCCCCTAAAACTAAAACCGTTGGAATTCTTTGAGTAATATTGGTGACAGGAGCATCTTTTGTTATTCATCATAAGCCCCTTTCAACCATACTTGAGTTTATGGTAATGAGATGACTCCTGGAAGGTGGAGGCTGGTTGCCAGAGGATTCAGTCAGGTGATTTAAGGGTTAGAACTTCCCTCCAGGGAGGAGAGGGACTGGAGAATGACTTAATCACCATTGGTCAAGGATTTAGTCAATCATGAGTACACAATGGAATCTCCATAAAAACCTTAAGTGATGGAGTTCCAAGAGCTTCCACATCAGTGAACACATCCAAGTGTTGGGGGGGTGGCATCTCCAGGGAGGGGATGGGAGCTGCACACCCTCCTCTACCCCCAGCTTACCTTATGTATCTCTTCCATCTGGCTATTCCTGAGTTCTAGCCTTTATAATAAAGTGGTAAATGTCAATGAAGTATTTTTCTGAATTCTTTGAGCTCTCTGGCTAATTATCAAACCCAAAGAGGAAATGGTGGAAAAGTTAAACTTATATGCAGTTGATCAGAAGTGCAGGTGACAACCTGTGTCTTACGATGGACGTCTGAAGTGCAGTCTTGTGGGACTGAGCCCTTAAAGCGAGGGTATGTGCTAATTCTGGCCAATGACTGTCAGAATTGAGTTAAATTGTAGGATAGTCAGTGCTGCTGAGAATTGGAGAATTCCTTGGTGTGGAGAAACCCACACATCTGGTGTTAAAAATGTCCTGTGGGCAGAGAGGAAACAAGTTTTCCTTTAGTTGGTGTTCCTTTTAATTGTGTACAAAGCACAATCTTTGCCCCTGGAGAGGAGAACTGAATTTCCATCCAGTGCAGATCATAAGCAGCATGAGGTCAGGAACCGTATGTCTCATTAAGCCATGTATCCTCTACATTGCACAGGACATGGTAGGAAGCACATGCTCCAAAAATATGCTGCGTTAAAAAAAAAAAAAAAAAATATGTTGCGTGAATGAATACAAGTCTAGTATTGCCTCACTAATGAAAGGGTACACTTGAAATGTCATCTGGTTAATGGCACCCTACAGACTGCCCAAACTGCTCCCAGGAAAACCAGAAGCAGCGTGAACTCGGATCCTGAGAGTGGTCATCTGGAATACATACCTTATGAAAAAGTAAGGATATTCAGCTTGAGTAATGAGAACACTCAGTTTGCAAATACCACATGTTCGTTTTCATGTTGCTAAAGACTCTTTGCTAGGAAACGAAACACTTGTAATTTAATATGTAATGTTCTCAGAGTCTGAGGCCAAACTACCTCAAGTCGTGAACGCTTTGGCTCTGAAGAGCCCGTCAGGGTCAGGGCAGGGCAGTACTTGGCCTAATGCCCCTCCAGAATAAACCAAACAGCTACAGGAAGTGGTTTCCGTGATTCAGTAGGTGGCACACTTCCTTTTGAGTCAGAACTGAATCATGGCCGTGAGAGACAAAAAGGACCTATTTCTTTATCCCATACTTTTTTCCCTATTCCCAATAGTAAATTTATCACAGTCTGTCATATGACATATCCTGTCACAACTTGTTGTTTCCTTGTTTCACAAGAAAAAAAAAGCAAGTCAACTACAAGGAGGCAAGAAGAGACTGGGAAACACAGCAGATAGAAATGAATCCAAACATCATTCTTTCACCGGAGGGCCATATTCTCTGAGGAGACTGAAAGAAAAGCCATCATCTGATTTCACTGGGGTTGTCAAGGCCCCTGGTTCTCTCGACTCGAATCTGACCCATTTCCAGTGGAAGCAATTAGATCACACTTACATAAACCGTGTTGCTTTAAATGGCTCTGCTCTCCTCTTCACTCACTGACCCTGGCTTCCTCCCTGGCCTGTCTGCTGGAAGGCTTCTCTGGTGTTGTCCCAAGCATGGCCCTCGTTCAGCTGTGGGTGAAACGATCCTGTTCTGAATGTACTGAATGCTGCTGGCAATGCTGTAAATTGTTTTGAGGCTTAAGGAAAAACCCCCTGGATATCAACAAGTCATAAAAACAGACATATTTTCTCTGTGTGTCTTTTATTTTTCAATGTTTATAGTTCTGGGAATGTAAACATTCTTAATCCATATTTTCATCGGATAAACTTGGTTTTATTATGTCTTTGTTGCTTCCTTCTACCCCAGTTCCTTCTGATTGGCTTCATGTCTCAAAACAAAGATTCAGAAACTCGTGCATATATATATATATATATATATGTCACTCTTGGAAGATTGATAATCGGACTGGAATCAAAAATTAACTGCCATGGGGACGCCTGGGTGGCGCAGTTGGTTAAGCGACCCACTCGGTTTCAACTCAGGTCATGATCTCAGGGTTGTGAGATCAAGCCCTGCATTGGGCTCCCCACTCCGCACTCTGTGCAGAGTATATTTGGAATTCTCTCTCTCCCTCCCCCTCTACTCTGTTGATGTGCTCACGCATGCTATCTCTCTAAAATAAATAAATACAATATAATCTTAAAAAAAAAAGAAACGATATTGCCATGTTAGTATTCTGCAGCTGCTTCTGTGAACTATTCCAGTTGTTTGAAGAACACAAGATTCAAAATTACATAGACCTGTGTTCAGATTCAAGCTCAACAAAAAATTGCACAGCTCTGTGACCTTAGGGAAGTCTCTTAACCTTTCTGAGCTGTAATTTCCTTAGTCTATAAAATGGGACTCCAGCATCAGAACAGTATTACTGTGAGAACTAAATAAAGCTTTTACATAGTGCTGAGAACAACTCCTAGCTCCTAGCTCATATTTGGTGTTTAAAATAAGCTAATGCCCTTTCTCTTTATTTACAATACCTTTGCATTGGGAGGTAAGAACAGCACTTGGATAGGACAGCTGCATGTGCACGCTGTCTTACCCTTCCCAAAGACGTCAGTCCCATCCAGCTCCTTTAGCACTTTCATCAACAGCACTTGTAGCACATGTGATATCAAATGGTATCCTTAATGGAGTGGTGGAGAAGCCCAGCCAGGAAGCAGGCTTTAAAGCCAAAGCCAGCTCTTCGGGACAGGACAGTTGTGGCTGATAGATGACAGCCAAATGTGAAGGGAGTCCTCATCTGACACACGGAAGAGAGCACCTAGAGGATGGGCAGGGAGAAGAACTGTGGGCGGCACTTACAGCCAGACAGAGCCGCTGCCAGGCCCAGGTCAAACAGGGCAAAGGCTGGCAGACAGGTGGAAATGCGAATACACTGTTGGATTTGCAACGCCCTTCTAAAACAGCCATCCTTCCACATCCCTTCAATTCCTCCCACAAAGCCATACGGAGAGGATGATGGCTTTTAGAGAAGAGGAGTGGTACCCCCCAGAATTAAGGTCCGAAAGATCATTTTGTACTCACCTTAGAGCCATCCCTTTGTATATGGTGGTTGCCGGGTTTCTTGGTTTCCTGACTGTCCCTTCCCCTGGACTGTGAGCTCCTAAAAGGCAAGCAGTGTGTCTTACTTGTTCTTGAACCAACCCTTACCTGTAGCTCGGTCCCTAAACCATAACAGATGCTCAGCCAGTGTTTGTTGACATCAAAGAAATACAACAAAGTCTGATCGGAAGGACCACAGGAAAACTTCAACAGGAGTTGATGGCCTCTGGAGCTGAGGTCTCATAGGAGGACTGGCTGGCTAGGCCAGTTTTGAGGAGCCAGATGTCAGAACCTCAGTGTGAGAATATGGGGAATAGAGATCAGAAACCAATTTTGAAAATTGCACTTGTGGGCAGTCTGAGCTAGACATGACTTCTGGAGGTCTGGCCATTGTCTGAGTGGAGTGTTGATCTCGTGTGTGCTGGAGGCTTCTGTTTAAATAACTACCGGAGTGGGTGACTCAGCAGCCGGAGGATGGGGCGCTCTCAGGCTGTCTCCTCCTTCAAGTGACAAATCACATCGCCCTGGGTGTCTGTGGAGGTCTCTGATATGACACATGATAGCTCCTCTCTTGCCAGCTCATCAGCCAGGGTGCCAAGTCACCCATTACTAATCTGGAGACTGACAAATTGTTTGACAGGCATGATCTCATGCCCCAAGTCTGGAGACGTCCCTTTAAGATGGACTCTTATCAATGGATTCCTTTTCTGAAGTTTAGAGTCTGCTTGTGAATTTTCATTCTATCTCTCCATCAAGGACTTCTGATTATCATCAGAATAAAGTCGAATTTTGATACCCTGGCGCTGAAGTTCTGCAGAAACTGATCTGCACCTGCAGGACCATAGACCTTAACTATGCTCTGTTTCTTGTTTTCCCTTAACACTGGCTTGCTACTTTTCGTTTCTTTGTTTTCATCCCCAGCAGATAAACAGCAGCAGGACAAAGCTTTAAGACAGAGGCCTAGGAGGAAATCCCATCTAGTGGCTATTTCCTGAGAATTGCGGAAAGTTACCATTATTAAAATTTAATG
>CM052895.1:58141416-58174261 GCA_028534135.1 Potos flavus
CTCTGAAAACACCGCAGCCAATTCTCTCTCTGTCAGGCCTCTAAACAGCACCATTCTACTCCACAGTTGTAAAATGAGGAATCTTTTCTGACACTTTTTTTCTCTTAGAGCCTACATCCACTGCATCAGCAAGTCCTGTTGGCTCTACCTTCGCATGAAATCCTGACTCCAGCCATGTCTCATTACCTCTGTTGTCGGCACCGGGGTGCACGGTACCACCATCTACCTGAACTATCACCGCCGACTCCTTACTGGTCTGCTTTTAAACTCTCCTTCTCCTCCTTTCACTCCTCTCCTGTAACCCCATAAGACCCCCGCACCCCCAGAACAGCCAGGGCAACATTATTCCTATAACAGGACCAAGGCAGGAAACAGAGGGCATATACAAAGTAGGTATTTTGAAGAGTTTACTAAAGGAACAAGTTACAAAGTCAAGGACAGGCTTGAGGGAAATCAGAAAGGAACCGTGTGCTGTCTCAGAGCAGAGAAGTAGTTACCAGAGTCTAGAAAGGGAACTGTGCAGACCTCACCCCACGTGAGCTCTTTGATGCGCTCCTTTCTGTCCAGTCCTGTTCATCTCGGAGCACTGAGCCAGAGGAAGGCAAACAGCGGATCTGGAGGGGCAAATCGAAGGAATACTTTAAAAATGTAAATCAGACAGTGGCCTACCCTGCTCCAGGTCCTGGAATGTGTGCCTGTCTCCTTCACTAGTGGGATATATTTTTTCTCCTCTTGGTTTTCGAATGGAGGGAATAATTCCTAAATAGGATCTGAGCTTCTCTCTGTCTCTAGATACTCCGCTCCTGGGAAGACAGATTGATAAGTGTGGGACAGAAAACTGTGTGTGGCACTTCACCCCCCAGGGAGGGACAGCCGGAAGAAAGCAGGCGCTCTCTCCTACTCTGTCATCATGTCAATCTTTCTCAGGCAGCCGTGGCCCTGCCAGTGGATGCACTGATCACCACTGCTTTCTGCCTGCTGCTGGGGTGCAGCATTAGCAAGTCCACTTCGTTGGTGAACCCAAAGCAGCATCTAACAATAGCCTCACTAGGGGATAAAGCTGGTGTGTTGGCTTCTGTCTTTACCGTAGAACAGAATTTCTTCCTTTATTCATTCATCACATGTTTTTCGAGAGAATGCTCTATACCTGTTACTGTTCCCCGGCTTGGGATTCATGAGAGGGAGAAAGGGGAAAACATAAAAATGTCTTGCTTTATTTCACCCAGTTACTTAAAACCTGTGCTGGGAAGATGGGTGCAAGGTGCCGGGAATCTGTTCCGAGGCTTTGTAGCTTGATTCAGAGTCAAGTCCTGGTTAAAACAGAAAGGTCTCATACAAGGCTCTTCCCGATACTGTGACGAAACTAATGTGAGCTCGCTTTTTAGCTGCAGATACAGACTATACTAGATGGAGTTGTTACACAAAGGCAACTTTATTTGCAGCAAATAAGGAGATCATGGGGAATAATTTCCAAAGCCATGGTTCCCTGAGCAGGGATAAAGGGGTTCCTTTTATTTAGGGTTTGTGAAAAATATTCAGAAGGAGAGTTTTGTCGTTGCGTGTAAAAGGTGGGCAGAGGTTTGCACATGTGCCCTTAGACAACCTGCCTATACACGCACTATGTTATGTTAATGAAGCTCATGCCTCTCCCAGGGCAGGGATCCTAAAATTCTAATGAAGTTGAGGTAACTGTTGGGCACTTTATGGCTCAGCTTCACAAGCATCGGCCTGGTGGTCAAGCTCTAATTTGTTTAGGCCAGGAGGAGTTTGTTTCTTTTCCTGTTCCAGAAATTTATTAGTTAGTTTCTAAGAAGTAAAACTGATAGACTTAAGGGTCTTGGTGGTGACAACATGATCCTTGCTCTTTCTGTCCTCATCTCTTATCACACTCTTTTTCTCCATTTTGTTGGCTTCCTTGTCTTTTTTTTTTTTTTTTTTTTTTAAGATTTTATTTATGTATTTATGTGTGAGAGAGAAAGAGCAGAGTGGAGGAGGCAGAGGGAGATGGGGAGGGAGAAGCAGACTCCCTGTTGAGCAGGGAGCCGACTCGATGCCCATCTCAATCCTGAGACCCTGGGATCATGACTAGAGCTGAAGGCAGACGTCGAACTGACTGAGCCACCCAGGTGCCCCTTACTTGCTGTTCTTTGAACGCGTGGTACACGCTCCCACTTCTGTCCTTTGTACATGTAGTTCCCTGCGCCCAGACCACTCCTCCCCTCCGTGGTCCCCATGATCTGGTCTCTCACTTCTGTCAGGTATCTGTTCAAATGTCACTGTCACCGTGAGGCTTCTTCCATCCACCTGTATAAAATGAACCCCACCCCCCACTTCTGTTTTTAGTCTTTCTCTATTTCTCTTACCTGGTTTTTCTTCATATCACTTATTACCACTACCTGTATGTGTTGCATGTTTTAAAAAGTGACTGATACAGAGGAAGCACTTTGTGATGACAATGATCCTGACATTGAACACGCACAACATCATGCTTACTATCTGCCAGGCACTGTTCTAAGAGCTTTACAACTAATAACTCAGTAGTTTCATATCATATCACTTCATATCAGCCTCCCAAAGTGGGAACTGTTATCATCTACACTTTACAGATAAAGAGGCTGAGGCACAGAGAAGTTATGTAATCTGCCCAAGGTCACAGAACTTGTAAAAGTGTGGGCAGAGATTTGAACATAAAATTGTGCCCCTGTAAGTGGGGAGCCTGCTTCTCTCTCTGCCTTGTGCTCCCCCAGTGTGTGCTCTGTGTCTCTCTGATGAATAAATAAAATCTTAAAAAAAAAAAAAAAAAAGAATCATACCTCTGCACAAGAGCAGGGACTTTGTTTCGTTCACGTTCTATCCCCAGGACATAGCATAGTGCCTGGTGTAAAAGTGTTAATAAATGAATAAATGATATTATCTGCTTCTTGAGTTTCAAGGATTAAAAATATTAGTATGAGCAAAGGGCTTCAATCCATGCCTGGCACATAGTTAGAGCTCACAAAGATTTTTTAAAAAAGGAAGCTGCCTTGCAGTTACCTGTGGCCTATGATAGTACCCTCTATCTTTTGAGCAGTAATTAGATATTGTAGTGGGTTTTCAACTTCAGATTAGGAGAACAGTTCTCAAGCTATGCTCCGATGTATTATTGGTAGACTCTGAGTTTGACCAAAAATGGAATTTTCTCAGCTCTCAGAAAAATCTCAAGTAAGTGGATAGAATCTTTGAAATTTTGAATTTTTCTCTCATGAATTTTTCTTAAGACATCAGCATTTGCATCTTCTCTGCTAGGACAAAAGTGAGCAAACAAGTAGCAAACAAATACTAACAGGAAAAGATGGAAACAGCCCTAACTGGAAACCAGGAAGCAACCTTGTTTTATTTATAAGATCCGGGGAGTGTAACTTACAACACCAACACTGAATATTCTTGAAAAATACATAAAATAAATAACATAAATATTTATGTATCTATTTGGTTATCTGTATCTAGATACAGATACATACAGAAGACTTTTTGTACTAAGTCAGTTTTTGGGATTGGAGTAAATATAGCTGTGTTTTATCATGTGATGTGAAGAGTACCTTGACTTCCAGGATGTTCTGCTTCCCAAACAAACGAGAGAACTTTTGAACTTGGAGAGCAAGAACAAAGAACAAGTAGAAACCTAGCAAACCCAGTGTCAGAGACTTCCCACTGGATCACTCACCGCTTAGATGAGGATACCCACAAGGACCTTAGCAACACTGTATTTTCAGTGTAATTTTTGGTCTTTCGTTTCTCCTCCACCCACATGGAAGTCATTCAAGTGTTTATAATACCAAGAAATGCAGTTCTACAGTGTTACTCAGACACTATACAGATAACTCATAGACCATTTAAAATAGTTATATGTATATATATATATAGATATATATATATGTACACACACACACACACACACACACATATATATAAACTATCAAGAAAATATGACTTTTCCCTCATTGGTAAAGCTTACGAAAGAAAAACCAAGATACATTCTTTAAAAGTTAGCTAGTAGCTTAGTATTATCTTGCTTAATTATTTTTGCAAAGTAATTATGCAGACATTGGATGGCAAGAAAAAGTTTGCAGCGTAAGAGTAAAAATGTGAAAATAACATGTCATTTGAAGGGCCTAATTATGCTTTTGGAAAAGGCACTGAACTGTAGCTATTTTCATTAGTGGGCATTGACTGTGCAAATTCCCACTTCAAAGGGGCATTGCCATTGGCCCCCACACCATGCCCTTCATGTAAATATTAGCACAATTTCCACCACAAGCATAAATCATGGGGATATTAACCAGATCTCCTTGAACAGTTCCACTGAGTTCCTCCTGGCTGTAATGAATCTCACCCAGCAGTCAGCTGAAACATGTTTATTTTAAAATATTTAAACATTTACTTGGTGCAAAATAAGGGAGCAGCAGCAGCACGTTTAATGGCAGTTTTCTTAGCAAAAAGAGGAGAAATCGATGTATGCATTTACAGTAAGTCCTTACCTCACAGAGAGACACATTCCAAATCTAAAAAAGAGGAAGATATAAAATCCCCCCCTACCCGAAGTTGCAAAATCATTCTTAAAAGAACCAAACAAAGTCCTCCAAACTTGGAATGTCCCCTTTCCCTAATTTTCTTTTCCTCTTCATTGTTGGCTTTCCATTTCTCTAGCCTCTGTATCTTTTATTTTGGTAAATCCCTTTAGATCCTCACTATATCCAAAAAAAAAAAAAGTTTTCTCCCACAGGCAGTGTTACTGAAAGCAGCCTAGTCTCACCAGTAGCATCCAGGCAACTAAGGCAGTAATATGTCCTTTTAATGGAATGATTCCTGCTCACTTGAACAATTAGCCAGGTCTCAAGCAAAAAGCAAGACAGGTTAAGGTTAGTGGGTCTCTGAATCAGTCTGGGACCATCTCTATGTTCCTGGAGTGGTTTCTGCAAATTGTGCTTAATATGCATTGGAAAAATGTATATAGATAGATCTAGAACTGGAGGAATCCTTGTTTAAAATAGAGAAAAATAGATAAACTATCACAAGCAGCCACTTACCGTGAGCCTTGCCTTGTGATCACACCATACAGCTGCTTAGCACTCGTGCTCGACCTCATGGAAGACATGACTCAGCTTATTTTGCATATTAAACAATTCCAGTCACATTGCACAACAAAACAGATATTTCAGTAGCTCTGCTTCAGTCTAGCCTTGTATATTTGTGGTCCATTGCACCTGATTCTTGCCTAGAACGTAACACAAACGCAAACCTCAATATATCTCAAGAGCCAATGCATACATCTCATTTTTTTTGCCTACATCTCCATTCACTAAAAGCTTTGAACATTTAAAAAATGTTATGTAAAAATAACCTCGATGTTTCTATACAAAATGTAAAAGGATAGAAGACTGTGGTTAGCATTTCTAAAAATAAGGTTAGGAATGTTGCTCTTAAAATGTAATTACAAAGCCACCAGTGATTGTAGTGGATGAGGAAATTACATTTGTAGCATGTAATTGGCATTGCCAATGAATGCAGAGGTTTGTAAAATTTAATTGCTGCTCCAATACTTGGACTACATCAGGTGATCATAAACTAATTCTAGAAAACTTTCAATACCAACTCACGCTCTGCAGTTGTGCACCCTGAATCATAACGGATATTTTTAAATCCCAACTTAAGAATATGCTGTATTCTTTAAAGGAAACAGTTGGCTTGGCCAGGACTGGCAAACTATTTCACTTTGCAACTTAAAATTGTTTGCTGCTGCCTCATCAAGTCTCATCTACTTTATTTCATACACTTCATAAAACTTAACCATGAAGAGCATAGTATTGCATATATTCTGACATCTTTATGGATGAAAATAAGAATGGGAAGAAAAGCAAGGGGCCAGCACTGTCTCTAAATGAGCACTATCTATATCTACCCACTCCCATCCAATTTACCACAAAGTTCTATCTGTTCTTCATTAACCATCTTTCATCCTCTTTGGTGCCGTCCCCCAGGCCCGGTGACCATTCTCTGTCGTCTGGCCTAGTGCAGAACCCCCTTGACTGTCATCCCACCTTTATGCTTCTCCTCCTTGAAATCTATTCTGCACACAACAGCCAAAGAGATACTTTAAAAATTTTAATCAGATTACTTGTCTCCCCTTTGTAAAACCTCGTAAAAGCATCCCACTGCATTTAGAGGTAAATCCATACTCCCTGACGTGGCCCGCATTGTTCTTTTTATCCTCTAGCTCCTCATACCCTGCCATACTGCATTTCAGTCATCATGTCCCAGCCGTGCACCAATCTTTTCCGTTCCTCTAATGTGCAACCACTTGCTGATCCCTCTGCCTGGGCCAGTGTTCCTTTAGCCATGCAAAATACTCAATATTGATTATTTTCAGACAGCAAAGCCATCATTTAGCCACTCCCTTTTCTTTGAGCCACTGGGTAGACATAGCTGGTTCACCGTGATCTGTCTTCCCTTTGTTCTTGGACATAAAGGAGACTCTGCTACTACGTAGCACGTTTGTAGTCAGTGGAGGCCATGTGTCCACTACTAGCCATGACATGTGAGCATAAGTGAGGTCTGTTAGTTCTGGGCTGAGGCAGTGGGCCCTCTGATTTTTGCAAGACAGATTTCTCCATCACCATTCAGATCTTGGTTCAAATGTCACCCACTCAGGGAGCCCCCCTCACCCCAACCCGGTCACACTACCCACATGACCTTGTTCGGTTTTTCCCTCCATTCACTATTTACTATTTGAAGTCATTTATGTGTTTATTTAGTGTCCTCTCCTCCACTAAAGATATTAAAATATTAATTTTTGTATGACAGGGACTTTTTTTATTCTTTTGCACTGTTATCTCCTCTGTCTAGTGCAGTGGCTGGCATGTAGCAGTGCTCAAGAAATATGTGTTAAATATACGAACAGAGTACAAATAAGAAACATTCAACCCACTCCCACTCTTTGAGACCGCATATATAATGGTAGACAAATCTCATTCAGTCAGTCATTAACCCATATATCCAACCATTCATTTACAAATCCATCCAACTTTCACTGAGCACCTCCTATGAATCAGGCACTGTACTGGACAATGCAAAAGTGAGTAACATGGGCTCCTAGCCATTGAGGCACTCCTTTTATGGTGGGACAGTAGGACATGTGGAGAATATAATTATGGTCCCATGTGGTATATGGTAAAATAGAGATTGGTGCAAAAGTGGTATGGGAGTGACAGAGAGAGGAATTAGTGAAACTTTAGATTTGCTATTTCACTAACAATATATGTTATCTAATATTTTGATATAGTAAAAGTGCTAAATTGTGAAGCTTATGTTCTGCTATGATTACAATGATCCTTCAGATATCCTCAGAAAAGTGTTACCACTATAATAAGATCTTAGAATAGTTTGGCAAATTCAAATTAAATCATATGCCATTTATTTATTTATAGCTTTATTTAAAGATTCATTTATTTTAGAGAGAGAGCACGTGCGAGTGGGGAGAGAGGAGAGGGAGAGAGAGAGTCCTCAAGCAAACTCACCAGTGAGTGTGGAGTCTGCCTCAGGACCCCAAGATCATGACCTGAGCCAAAATCAAGAGTCAGGCACCCAACCAACTGAGCCAGCCAGGTGCCCTGCCACTTATTTTAGTAGAAGTTCTATATGTTTGTATATACAGAGTATGATTGTCATTATGCCTGGGCTGTGTCACTGGATGTTGAAATTCCTGTTCCAATAAATTGAATTTGTGAGTGTGGTTAGTAATTAAGTGTCTTTGTGCTTTGATTTTCCCACTGATATAAAGTGGTATCAGAAAAATTTCTTCTATTAACTTAAGACTAATAATGTTTGAATTAAGGTTTTATATATGAAAAAAAAAAAGACCAAACAAAACTTTGTATGTCTTGGAATAATCCTTCCTTCCTTCCTTTTTGTTTCATGTCTTGGGGTATTTAAGTTGTCTTAAAGTAAATCTTTTTTAAAAAAGTTATTTATTTCTTTATTATTATTTTAAAATTTTTTATTTAGGGACGCCTGAGTAGCTCTATTGGTTAAACATCTGCCTTCGACTCAGGTCATGATCCCTGGGATCCCACATCAGGCTCCTTGCTCATCGGTGAGCCTGCTTCTCCCTCTGCCTGCTACTCCCCCTGATTGTGCTTACTCTCTCTCTCTCTCTCTCTCTCTGACAAATAAATAAATACAAATCATTAAAAACTTTTTTTAAAGTAGAATTTTTATATATTTTTTAAGTAATCTCTATACCCAGTGTGGGGCTGAAACTCACAAGTCTGAGATCAAGAGTTGCATGCTCTACCGACTGAGCCAGTTGGGTGCCTGGTCTTAAGTTAATCTTGAATTCTGCTTTGATATTTAGAGTGTAGTGATCTTGAGAAAAATAATGATCTCACTAAATTCCAATTTCTGCGGCTGTAAATTTAGGTTGTTTTAAGAATCGAGTAAGTTAATAAGTGTCCTTGGCACAGCATAAGTCCTCAGTGAGTGGTAGCTATATTATTATTATTATTATTATTATTATTATTATTAATGTTTTATTCTTGAAATACAGTCAATTCTTATTTTTCATGGATTCCACATTTACAAATTTGCCTACTCCTATAATTTATTTATAATCCTAAAATCAATACCTGTGGCACTTCCACAGTCATTTGCAGACATGGGGAACGCCCAGAGCAGTGAAAAATTGAGTTATCTGTAGGGCATGTTTCTAACTGCAGTCAAACAAGGGGAGACTATGCCTTCTTATTTTAGCTCTCATAGTCTAAAATGACGTTTTCGTGGTCTATTTAGTGTCATGTTTTCTCATTTTTGTGCCTTTTTTTTTTTTTTTTTGCAATTTCACTATTTAAAACAGTCCCCAAGCATAGTCTGAAGTGCTGGTCTCAAGTGCAGGAAGGCTGTGATGTGCTTTCTGTGTTATCTATCAAGGAGGCATGAATTCTAGTGTAGGCGGCCATGACATTATTAAATAAATTGTCTTTAAACAGAAAAATACGTATGGGGCACCTGGGTGGCTCAGTGGGTTAAGCCTCTGCCTTCGGCTCCGGTCATGATCTCAGGGTTCTGGGATCGAGCCCCGCATCAAGCTCTCCCCTCAGCAGGGAGCCTGCTTCCCTCTCTCTCTGCCTGCCTCTCTGCCTACTTATGATCTCTCTCTCTCTGTCAAATAAATAAATAAAATCTTAAAAATAAATAAACAGAAAAATACGTAAATAAAGTTACGTATTGATCAGCTGACAAAAATACTGTGACCAAAGATTTGCAGGAACCTAACCTTGTATTTTCCCAAGAAGCAGTGCTTCACTGTTCACTAATTCAGTGTTCATGGCAACTTTATAGAACGTTAGCTACCCTGAATTATGAGAATCAACTGTATTTATATTGGAGCCTTGCTTTAAAAACGCCTGCTACTTAGTGGAATGCTACATAAACAAGACTATTGAATTCTCAGAATCACTTGATTCTAATAAATACCAGAAGTACCTACCTATGTCAATATTTGATATAATTAAGGATCAAGGTCAAATTTAATTTATGCTGCTCTAACTAAGGTTCTCCAAGTTCAGTCTCAATCAAAACTGGTAGGTGGTAAAATAAAACATAAACAGGATATACAAGAACATGATTTTTATTTCTAAATACATGACATAAATGAGAAGACATTGGAAAGAAGAACTATTTCTCACAGAGAGAAGCATCCTTCCCTCAACTGCACACCCAGAGCAGGACATGAAAGAACAAGAATTGCCTTGAATGGGAGAGAGGTTGTCAAAATCCTCTCCCCTGTGAGGCTGCTGGAGGACACCACCTGGCTTTGGTTACCAAGGTAGTGAGTTTTCAAGTTTGTTTGAATACAAGTATGAGTTTGAATACAAGTATGGAGAGGGGATCTTGGGAGTTAACACATTAAAATATTATCCATAATTATCACCTAAACATCTCTCAGAAGATTAGCCTTGACAGAGAATCAGGCACAAGGAAGTGAGAATTGGGAAGGGCAAATTTGAACCGGGAGAAAAATCAGGAAAAGTCTAGACTAAAACAGTGATTCTTAAATCAGAGTGATTTAAGAAACATACCAGAAACAAGCTAAAATACAAACACCCAGGGATTCTAACTGAGTCGGAATAGCTAGAGTCTCAGGAATCCTGATGCAGAGTGTCCTGGATGACAGTTTAGGTGCCGATGGTGTGCGCAGCCCCCGTGGAGGAGTTGGGGTGCCGGCCAGTAGAGTCCTTCTTGCCACTCACCTGAATGCATCTCTCTGCGTTATCCCAAGGATATAAGGCTTCGGTGGAGTGATTCTCTGGGAGAAGAGAATTTTCAAGGGTGTGCTGAGCAGACAGTGAGGATGATGGGTTCTGAAAAAAAAAATTGCCTGTCTATAATTTTTCTATAACTGTTCCTGTTCCTTTGGGGACCGCGAAGGCCAGTGGAAAGAGGATATGTGCGTATTGTGGTAACATGAGGAATTCTGCAATTAAAGTGGTAATATTCATTGCTTTTTCCTTTTTTTAAAAAAAGATTTTATTTATTTGACAGAGAGAGAGCGAGAGAGGGAACACAAGCAGGGGGAGTGGAAGAGGGAGAAGCAGGCTTCCGCTGAGAAGGGAGCCTGATGTGGTGTTCGATCCCAGGACCCTGGGATCATGACCTGAGCTGAAGACAGACACTTAACCGACTGAGCCACCCAGGCGCCCCTATTCATTGCTGTTCAATTTATGTTTTAATGTTAGTGAATCATGGGAAGGAAAATTTATCTTCCTAAAATTTTAAACACTTATATCTACATGCCAAAAGACGGATGTGCCTAATCATAATACATTTCATATACTTCCGTGAACAACTTCCTGACGTTAAAAACTAGCTGCGTTCATTCCCTGGGGTTACTATGACCACATTTTCATTCATTCATCATCAAATTTGTTTCATCGACAAATCTGTGTGGCACTTAAGGTATATTTAGTGCTGATAAGCTTATGTTCCAGTAGAGAAGACAAACAGCAAGTACAATAAATAAATAGTAAATTATATATTATATCAGAAAATGTTAAATCCCACGGGAAAACATACATGGGAAAGTAGACAGAGAGAGAGGTGGGATTCCGCAGACCAGGGCAGTAGCCGTTTGTAATTTTACATAGGGTTTCACGGTAGGCCTGTCATTTGAATAAAGACTTTTAGAAAACGATGCAAATGACCATGCAGGATTCCAGGCAGAGAGCCCACGTGGAATTTTCACGGAGAGGAAGAGCAAGTGATAAAGTGCGGCCAGATGGCTCCAGTGGGGGAGAAGGAAGTCACCATGATGAGCGAGGAGGACCAGAGAGTACGGAGCCTCAGTCACAACTGTAACAATTTTGGCTTTCACTCTGAACGAAATAGGGAACCATGTACTGGGTTTGAGCAGAGGAGTGATTTGATCTCACTTTTGTTTTTAAAGAGTGCTCTGGCTGTCGTGTTGAGAGGATCTTACTGGAGGGCAGGGCTGGAAGCAGAGACAACGTCTGGGAGGTCAGCACTGTAATATAGTGAGGAGGTCCCGAAGTTCAGGTAGACCAGGGCAGTCAGTAGCATGAAGAGGAGGAGAAGCAGTTGCAGTGTGGCTGTATTCTGAAGGCAGAGCCATGGAAGTTTCCTAATAGATTAGACGTGGAATGTAAGAGAAAGAATTCAAGGATGTCTCTGGATTGAGCAAACGAGGTACAGAGGTGGCATTAACTGAGATGTCGTCCTTTGTTTCACCCAGCACTGTACCACTTTCAAAAGCCAATCGGGATGGCTGGGTGGCTCAGTTGGTTGAGCGTCTGCCTTTGGCTCAGGTCATGATCTCAGGGTCCTGGAATCAAGCCCTGCATGGGGCTCCTTGCTCAGCGGGGAGCCTGCTTCTCCCTCTGCCTGCCGCTCCCCCTGCTTGTGTGCATTCATTATGCTAGATGTGAAGAAGTTGTGACTCTCTTTCCCATTTCTTGCCATAATGAGTCACTTGGTGACTTTTAGTTGGGAAGTTGTAAACCTTTCTGGGAACTCCAGAATAAAGGTTAAGTATGATTTTCATTTGTCTGTTTGTCAGATGAGTGTTAGAGGAACAAAAGAAATAATACTTGGACATGCCAGAGGAAACGCACACACATTCAAATATTAACATTAAAAGCAATTATTCTCAGATTTATGCTTCAGCCTTTATGTTAGAATAAAGGGGAAATGTTCAAAAAAGAGACCTTAGATATCATCTAGTTTAACCTTGTCTTTCTTCATTCCACGTTGTTATGTAACCCAGATGACAGTGACCAGGTGTCACCTGCTCAGGAGCAACTCGACCTCTAATATTGACGGAAGATCAACTCAAACCCTTTTTATAAATATGGGGAAAACTCACTGTCTACCTCAATATCTTCAGTCACCCTTGAGGGGCTTACTACATTTCTTTTCATTCTTTTTCAATTTGCCGTTCTCTCTTGAGATCTCAGGCTCCGCCCCTCTCTGATGTCTTTTTTTCCATCCTGTTCCCAGCATTGGACACAGCCTGGTTTACTCCCATTTCACAAAACATCACTGATACAAGGTCAAGTGCACAAAGGCTCTACTGGAAGTGGAATTTGTATTAACAGTAAAGGGTTACAGAGCTGCACAGTACAGGAAACAACTTCAAAATCATTACTGTCACTCTCCTACAACCTAGCAGTTAATTCCTATCATAGAGACTTTCTATGTCTCCTGAGCATGTTGCTTCTAGTTAAATTTTTGAGGCCTCAGTTCTCTTCTCTCCCAAGTCATCCGTGTCTCCAAGCCTTGTAAATTCTTTTATCGTGCAGAGCAGTTTAAACTTGAGCTCAACTTTTGCCTTGTAAACTATTTCTTTCCGTGTTTCCCCTTCCACAGCAAGCATTGTATTGTTATGTTGGTAAACATAGGAGACATTTATTCCAACCCCATCAGTTGTGTCAGCCAACTATCCTTGAAGGCAAAACGTGGGATTTATTCATTCAGTAACGTTAATTGAACTCCTATATCAGCCTGGGTGAGGTAACAGCAAGCAAATTAGGTCAAACTTATGGTCAACTGGCACAGATAGATGATATTTAAAAGAAATTTACACAAGCATATACTACAAATTATGAAGAGTATTGACAGAAAGGTACAGGGAGCTGTAAGGGTTTCTAGCAGATTGAGCTCATCTAGTGCAGATGGGTAAAGAAGACTTCCTGCAACTGAGATGAAATCTGAAAGTTAAGAAGGAATAAAGGGAGCAAAACTTGAAGGCTGAGAGCAAAATAAGCAACTAAAAAACCAGTGTGGCTTAGGCAAGAGAGTGAGGCAGAAGGTGGATCCTCAGGGTCTCAGATAATACTGACCTGACTGGTCTATAGCAAGGGAATCCACTTCTCACTTAAGGTACTCTGGCTGCTCGGGGACGGAATAGAATAGAAGGAGCAGAAGTAGAAACAGGAAGCCAGTGAGGAGCCTGTTGGAGAAGTCCAAGCAAGAATTTATGGTGGAAAAGTCTGAGGGGCCAGCATTGCACATGGTATGAAGGGTGTGTGTCAAGTTGCTTGCTCTCTCTCTCTCTCTCTCTCTCTCCGTCTCTGTCTCTGTGCTAAATTGGACCCCACGGGACCTATGACACATCCCATTCTTCAAATAAAGAGAAACAAAGATATGTCTGTTTCAAGGTTGGTCACCCTAAGTGCTATGAACATTTTGGTTGGGACCATTCTTTGCTAGAGGGGCTGTGCTGTGTATTAATAGCGTGGCTAGCAGCCTCACTGACCTCTACCCACTAGATGCCCAGAGCACCTCCCCCTCTCCCTGGGCTGTGACAACCCAAACTGTCCAGAGATTGTCAGATGTCCCCTGGAGTTTGGCAAGGGTAGGGAAGATGTAGAATCACCCTTGTTGAAAACTGGTCTGTCTATATGAAACATAGATACTCATTTCTTTGAAATTATCTGAGGAATGTCCAAAATTTCTAGACTGCTTCTCTGAAAATAATGGAGATGAAAAGCATTACAAAACTGAATGTTTTTGGAACATTGAAATTTCAAGTTGTGTGGATAATAAAGAAAAAAGGACACTGATGTGGAAAAGGGGTTTTGTCCATTATCAATTTTATGTTTCATTACTTTAAACTAAGTTTTTTTAAAAGTCTTATATCACTATGGGAAAGAAAAAAACAACAAAAAAACTTTTTTTTTAAAATTTTATTTTTAAGTAATCTCTACACCTAACATGGGGCTTGAGCCCACAACCCCGAGGTCCAGAGTAGCGTGCTCTACTGACTGAGCCAGCCAGGTGTCCCCCCTCTGAAAACCTTTTTTGCCTAAACTTTTTAAAAAGATATTTCTCAAGGTTTTCTTCTCTTAACTCTGATACAAACTCCCAGAACAAGTGAGATATGCTCCTGATTATTTACACATTTCCTTAAGAGGAAGCAGGCAGATTGCAAACAAATACTGACAATAACATAGAAACATTTTGGCTGATGGTTATTTTTTCTGCTTCTTGAACATAGGGCCTGAATTTATTTTATTTTATTTATTTTGAAATTTTATTTATTTGGGGGAAGGTACCAAATTACTTTATTTGAAGGAAGGGTACAAATGAAAGAACTTAAGTTGATGTTTTGATACAGGACCTGGATATTTTAGATTCACACAAAAAATAATTCATATTTAAGGCTATTAGAGACTCCACTAAATGCTTTATAATTGAGGACTGGCAAAAAATTGTGTTGAGTAAATTACCATCTAAAAATCTCTAAATTTGGGGTGCCTGGCTGACTCGGTGGAGTGTTGACTCTTGATCTTGGGGTTGTGGGTTAGAGCCCCATATCCAGTGTAGAGATTACTTAAAAATAAAATCTTAAAAAAAAAATCTCTAAATTTACCTAGCTGTTGGCGATCACAGGTACACAAAAACATCTAGCCCTAAGTTAGTTTGTTAAGTAGTTCATAACTTGCTTTAAAGAAAGTAAAATCAAATTAGAATAAGGGTTTTAATGTCATTTGGTCTGATTGAGAGTGGATCTGTTAGTCTCTTTGTAGCCCATAAGGCTTTCCCTTGTCCCTGCCCCCACCTCTTCAGGACCTCCCGGCTTCCCTAAGTCAGTGTAACCGTAAAACTGTCCTTTTGGCAGACTGCTCTCAAAGGCTTCATGGCAGGAAAATTCGCTTGGATCTTGTTTGTCCTTTCCCTTTCATGGATCTGTTCAACTGAATGATGTGTGCTTCAGTTTCCAAATCATTATTGGCAGAAAACTGGAGTTTAGAAAGATTTATTGTTTTTAATTTAAAGCATTTCATTCTGAATGTAGACTACAAAATATAATCTTTGCTAGGCCCATTTCTTAAACTCCAAGCACTTCAGCACCATCGCACAGTCCAGGAGCTCTTAATATTGTTTCCAGCTTTTCCCCCAGGATATTTTCTCTTTCAGAGAAATGTTTACTTGCAAGTCCAGCAGGAGCTTGTAAGAATCTGAGCTAACAAACACTGTGGGATCACACTAGAATTCCCTTTAGGCACTTGCACATTTAAAATCTTGGAAGATTTTGATCTTTCCTTTACATAATTGATCACTGAAGCTAAACTCCAAAACATAATCGTCAGATCATCAGAACATTTTGCACTGTGTGTTTTGCACGTCAGCCTAGCAAAAGCACACAACTTTCTCCAGGGGCCGCTAGGCCCCGATGGAGCATACGTGTCACAGCAGACTGAGCACATGTGCACAATGTGGCTTTTCCTCTAACATACACAATCTGTGTCTCCCAGATCGCAGTCCCAGGCTACAATCTGGACAATCAAGTTCTTCCTTCACAGTGATTTATCTTAAGAGAAAACAGTACTCCTGCAGTGTCATTTTCCATTTCAAACACACTATATCTTAGAAAAACAATATACGTAACAAGTCTATGGGTGGCAAATACTGTCTCCAAATTGAATTTTTGGATTAGAGGGAGCCTTAGGAAATTGGTTCATGCCCAGATACTCATCAAAAGAGAGGCAGAATATTGCAGTGCGTAGAAAAGACCCTTCTTCTAGTCCTGTGGAAATCGTGTGTGTGTGTGTGTGTGTGTGTGTGTGTGTGTGTGTGCGCACATGCATATGCATGTAAGTCATTTAGCCTTTCTGATCCTGTTAGTTCTTCTATGAATAATATCACATTCATACACTTGAAGATGTCTTTGACCTGAAGATGCACCATTATTTTAGGTATCATTAAGAAAGAAAAAAAAATGGTGGGTGAGCGGATGGGTAAAATAGGTAATGGGGATTAAGGAGTAAACTTGTGATAAGCACTGGGTGATTAAAATAAAAACTTAAAAAAAAATAGATAAAGACATCTAGGTCAATGTATAAGATTAAGAGTCCAGAAATAGACCCACATTCAAAACATCAACTGATTTTGTTTGTTTACAAAGACATGAAGGTAATTCAATACAGGATAGCTTTTTTTTTTTTTTTAAATAACTGGTCTTGGAATGTGTGGATTTTATATAGAAAAAATAAACATGATGCTTACCTCAAAAAAGAAAAAAGAAATGCCAATTAAAGTATGACATAATTCTTTTTATCGCTTAGAATTATTGCTTACTTTTGATATTTGTGTTTTTTTTAAGTTAGGTTTTTTTTATTAAGTAAGCTCTATGCCCAATGTAAGACTTGAACTTATGACCTGAGGTCTACTTTTAATATTTGAAAAGTTCTTTTAGACTTAGATATAAATTTTTGTCATACTTTACTCTTTTTAAAATTTTCTTTTTATTTTAGGGAGAGCAAGAGAGAGAAAGGGGGCTGAGAAAGGGCAGAGAGGGAGAGGAAGAGAGAAACCCAAGCAGACTCTGTGCTGAGCGTGGAGCCTTACATGGGGCTTGATCTCGCGACCCCAAGAGCATAACCTGAGCTGAAACCAAGAGTCAGATGCTTAACTGACTGTGCCACCCAGGTGCCCCAGTGCTTTACTCTTGTATAGAGAAAAAGGAATATAGAAACCAAATAATCAATTAAGGTATTCTAAAATTTTCCTTGGAGTCCAGCTTTTCAGATTTACTTTTGAATCACATTTATCAATGTCTTTGGATATTGGATGTTAATGCAGCTTTTTCAAAAAAGACAGCTTTGGCAGCAGCTCTTTCTGCCCATGGGTCCTGTCCCTGTGCTTTAATAAAATCACCTTTTGGGGTACCTGGGTGGCTCAGTGGGTTAAAGCCTCTGCCTTCAACTCAGGTCATGATCTCAGGGTCCTGGGATCGAGCCCCGCATCGGGCTCTCTGCTCGGCAGGGAGCCTGCTTCCCCCTCTCTCTCTGCCTGCCTCTCTGCCTACTTGTGATCTCTCTCTCTCTGTCATATAAATAAATAAAATCTTTAAAAATAAAAAATAAAAAAATAAAATCACCTTTTTGCACCAAGAAAAAAAAAAAAGACAGCTTTACTATAATTAAT
The DNA here is from genome assembly GCA_028534135.1 of Potos flavus. NCBI lineage: Eukaryota > Metazoa > Chordata > Mammalia > Carnivora > Procyonidae > Potos > Potos flavus. The sequence continues at coordinate 58,158,895 of CM052895.1, forward strand.
ATACATTTCCCCCTTAAGCTTCTAACACTATTTACAAGTCTTGATGCTGTGGCTTTTTTCATCTTATCAAAAGGTGTCATCAGAAGGCTTCTGGACAAGAGCTGCAACTCAGCTGGTCCTGAAATAACATGGGTTTAGAGTTTTCAGTGTTGCCACCAGAAATAACTACAAAACTACAAGTTCGTGCACTGTCAGTGGCAAGTGCATTGTGATTCCTGCCTGGCCGGCGAGGATAGCAAGATACTAACCAGTTCAGAGATGTTAAAATGTGAAATTAAAGTGTGTTTCTTAGAATCAAAGTATTGATTCACAAAACCAAATGAGGTTGTTGTGACTTTGTAAAATGACTTAGTACGTTTTAAACATCATGCCTATGTAGGACTTTTAAAGTTTGGTGTTCCTGTGTGCACTGGAATAATAAGAGAGGTTGCCATGGAGAATATTCTGTCTGCTAGGTTTTAGAAGAAAAATGTCAGACTCAGAGGCCAAGGCAGCTCCTTAAGGGATGTTATTTTCAGGGGTCACCTTTCCTCCTTACTATGGCTTACATCCCTGTCAGTCTCTGAAATTCCAAAGTATTTAAATTCTTTTCGGGAAGATGCCTCTTAAAAACGTAGTCTAGAAACAGGGGTGTGTTAATCTATTATTAGTCAATAACACCTTGGCTTAAGGTTGTTTATCAGAATAATTTTGGAATCGACAGCCTAGTTAGAGAGAAACTTATCTATAAACATGTAATGAGAAGAGACTAGTTGCAAAGTGATAAACATGTTTAAAGTAGCAGAGTATGGCATAAAAGAAGTGTATCAATGCTGTACATGTTACCAGGATCACAGTCTACCAGCAAAGACCATGTTAATAGACCTTAAAGGTCTTGAGATAGGTGATTCTGGAAATATTTTCGGTATCTATTAATGTCTTCAGGGTGTTTAAAAAAAGAATTATGTTCTTTAAAATGGGGCTATGGATAAAGAACGGGCAATTTGCTGAGTGTGATTTTTGAAAACTTCCTATACCAGTTTTATCCCTCACCTTCTCCACCCATAATGGGGGTGGTAACCGTGCTCACTTGTACGCATGAGCATTCCAGTCACTTTGTCCTCTACTGGCCACCCTTGTGGTTGCTGAATGTATGAGGCCATTTATGGCATCACTTCTAGACATAACAACAATCTTCTTCAGTGGAAGAAGATCGGGTGTTTTTTCCTTCCGTTTTCCTTTAAGGGTGAGGAACTATTTCCCAGATGCCTTGTGGTTCATTGGCTAGAATTAATCGACAGGGTCTTTCTTAACCTATCCCTGGCAAGTGGAGAGGGTTTACTGTCATCACTTACCAACTAGAATTCCCTCCTTAGTCACCTGTGACGGATGGATACCCCGAATAAAAAGGAATTCTGTCAACAGAGAAGTAGGTGGAAATGGCTGTACATTGGCCCACTGAACAGTTCTGTTATACTCTTCCTTAGGATTATTGGAAAGCTAAGTGATAGAACTTTTATGAAGTACTTAGTAATAATGATGGCAATGGCAAATACTTCTATGATACTTGCTGTGTGCGTGACATTGTCCTATCTGTGTAGAGCTTTAAATATACAGTAATCATCACAAAAGCCTCATGAGGCATTTGTGTAATTGTTATCTCCTTTTCACATATGTGGCAACTGAGCACAGGGTGGTTAAGTAACTTGCCTCAAGTTTCACAGTTTGTAGGTGGCTATGTTGGGATTAGAATCCTGCTGTGTGGTCCAGAGCACAAGGGCTTAACCATGCTCCTGGTAAATAGTAAGTGTTCAACCCCTGTGAGCTATGACTGTCATCTGTGCTGACCTACCTTCCTTAGGCAACATTTACAGATTTTTGTCTTCTTGTTTTGTTCATTGAAGAGACGTAAAGATACAGTTAAAAAATGTGTAGAAGGGGTTTAAATAAAAATTGAATAGAAGTGTTTTCCAAACTTTATGTCATAACCTATTAGTGGGTCATAAAATCTATTTAATGAGTCACAACCAGCATTTAAAAAGATAAAATATAATACAATAGGATAAGATAAAGCAATGGAATCGAATAAAAAATATCAAGTGTACCCCTTATAGTAACTTTGTCTTCATTTCAATTATATGTGTATGTTGTGTATTTGTTCTAGGTTGCTAAGTAAAATGTATTTTTAATTTTAGGTTGTGGTCAGAAAAAGCCAGAAAAACCTACTATAAAATCTTGCTACTCAAAGAGTGAACAAGCAGCCTCACAACCTCTGGAGTCCCTTAGAAATACAAACTCCAGCTCCACCCTAGGACCTGCTGCCCGGGAATCTGCATTATAACAAGATACCCAGGTATTTCTTGTGTGGCCACTGAAGGTAAAGCAGCCCTGCTCTGATGCCGGCTATGTTCTGCCTAATTGCATGTGCCCGGCACAGCGTCTTCTCAAGGTTTGGGGGGAGAGGAGAAGTGAATGTAGTTGGAAAGCGATGCTCAAATGATCTGCTCCCAGGTTCCTTTAAGTTGCCTTCCCTACAGAATAACTCAGAGAAACAGCTCACTGACTTTCTTTTTTCTTCTTTTCCTGTTTTTGGACTGAATGGTGATTTTTTTTTTTTTTCTGATTAGCTGATTTTACACATACTCTATATACACACATTTCTAGTTTCTCTTAAAAAACCTGGAAAATCTGACAACATGAGGCTAACATTTCTATAAGGCAGCAATCGGCTGGAGCTGAGTACTGTCCGTGCCCTGTGGACAGCACTGATCCTCAGTCCTCTCCACTCCCCACCGCACACAGTCTGCTCATACACAGTTCCTGCTTGGTCACTGAAAGCATTCGATTTTGTGATCCCTGCACTATATTATCCTAATTTTAAATTGTTCTTCTTAGATCTTAATCTATGGTCATTAGATCTTTGGACTTTCCTGCTGAGAATGATTAAAAAAAAAAAAAAAGGCTCTGTACCAGCAACCGAATTTAGTAAAAGTGTATTATCTCAACTATGACAAAAATATATGCTTGTGGATCCTGCTGCGTAATTGTCTTCCACGGTTTTTATACTGCTGACTCTGATTCTGCTTCTAAGAAAGTGGGACCCAGGCTTTTTTCAGCTGTCTTATGATTGTTCCTCAATTCTTCTTATGGGGTTTTAGTCTTCCTAAATAGATCCCATTGCCTTGCCTCTTCAGATGTTCATCCCGTTGTTTTATTTATTCAAGCAGAGACTAGTTTATTGTTCTGAGAGGACAAATTGATGTAATATCAATGTAGTGTATGTACTCACAGTGCCTCAGGCTGTGGAATGGACCAGCACTGACAGAGATACAATATTGGAGAGTAATTACAAATGTCCTTAGAAAGCATTGGGGTATGAATTGGGTCAGACTGAGACACAAAGAATGAAAAGTTCTGAATTCCCTCCGGTGAATGATAATTTCCTCATTGTAACAGGTTTAGCTTAGCTCTGCGCCCTTCTATACGAAAAATGTTTCTGGTTGTGTGTAATCGAAGACCAGATTCAAACTGGCAATGAAGGAAATTTACTGGCTCACAGAGCCAAGAAGTACAGTGGGAGATCAGGCTTTAGGCATAATCAGATCAAGGCTTCAGTTCTGCTTCTCTTTTGAGTCTGTCACCTCTACCCCTCTCAGTATCTGCTTCATTTTTAGCCTTGCTTCCTATACAGTAAATGAACAGCTTAAGTAGTTCCACATATAACAACTTTCTGTGGCCGAGAAAGTATCTTTCCTGAGCACTTGGTAAGAATAAGGAAATTTCCCACAAATCCTCACAAAAATCTTCTTATATCCATCCTTGGTCAGCACTGGGTCATTTGCCTATCTTTGAATGATTCAGTGTGCCAACGTAACCAGCCAGAGCTAATATGGGCTTACTTTTTATTAGCTCATCCATATTTCATGGCTGAATGGGTGGGGTAGGGAAAACTATTACAGTGAAGGTGGAGTAGAAAGCTGGACAAGAGATACTTTCTTTAGAAGTTACACAGCCAGGAAGAAGTTTCATTAATTATGACCATCCTCTCAGTTGCTACCTCACATATTGAAAAAAAATACTTTGTATGAAAGCCCTTCTTTTCTTTCATGAGGATGAAACCTTAATCGTAAAAGGTTAAGTACTGGTTATACAAACAGGCTGCCATAGCATAATACTGTAGACAGAGAAGCTTGAACAGTAGATATTTATTTTCTTACAGTTCTGGGGGCTGGCAAGTCCAAGATCAGGAAGCCAATGGTTGGGTTCTGGTGAGAACTCTCTTTCTGGGTTGCAGATGGCCACCTTTTTGCTGTGTCCTCACATGTCAGTGAGAAAGAAAGAGAGAGACAGAGGGAGAAATCGCTCATCCTGTTCTTCTAAGGCCCTAATCCTACCAGATTAGTGTACCACCCTTTTGGCTTCATTTACGCTAAATTCACTTCTAAAGATCCTGTCTTCAGATTGTCATATTGGGCATTAGGGCTTCACCATATTAATGAGAGGGGAACAGACTCAGTGTATAGCAGTGCCCAAACGTTAATCATTGCCCAAGTATTTTTTGAGCATCTATTCTGTACTCAAGCGGGACCAGGCATTGTGATCGTTAGGAGTGAGGTGGGATGAGATGAAGTACTCTCTGAGGAGGCAGTCATAAGACAGAACAAATGCTGTGAGAGAGAATAAATGCTGAGGGAAATCCAGAGTGGCAGGGATCAGTGAAGAGTGGAATGGGCCCAGAGCTTTATGGAGGAGTTGAGGTCTAAGCCAGGATTTTGGAATCAGTAAAAGGAAGTAAGAACTGTGTGACAGGATAAAAATCCAGACTAGCAATAGGGATGAAGGGAAAGTGCCAGGTACCAGAGAGGTCTTACGGAAAGGACTGAGAAAACTTTATAATTGACTGGCATGGAGAGGACTTAATAACTGAGGCAAGGAGTGAATGGGTGAGGAGAGTGGTTCCTTCGACAGAAATCAGAAATTCCAGAAGGAAGGTATGGGGGGTGGGGTGAAGTACATGGGGAAAGATGAGGAGTTCATTTTAGAAATAACAGTTTTTAGAGGCTCTTGGGTGGCTCAGTTGTTAAGCGTCTGCCTTCCGCTCAGGTCGTGATCCCGGGGTCCTGGGATCGAGCCCCGCGTCGGGCTCCCTGCTCGGTGGGAAGCCTGCTTCTCCCTCTCCCGCTTTCCCCTGCTTGTGTTCCCTCTCTCTCTTTCTCTGTCAAATAAATAAATAAAATCTTAAAAAAAAAAGAAATAATAGTTTTTAGAAGCTGGAGAATTTACTACGTAAAATATCTGTGATGTCTTTGAGAATAAGGGCAAGGAGATGAGAAAAAGTAGGACTGGAGATAATAGATATTTGAATCATTATCATGGGGTTGGTCATTGAAGCTAAGAAAATGAATGATCTCTTTGAGAAAGTATGTAGAGAGATATATGGAAAGAAAAGAGCTAATCATCATGATGATCCCGAAGGATCTAGCAACAGCACATGGCATAATGGTGTATGACTATAAAAATTTAATGGATTTAGTTCTGATTTTTCTCAGTATACACAGCACTTAATGTTATGTAAAATGAACATTTGTTGGCTGGTTTGATGACTGAATGGATGAATGTTAGAAGTTTAAAATCCAAAATGCTTCCTGTGCATCAGAGCTGTTTCTAAGGTCAGGCAGCTTTTCCACTTCCATTTAATTGATTGTTTTGATCATTATTTATGACTTACAAGCCGAAGAAATGATGAGCTAAAATGTTTCTCCCATCACATGAAGGGGTTAAATAGCTCAGTTTTTAGAGGAGTCATCTGACTGTCATACTAGTCCAAGTACATTCACTGAGGCATTCCCAGTGGGCGGGGATCCTGGAAGAGCACTGTGCTGTGACCTAGTTTTCCCCTGGAACCAGGTCCTTTCTCCTGGGCCTACCTCAGCCTTCCCTTGGCAGTTCTGCTCTCATTGACCTTTCCCTGTATGAGCAGGTGCTGCTGACAATTGGGTTTACCTCTGTGAAGACAATGTGTACCGGTCTGCCTTTGAATGTCCTACTCCTCCCTTTGGATCTCACTGCTGCTCACAACTGAACCCGATATTTTAGATCCTTGAACCTCTTCTCTTCTACTAGCAGTATTTGCCATTCTAGTGTCTAGTTCTTGTGGAGTCCTGGAGTGGAAGAATGAATTTTACACTACCTTGGAGCTTTCTGAAGACAAAGCCTTGGTTCAGATAAGGAGTTAATTAATAATACATGTACTGTTATAATAAAATTCTAGGACTTTAAATCCAGATGATCTTGGATGTGAATCATTAGGCTTTAATTTGACAGGTGTGTGATTTGAGACAGCTGCTCAACCCTTCTTGAAAATAGTTTCCCCAACTAAAGGATAAGTGTAACATCTGTCTTTGAAAGTGGCTATAAGGATAAATAAGGTAGATGTACATAAAGAGACCTTGCACAGTACCTGGCATATTGTAGGAGTTTCATAGGATGGTATCTTGTATGACATGCCAAAGCAAAATACACGTGTGCCATTTCTCCACAAATCACTCTACATGGGCTTATGAGGAAGAAGATTAAGGCAAATAGACATACAATCTTTCCCCTAATTTAGGAATATATACTCCAGGTTCTACCTGGTCAGAGCTTTTCGATTTCTATGATGTTATTTTGTTAGCTAGTGCTTCAGTGTACTGAAGAATAGTACCTTAGAGAACTAAACAAGTTAATAGATTTTCCTTAAATTGGAGCAATTTTCTGCTCCTTTATTGAATCAAGAAAGCTAACTGTCAAAGAAGCATAGAATGGTGTAGATAATACCCTAAGGTAACAAAACTCTATTATGTTGTATTCCATTAGAGCTGAGCCAAAGGTATTTTGGAAGAAAATTTCACTGTGTAATAAGAGGGGATTGTAGCCTGAACTGTATACTGTGTTTTTCTCCAGGTTTTTCTATTGTGTACCTTTGTAGCGTTGTCCCAAATGGAAATATCCCAGGTTCACTTTTTACTCTTGAGAGAATCTGGTGTTAACACTAAATTGGAGATTATCTTTGAAGTAAACAACATTAAGGAGAACAGAGAAATATTCAGCTTCCCTTCGAACGAACATTTCGACTTGCCTATCATCTTCCTCCCTCCAAGCCAGAATCACTGGTATCTTTCCCATAAATAACCAGGCAGGTGACTTTGCAGCTGCTCCTGAATAAAAGCCAGATGTTTTTAGAAGTTTTACTGTCTTCTGACTCTTAAACCAACCAAGGCTCAGCTACTCTACAAATTAATGTTTGTTGTCGTAAGTTTAAGAAACGAAATATATTCCTTATCTACTAGTCACGTCCTGAAATGTTTTGGATCTATATCTTAGCATTAGGAGTATATATTAAAATTGTTCAATGCTATAGGTAAAAATACACATCTTCATGCTAGAATTGAGAAGATTCTAATTACCTTAAGCAAGAAAGAGACTTTGCCTAAATAACCAAACCAATCCCAAATTGCATCTAAGCATATCTCATTTGATTACACTGTGCCTAATTGCACTTTGTGGATACTTTTTTTCTTTTCTTTTCTTTTTTTACAGACTGAAGGTTGGTGGCAACCTTGTGTCAAGCAAGTCTTTTGGGGCCATTTTTCCAATAGCATTTGCTCACTTGTGTCCCTGTTGCACATTTTGGTAATTCTCCCAATATTTCAAACTTTTTCATTGTTATTATATTTGTTATGGTGATCTCTGGTCAATGATTTTTGAAGTTGCTATTAAAATTGTTTTGGGACAGCACGAACCACACCCCTGTAAGACTGAATTTAAGTGATAAATGTGTATGTTCTGACTGCTTCACTGATGAGCCACTCCCCATCTCTCTCTCTCTCCTTGGGCCTCCCTATTCGCTGAGACACAAGAATATTGAAATGAAGCCAGTTAATAACCCTACAATGGCGTCTTAGTGTTCAAGGGAAAGGAAGAGTCACATGTCTCTCACTTTAAATCAAAAGCTAGAAATAAATAAGCTTAGTGAGGAAGGCACATCAAAAGCTGAGATAGGCCAAAAGATTGGCCTCTCGTGCTAAACAGTTATCCAAGTTATGAATACAAAGAAAAGGTTCCTGAGGGAAATTAAAAGTGCCACTCCAGCAAACATGTGAATGATAAGAAAGTAAAATAGCCTATTGCTGATACGGAGAAAATTTTAGTGGTCGAATATAAGACCAAACTAGCTACAACATTCCCTTAAGTCAAAGCCTAATCCAGAGAAAGTCCCTCACTCTCTTTAATTCTATGAAGGCTGAGAGAAGTAAGGAAACTGCACAAGAAAAGTTGGAAGCTAGCAGAGGTTGGTGCATGAGGCTTAAGGAAAGAAGCCATCTCCATAACAATAAAAGTGCAAGGTGTAGCAGCAAGTGCTGATGGAGAAGCTGCAGCAAGTTATCTAGAAGGTTTAGCTACGATCCTTCATGAAAGTGGTGACACTAAACAACAGATTTTCAGTGTAGATGAAACAGCTTTATACTGGAAGAAGAGGCCATCTAGGACTTTCATAGATGGAGAGGAGAAGTCAATGCCTTGCTTCCAAGCTTCACAGGATGGGGTGACTCTCTCATTAGGGGCTAATACAGCTGGTGACTTTAAGTTGACACCAATGCTCATTTACCATTCTGAAAATCCCAGGGCCCCAAAGAGTTATGCTAAATCTACTCTGCCTGTGCTCTATAAATGGAGCAACAAAGCCTAATGACAGTACATATGTTTACAACATGGTTTGCTGAATATTTTAAGCCTACTGTTGAGATCTACTGCTCAGAAAAGAGATTCCTTTCAAAATATCACTGCTCATTGACAGTGTACCTGGTCACTCAGGAGCTCTGGTGGAGTTGGACAATGAGATGAATGTTGTTTTCATGCCTGCTAGTACTATATCCATTCTGCAGTCCATGGATTAAGGAGTAATTTTGACTTTCAAGTATGTATATATGTATGTATGTATTTTTTAAAAAGATTTTATTTTTAAATAATCTCTACACCCAACGTGGGGCTTGAACTTAACAACCCCAAGATCAAGAGTCTCATGCATTATTGACTGGGTCAACCAGGTGCTCCAACTTTTAAGTGTTAATTATTTAAGAACTATATTGTGTAAGACGATGGCTGCCATAGAGAGTGATTCCTCTGATGGATCTGGGAAGTCAGTTGAAAACCTGGAAGGAATTTGTCATTTTAGATGCCATTAGGAAAATCTGTGATTCACGAAAAGAGGTGAAAGTACCAACATGAATAGGAGTTTTGAAGAAGTTACCCCAACCCTCATGGTTGACATTGCGGTTTAAACTTCAGTGGAGGATGTAACTGCACATGTGTTGGAAAGAGTAAGAGAACTGGAATTAGAAGTGGTTTCTGAAGATGGGACTGAATTGCTGCAACATCATGACAGAACGTGAACAGATGAAGAGTTACTTCTTATGGATGAGCAAAGAAAGTAGTTTTGTTTTGTTTTTTTAAAGATTTTATTTATTTATTTGACACACAGAGAGAGATCACAAGTAGGCAGAGAGGCAGGCAGAGAGAGAGGGGGAAGCAGGCTCCCTGCTGAGCAGAGAACCCGATGCGGGGCTCGATCCCAGGACACTGAGATCATGACCTGAGCTGAAGGCAGAGGCTTTAACCCACTGAGCCACCCAGGCGCCCCAAGAAAGCAGTTTCTTGAGATAGAAACTGCTCCTGGTGTAGATGCTGTGAAGACTGTTGAAATGACAATAAGAGATTTAGAATATCATGTAAACTTAGGTTATAAGATAGCGGCAGGGTTTGAAAGGATTGATTTCAATTTTGATTTACCATAGGTAGAATGCTATCAAACAGCCTCACATCCTACAGAAAAATCATTCATGAGTGGAAGAGTCAAATAATGTGGCAAACTTCACTGTTGTCTTATTTTAAGAAATTACCACAACCAGGCGTGTGTGGTTGCTCATTTGGTGGAAAATGTGACTCTTGATCTCAGGGTTGTGAGTTTGAGCCCGACTTTGGACATATAGTTTACATTAAAAGAAAAAAAAAAGAAATTACAACAACCACTCCAGTCCTCAGCAACCACCACCCTGATCAGACAGCAGCCATCAACCCCCACCAGCCAAAAGATTACAAGTGGCTGAAAGCTCGTGTTCCTCTAAGGTTAAGAACACAACAGGGATGTCCACTATCACCACTGTTGTTCAACATAGCACTAGAAGTCCTAGCTTCAGCAATCAGACAACAAAAAGAAATAAAAGGCATCCAAATCAGCAAAGAAGAGGTCAAACTCTCACTCTTTGCAGATGACATGATACTTTATGTGGAAAATCCAAAAGACTCCACCCCAAAATTGCTAGAATTCATATAGGAGTTCAGCAACGTGGCAGGATATAAAATGAATGCGCAGAAATCAGTTGCATTTCTATACACTAACAATGAGAAGAGAAATTAAGGGAGTCATCCCATTTACAATTGCAACAGAAACCGTAAGATACCTAAGAATAAACCTAACCAAAGAGGCAAAGGATCTGTATTCAGAAAACTGTAGAACATTCGTGAAAGAAATTGAGGAATACACAAAGAAATGGAAAAATGTTCCATGCTCATGGATTGGAAGAACAAATATTGTGAAAATGTCTGTGCTACCCAGAGCAATCTATACATTCAATGAAATCCCTATCAAAGTACCATCAACTTTTTTCACAGGGCTGGAACAAAATAATCCTTGAATTTGTATGGAACCAAGAAAGACCCCAGATACCCAAAGGAATGTTGAAAAAACCAAAGCTGGTGGCATCACAATTCCAGACTTCAAGCTCTATTACAAAGCTGTAATCAGGGGCGCCTGGGTGGCTCAGTGGGTTAAAGCCTCTGCCTTCGGCTTGGGTCATGATTTCGGGGTCCTGGGATCGAGCCCCGCGTCGGGCTCTCTGGTCAGCGAGGAGCCTGCTTCCCCCTCTCCCTCTGCCTGCCTCTCTGCCTACTTGTGATCTCTCTGTCAAATAAATAAATAAAATCTTTAAAAAAAAAAAAAGCTGTGATCATCAAGACAATATGATGCTGGCACAAAAACAGACACACAGATCAATGGAACAGAATAGAGAACCCAGAAATGGACCCTCAACTCTGTGGTCAACTAATCGTCGACAAAGCAGGAAGGAATACCCAATGGAAAAAAGACAACCTCTTCAACAAATGGTGTTGGGGAAATTGGACAGCCACATGGAGAAGAATGAAACTGGACCATTTCCTTACACTATACACAAAAATAGACTCAAAATGGATGAAAGACCTAAATCTGAGACAGGAATCCATCAAAATCCTAGAGGAGAACACAGGCAGCAACCTCGTGACCTTGGCCACAGCAACTTCTTGCTAGACACATCTCCAAAGCAAGGGAAACAAAGGTAAAAATGAACTATTGGGACTTCATCAAGATAAAAAGCTTTTGCACAGAAAAAGAAAACAAAAACAGTCAACAGAACCAAAAGACAGCGGACAGAATGGGAGAAGATATTGGCAAATGTCTTATCAGATAAAGGGCTAGTATCCAAAATCTATAAAGAATTTATCAAACTCGACACCCAAAAACCAAATAATCCAATCAAGAAATGGGGAGAAGATATGAACAGATGTTTCTCCAAATGGCCAACAGACACATGAAAAAATCCTCAACATCACTTGGCATCAGGAAAATCCAAACCAAAACTGCAATGAGATACCACCTCACACCAGTCAGAAATGGCTAAAGTTAACAAGTCAGGAAATGACAGATGCTGATGAGGATTCAGAGAAAGGGGAACTCTCTTACACTGTTGGTGGGAATGCAAGCTGGTGCAGCCAGTCTGGAAAACAGTACGGAGGTTCCTCAAAAAGTTAAAAATAGAACTCCAACCCAGCAATTGTACTACTAGGTATTTATCCAATGGATATAAAAATAGTGATTCAGAGGGGCACATGCACCTCAATGTTCATAGTGGCAATGTCCACAATAGCTAAACTATGGAAAGAGCCCAGATGTCCATCGGCAGATGAATGGATAAAGAACACGTGGTGTATATATACAATGGAATACTATGCAGCCATCAAAAAATGAAATCTTGCCATTTGCAATGATGTGGATGGAACAAGAGGGCATTATGCTAAATAGGTCAATTAGAGAAAGACAACTATCATATGATCTCACTCATACGTAGAATTAAAGAAACAAAACAGAGGATCATAGAGGAGGAAAGGAAAAAATAAAACGAAATGAAATCAGAGAGGGAGACAAACCATAAGAGACTCTTAGTCATTGGAACAAATGGGGTTGCTGGAGGGGAGAGGTTGGTGGGGGGATGGGCAAATGGGGTAGTTGACATTAAGGAGGGCATGTGATGTAATGAGCACTGGGTATTATATAAGACTGATGAATCACTGACCTCTACCTCTGAAACTAATAATACATTATATGTTAATTAATTGAATTTAAATTTTAAAAAAGGAAGCAGGAAATGGAACATCAGAAAAGTCAGAGGACTTCTTCAAGTTCATTCAGCCTCTTAGTGTCTGTGGACCAGAACTTAGGTTTCTTATCTCCCAGATGAGTGCTTACCTCCCACAGTATCTCATCAGGAAAAAAGAGGGTAGTGGGGAAAGAATGTTTCCTTTCACCTATAGTGATTTTATAGTTCAGGACTTAATCAACTCTATAAAGTGAGGAATAGCCAAGTGTATTTCCTCTAAATAGGTAGCTTTTTCTTATAGGCACTACATTGTTAATCGTGTTTTGTTTTTTGGAGGAAAGGAAGTTGTTATATTGAATTGTGTCTCCCAAAAATATAGATTGAAGCTCTAATCCCCAATATCTCAGAATATTACTTTATTTGGAACAGGGTCATTGCAGATGTAGTTAATAAAGTCATACTGGAGTAGGGTGGGCCCTTAATCCAGCATGACTATGTCTGTATAAGATGAGGAGAGGCTCAGAGGAGAAATCCATAGAAGAGACAGAGAATACTGGGAGAAGAGGGCCATTAGATAAAAAAGAGAGAGATTCCAATAATGCATAAGCCAGGGATGCCAAAGATTGCCAGCCGCCGCCAGAAGCAGGAAGAAGCAAGGAAAGGTCGGCCTCTACAGACTTCAGAAGAACATGCCATGATTTTGTACTTCTAACCCCCAGAACTGTGAAAGAATAAATTTCATTTGTTTTAAGTCTGCTAGTTTGAAGTATTTTGTTGAGGCAGCTAGTAGGAAACTAATACCAAGGACAATGTAATGAGGGAATTTATTGGGCTTTTCCTGGTCAGTCTGCTCAAGGCACTCATAAAAACTCCCCCCCACCCCCGCCGCCCTGAGGCATTTGTCCACTCCTTCCCTACACAGCGTGCACTCCTATGGCTGTTGCTTCACAAGGGTTTCCTAAAGTCGACTCTCCAAATCAAAGGAGGAATAGTAAGGGGAGAGTATTTTCTCTGCTATTATAATTTTGGAATCAACACTTTTGGAAGAGAATGCGTGTGTGATTTTGTTATTGTGGGTTCTGGGTATGCTTTTCTAGGCTGCCAGCATCCTGTTTGTCTATGTGATACATGCGCTATATCTCAGTTTCCTGTTATTTCCTATTGTTCTGAACATCTTGAATACTACCTTTTGGGATTCAGATCTGTCAAGAGGTGTAGATTATTGAAATGTGTCTTGTATTTGAAGGTAGAAATGTTGATTTCCTTAAAATAAAAAAAGCAAAGCAGAAACTGGCTGCTTATTCTAGCATTTTTTTTTTGCATTTCTATCATTATTTATTTATTTTTTTAAAAGATTTTATTTATTTGTCAGAGAGAGAGAGTACAAGCAGGCAGAGTGGCAGGCAGAGGCAGAGGGAGAAGCAGGCTCCCTGCCGAGCAAGGAGCCCGATGTGGGACTCGATCCCAGGACCCTAGGATCATGACCTGAGCCGAAGGCAGACACTTAACCGACTGAGCCACCCAGGTGTCCCGCATTTCTATCATTATTTACACTCTAATTCATTAGAGAAAAATTATCTAATAAGTACAAATTCCTGTATTCACTAAGGATCAGATAGCTTCCCCTTTTGGCAAAAATTCATGTCATCTAAAATAATAACATTGTAATAATTTGCTTTCATCCACTGTATCATCACTGTCAGACTTACGTTAGGACAATATATTTATATAATCTTTCACATCCTTCTATTCACTGGTAAGACTGTTTTGTGTAACTAGTAAATAGATCTCTAAATTATACAAAGATGTTTTAACTCACTATTTTAACTTTATTAATATTGCCAGCGACCTATCAGTGCCAGAGGTAATAATCCTTTTGTTTAGATTGGAAATTGATGTTGAGAACTTATGTAAGTCTTCAATTTAGAAGTAGCAAAAATCCATTTCCAGTTAGAATTAACTAAAATTTGGAGCACCTAGGTGGCTCAGTGGGTTAAAGCCTCTGCCTTTGGCTCAGGTCATGATCCCAGTGTCCTGGGATCGAGCCCCGCATCAGGCTCCCTGCTTGGCAAGAAGCCTGCTTTCTCCCTCTGCAGCTCCTCCTGCTTGTGTTCCTTCTCTCACTGTATCTCTCTCTGTCAAATAAATAAAATATAAAATATAAAATAAAATATAAAAAAAGGAAAAAGAAATTCCTGGAGTCATAAACACTTGTTTTCTTGAATCACATTAGGCTATATACTCTTTTATATACATATAAGTATATATATATATATATATATATATATATATATATATATATATATACTAGACCTATTCTAAAGCAAATTTGCTTTTTGGCTCTATAATATCTTGACTTCATTACCTAAGTTGATGTCCATGAAGCTGGCTTGAAAAAATGTATTTTCTTACTTAAATGTTTAACTTCGTGCTGTTCAACAAAGACAGTGATACTGGTTCTATTTCCAGTTGGGGTTGTGCATTTGGATTTTTAAACTACTGGTTGTCTTGGATTTGACGTATTCACATATTGGATTGCCATATTCATGTATTTCCCACATTTTCCTAAATTTTTTTCCAAAAAAAATTGCAGACTACATTCCTCAAAAGTCAAATTAATTTTCTTATATCAATAAATTTTAATCTCATGAATTGAAAAATGCATCTCCTATTGATTTTGAAATCAAGAAATAAAAAGGCAGACTATTTCATTATTCGGTCATGGATGTTTTGAGAAATGCTGATTGTTGATATAGGAATTCTGAAGGTATAATATTTACTATTATAGTAGTTACAAAATTGTATCTCACAAATATCAAGTGATAAACAGGCTTTGGGATTTAAAATGGCGTGATTGGGGCAACTGGGGGGCTTTGTCAGTTGAGTGGCTGCCTTCGGCTCAGGTCATGATCCCAGGGTCTTGGGATTGAGTCCTGTGT
>CM052895.1:58174361-58265326 GCA_028534135.1 Potos flavus
AAGCAGGCTCCCTGCCAAGCAGAGAGCCCAGGACCCTGAGATCATGACCTGAGCCGAAAGCAGAGGCTTTAACGCACTGAGCCACCCAGGCACCCCTTAAAAAAAATTTAATGGCATGATTATTTTTCACTTATTAAGTACCCCAAATCCTCAGCTCATTTACAGATTAGGACTCATGAAAACAAAGTTGCCTGTTGTGTCTCCATCTTACTTTTCTTTGGTGCGCTACAGAGCTTCTTAAATTTTACTATGCTTACAAATTACCTGGGAATCACATAAACAGGTATTGGGTCAGTATTCTGGGATAGACCTTGATATTCTGCTTTTCTAATGTACTTCTTAAGTGATGCTATTGCTGCTGATTTGGACAACACTTGAAATAGCAAGAATATATAGTAACCTCTTTTCTCCCTTCTGGAAACACATTTCTTATTGGGAAACCCACTGTATGTGGCATGAGACATGACCCAGAATTGGCCAATCAGAATCTCCCCTAACAAGTGATTTGGAGAGTCGAGATGGCTTTTCTTCCAGGAGCTATAGAAGCTGGGGTCATCTTTCCTGGCCCATCAAATATGAAAGAAAAAGGCTAATATGAAAAAGGGTAAGTGAACAGAGATGAGAGACATGTGTGTCCTCAGAGCATTATTTGGATTTCTGGATCCAAATGTACTTAATATAGTTCATCCTTGGAATTACTGGTTAATAACAGTTTTTTACTTCAGCTAGTCCGAGTTTCTCCCTGTACATTATAAACCTGAAAAATATACTAAGCTTGGCCATTCATGAAATCTAATTGGTGATAGAGTTTGGTTAAGTATAGATGACAATGCAAAAGTAGAGCCAGGTGTCAATTGTATATAACTTCAAACATGTACGTAACTCAGTCTAATAGGATTCTAATACAAATTTAGAAGCAATGTGGTTCATTCCCAATGTTATAATTGACTTAAGAGAATTACTTCTTTACCTAAAGATGTATTATAACCTTGTGCCTTCAGTGATGAAGGGGACTCTGGATACCTACTTTTCTTGTAGATGAAGACATCAAAATTCACACATCGTGTTTAAGGCTACATCTAAAGTTACAGAACCCAAAAACTACGTCTCCCCTTCTCTTGCTGCAATTCTTCCCCCATTTTTATTTCTTATTGTATAAAGCCATCGTATAGATTGCTAGCTCTAATTTCCATAAAATTGATTATAAGTATATTGTCTAAACGTTTGTTTGTAACACATTTATATGTGTATACACATTTGAGAATATGGGAGAATCATATAGTAAGGCACATACACAACTTGAGAGCTGATCTATGGATATATAAACACTGAAATAAGGTTATTTTCTGAATGTGATCCAAAGTACTTCTAATGTTACAAATCACTGCCAAATCCACACATTCTTTGAGAAAAAGCATACTCATGATTGTTTAAAAATTTAGCAAAAAATATTTTTATAAGATTAGTTAATGCAACTTTTAAATTTATGTGCTCTTGAGATACTAGGAACTTGGACACATCACAGCAAGAGGGAATTGGTACCTGAAGGTGTAACTATTTTACCTGGTTAAGTTTGGTTCATATAGAGGACTGGAATTTATATAATGAACTTACAGGTTTTATAAAAAAAAAAGTCCATAATTTGATGAATTATTATGCCAAACACTGATAATTAGTATTAAAAATTCCCTTAAGGCTTCAGTAATTCTCTTTGGTGGCTTGAAGCAATTCCTACCCAGACTGGCTTAAAATAGAATTTAATTGTAGTCCTAATAATGTTTGCATGTATGATGAGTTACTAACTTGATCAAGATTCAAATAAATCTCCAAACAATTTTACAAAAAAGAAAAAAACAAAACACTTTATTTTCCACAAGGAAGAGCAATAGGAAAAATTAAATCATTTCCCACATATTGTTTTCTTAAAACAGAGCCTACAAGGACATATTCAGCACCAAATAAAACGGGAAAAAAAGAGAAATTACGAACAGCCATAGAATATAATCTATAAAGCAAACATTTAATATTGCACTTTGTTTTGCTAACGTTTTGGATTTTACTTTTCCTAATTGCAAAATCAGGAATCTATCTTGAATACTGGAATACAACTGTGAACCTCACATCTTATGTCAGGAATTGACCAATATTTAGAAAAGAGTAAAGTAATGCCTCTAAATAAAGTAAAGAAATACTTTAATGGGGTAAATAAAACTTTATTTGATAAAGTTTTATATATATTTAGAATTTAATCACATTTTATTTTGTGACCCAGTGCCAATTATTAGAATATTGGTCATTCTTGCTTCATGTGTTATTTGTAAAAGTATATGGTGATAAGTATTCCAATGCTATGCATATCAACAATTGTTCCCTAGTCAGTTAGACATAAGAAGAGAGAAAAGAAAAGGGATTTTCAGACAATGCCCCCCCCCCCGAACAAAAATAAAACCACCAAATGCCCTTTATGCCAAATATTCCATTAGCTTCTTTTGAGGGGGACATTCACAAAATGATTTAACAACAATAAAAAAATATTCACCCCCATTTCCTTATTATCTAGTATTAGTTTGCTACGGGAGCCCAAACCCTTTACTGAATCACTTAAAACGCGATTCATTTTTACGCTGGGCTTTCTTCACCCTGTCAGCATTTTTCAAACATGAATTGTCTTCCATGTTTTCTTAAAGGCCACTTATGGAAAAGCCTATTAGTTTTGTATGAAGCTTTAAGACAGTATTTAACCAGGTCAAGCACCAAGCCAGAGTTACTATTATTTTCAGCCACTTTATTAACTGTGGGGTTAAATGGCAGGATAGATGTAACACCCATTTCACACGTATGTTGCAACATCACAGATGCTGATTTTCATGAAAAACATCAGAGCTGAATTCCTTCTAAAATAAGACTATTAGTACACTTGGTACCTTGGGAAATGGTTTTCAAGTGTCATCATGAATGCTGGTATATTTGTTATGAGCCAACTGTAAATTATCTTTCATATAAACTATAATTTACTGTGGTGGTTGCTCTTTCTTATCTATATATACTCAAAGTGAGTGGTTTCTCATGTTTAGCAAAATGTCCTTTAGGTAATGGAAAAAATACTTTCACTAAAAAAACCACAAAAATAGAAAACAGTTCTCATTCCAGCACACGTTCTAGTATTTGTAGTTTTGAAGTTATACACTTTTAGAATAAACTTGGGTTTTCAAGCTCTGAGAAGCTTGAGCAGGATAGGAAATGTATAAATTAAGCTCTCTAATCGTAACCTGAATATATATATTCCTGCCCAGTAAAACACTCTGCACCAGCAAAAATGATTTCCAACATATGTGTTTTGGAGGTAATTAAGTAACTCTGTTATAAAAATAAATGCACTTTCTCCTCCTCTCCAGTGACTGGAAAATTTCCATACTCTTAAAATAATAAAAATAACAATTTTTAAGAGCAATAAGCCCTTAACTCTTTGCTGGTGCCTGCCATACTGCCTTTCTTTACTCCACTCTTAGCTCTGCTAGTTTCTTCGTTTATGTAATGATAAAAAGGGAATGTGGGTGGGTTATCACTTTTGTGTATGTCCCTTTTCCAAATTTCCCTCTCCAAAGAGCCAACCAAACAAACAAACAAAATAACTCAACAGTGCAACAAAACACAAATAGCATTCCAACAGTTTGGCAAGTGATGCATTCACCTGAGATTAAGTGATTTTAGGCAGTCAGTAACAAAATGCTGCTTTGCTGTAATAGTAGAAAGGCAACAAATTCTTAAAAGAAACCAAGAAGGTATACAATCTTGACAAAGTCTCTTATTAGCTTCCTCCTCTTCTCTTTTTTCCCACATATCTGTTGCGTATCTACTACAGTAGGCTGCAAAACATACAGCAAGAAGGATTGGCTTGAAGGCATTTGATGTTTGTAAATAAATCCACAATAGGATCCAAGCTGAAGAGGTGATACATGGTCAGCCTAGTAGGACATTTCTGAGCATGTGCATACGCAGGTAAAGTCCAGGCTATATTAAATTAAAAAAAAAAAAAGTCAGTGCGTTTTTTTTTTTTTCATGTTAAAGTTTTTTCAAAGCTTTCTTTTGTTCCTTGTTGTGCTGACCACAAACAAGTTTTTAAAGAGTATCAAGAGTCTGGCATAAATGGAAAAAAAAAAGCTGTAGTGACATCGGAACTGCACAATGTAAGCATTGAGCATGTGCAAATTTTCAAATCAAAAGAAGGAAATCATCCCTCTTTACAACGTGGTGTCTTGACACGTATGACCATAGGCTAAGAAGACTGCTCTTAGTATGTGCCTGTTTTAAAGGAGAAAAGCTTAGATCTTCAAGCATGTTGGAGCAGTCCCAGAATGTTGCTGTAGGCTTCTAAAGCATGATCACTGGTTGTTTCATTGCCATTTTCTGGGCAAAAGCAATTCCACTTCCTCTGAAAACGTGTCTCCAAGATACTTCTCTGTCCTCAGCTGGGAAGAGATACAGTTCGGGACCCACATCAACTTGATATAACCAAGTGTTCCTTCAACGAGAGGGGCAGGATGGTCTATCATCTGCTGACTGATCAGGATTTGGATCAATCTAAAAAGAAAAGTGGAAAAAAAATAACAAAAGTTATTTGATAAAGTCTAGTAAAAACGCAGCAATGACTAACATGCTAAATAATACTGAGGAATTGAGTCAGAACATACACAGCGTGTAGGGAAAGGGAGAAAAGGATACAAATATGATCTATAAAGTGCCTGATATTTAATTACTAGATTAATAAAATTTATAAAGGTATGCCCATATGGTATTTTACTCAGCATTTAGTAGTACTTAAGACTCAAATACACAGTGGAGAACATTTTCATAGTAATGATCTCCTTTTGTAAAGTATCCCTTTTCATCCTTTTACAAAAAAGTCAACTCATCTCTTTTCTAGACTTTTGGGAAGAATGCAGTTGTGTGAACCACAGTGTTCTTGGTGGGTTATCTGAAGTAATAACCTATGAATGTAAAGCACCAGAGAGGGCCTAAGAAAACTGTGTATCAAGAAATAGCAATGCTAAACCCAGAATGCTCTAGAGTCTGCCCACCTTCTCTATGATTAGAGACTTTCATATGCACATACATTTAAGCAAAATGAATATATTTCAGTTGCTTCTCAGGTATAGAGAGAATAAGCACAGGAAGGCAACTAGTTGGCTTTAATACATTTCTTTTACTGAAATATCTTTTGGACAAGACCCATCTTTATTTGCATTTAAATGTAGCACAATCCAAAGTGCCTCACAAAACTTTAGGTAAAACCGGTTTTTTGAAGGAAAAAAAAAGCAAGTAACTTTTCCTTTAATGACTTAAGAGAAAAACACTTTAATACAATCTAGAACTTCCGCCTTCTATGTGACTATTAACTGAATCACATTCTGAACCAATTTAGGATTTTAGAAGTTTTTAATTCTCTTCATTATCTTTAGTTCACTTTAAAAAAAGGTAGTAGAATTTTGCCACAAATTGCTTAAAAGTGGATACTGAAATTGCCATTCTTTTAAAATGCCTGTTGTGCAGCCAGAAAGTCTCAGATCAAATCAGAAGTTACTGACTTAAGATAGAAACATCAGCATAAAAATGTATGAAATCTGTAATAAGTGGGAGAACATTTTTAGCATGTAAGGGAAAATTCTGTGAAACGGAATAGTGGGATAAAAAAATTATGGCTAATCAAGAATTTGCAAGAACAAATTCTAAATATCCTATAATCAATGAATAAAGTGGATCTTCTATTAATCACATCTGAAGGAAAATGGACTCTTCTAGTCATGATCTTAAGGGGGAAAACAGCAATTTCTTGCAAAGTGAAACAATCCCACTTAGGTCTTATTTGGAAGTAATATTTCATTGTTAAATATATGATTAACCAAAAGGATAAGGCTGATTCTAGTGATCTACAAAATTACTTGGTATTATATTGGTATCAAGGCCAACTTTAAAGCCCTGCACAACATATATTAAGATGTATTCTGAAGATCTGGCTTAATGATCACCTTCCCAAGGAAGCCTCTCCTGATTTCCAAGGCCTAATGAACTGCTCTTCAAAGGAACTGTGCATTCCTATCACATTGTTATGGAATATTTTGCTTCTAAATTTGTTCTTCTTATCAGTGTGTGAGCTTCTCCCAAGAAGAGCCATGTTTTACTCATGTAAATGCTTAGTGGTCATCAATATGAGATGAATATAATCAGTGTAGAAATGTTTGTATGACCTGTTTTTGCAAATATGTTATTTTCCCCTATGACTGGGAATGTCAAAATATGCAAGAATTAAATTGGAAAAGGATGATAAATAAGATAAATTCTAGCTACTTTAGTTAATGCATGTAAAATGCCACTCCTATTGATGCTTTAAAATATGAATTATTCCTTTAACTGACATCTTGTGAGCATGAGGTTAGATCATTATTCCTACTTCCCCAATAATATAAGTATCCTACTTATTAAATTTAATCTAGTGTTTAATCCTGTTGTTCTAAGTTATGTTTTTCTATTACTATAATGATAATCAAGACCTAACTGTATTTTTAAAAAAGTCTATAATGCTATTTCCCAAGAGAGTCAGCCCATTTCAGACTTGAGGAGCTGGTGCTTACCTCTGAATAAAGAGGTGGAGGCAAGAACCGAAACTCCTGGATATAAGCAAACAGTGGTCCTTGAAGCGCTCTCTCAAAGTCATCACAAGCACTCACGGGTGCAAGATTGTTCCGCCTTTGTTCCTCTGTTACTACTTCTGCATAGCTGGGTGGTGCTGAAGGAAAAAGATACACGCAATTCGAACACCATGTTCTTATGCATGTCAAAATACACAGAATAGTAGGTATTAAAAAGGAATGTCAAGATAAAAATAGTAATTGTTTTGTGATTAAAGCTAGGGCGATATATTTTAAATCTAACATTAGGGACACATCTACTTTCTACAGGTATGGACAAAAGTTTAATCATAAAATATTAGAGGCAAAGTTATGTTCTTCAAAATAATAAGAGATTAGGCTTAAACATGCATTATCAAATTACCTTCAGGTCTTTCACGTAGAGATAAACCAAGCCAGTTCATATTCATGCTACATTGACTGCTTACACTTGAGGTTCTACTACCAAATGGATGTAGAGGAATGGTACCAATGACTAGTGGCAAATTAAGAAATAAATCCATAGCTCCAGGAATATCCACATATACCTAAACATTGAAAGGAGATGGTAGGTTTAGAATTACAAGCATTATTTCTTTTTTTTTAAAATGAATAACCCAATTTTAATGTTATCTTAGGCCTTCATTTACTTACATATACATAGAATATACAAGAAAAATTTCTCCACTATGTATACTACTGTGTATTACATTTACATGTGAGGTAAAATTAGTAAGTGTAATTCAAATTAAAGGTTTACATATATTTGTGCATATGATATACAGAATATAAAAAACAAATCCTGGGATAAAATGATATCCTCATGACTTTAATACTAAACAACAAATCCTTAAATCTATACCTACCATTAGTGAATATTCCACACGAATTATGCTACAGTCGAGGATAGAGGGAGAAACTGGTGGAATTTTCAGCAACTTTCCATTCCATGTATCGGTCTTTCCAGATGATAAGGATTCCCCACGCAAGTTAGCCACAAGCTGTTTTACTTCCTTCATTTTCCCTTTGGCATAGAAGGCCTGTGTTTGGTAAATGGCTGCCTTTGGCACTACCATTCGGGAAGAGCAGTTCTCAATCTCAGCAAATATCTGAATTGATTCACCTAGAGGGAGAAAATATGTATCTACTGTTAAACAAAAACAACATATAGATTCTTAAGCCAAAATCTGAAAGTTCAATGGACTACATAGATGAAAAACAATCCCAAAAGTGGCAAGTAACTTAGAATTATAAAAATGCACTATTCATTTCTAGTAGCTATTTAAAAATGGGCATTACATTCCCATTTATGAAAGAAAACTGGGTTCTTTTACCAAAGAATACTGTTATTATGTTTGCATTTAGTAAAAATACTATACATTCAATACACAAAAGTTGAGTGAAGAAAGATCCTTTTCTATGGGAATCCATCTCATACATACCTGGGGTATAGCCCTTCCTTTCGATTTTGGCACTTAAGGATATTGGGCCTGAGGTACAGAACCAGCAACAGAGAGTCTTTTCTTTTGTGCCTGCTTGGGGTGACTGTAAGAAATAAATTCAGAGAAAAAGGTCAGTGTACAAATTAGGACAGTGTAACAGAATGTTTTAAAATAAGATCCTAAATTTTTGGAGAATTAAAATTAAAAGCAGTGTTGCTTTTTTTCCAAGTGTATTCAAATATACTTTTTAAAAAGCCAATGGCTTCGGAATTATACAATTATTTTTCTCTTTATATACATCTCCATCCAATTAAAAAAAGGGGAGGAAGGCTTAACATCATATTCCAAAAACACAGTTTTAGCTCACACTATTTACATATACAGTAATTAAAAACAAACCAACCAATCAAACAAACAAAAAAACCCTTTCCACATTCCACTTAAACTGCCTTAAACAAAAAAAAAAGGCAGCTTGGAAAGCAACTTGGTTATAATCCCAAATGTTAACATCTTTTTTTAAGAATGTAAAAATCAGTTATGTGAAAAAAGATCAACTCTCATTTTTAAGATTCTTATGTGCTTAAAGATGTTATCATTTGTTTAAACAAATACAGTTTTTAAAGTCAAATTTGAATCTTGTGAAAAAGGATTTCTTTTAAAATATAATTGATTTTTCATGAAAGTGACAATCTCCCCATCACTTGACAACTATCCCTATTTTGGAATATGCAATGCAGTCCAAATTTTAGATTATGATCTTTCAATGGTAAGTGATATTGTCTTATAATAATAGTTGATACTACTGTTCCTCCTCCACTGAAATTATCCAGGGAATGAATCTATTTTTTGTTATTCTTTTAAATTCTGAGTGAGAATTATTTCGTACCATATGCTGTTTTTACTTTTAAAATTTTCTTAATTATTACGACATCTGAAAATATGAGCATATTCTTCACTAATTTGTGTGCTCTTGACTCTCTTTTTAAAAATAAATTAATATTTATGGAATTTAAAATCACTATTTTAAAAGTATACAGACTGCATAGTTTAGGTGATTATTTAGTATTTATATGCCAAAAACAAAGAATGAAAAATTCAGTCAGTTCTTACCAGTAATGAAGGAGTGTTGATATCTATATGCTCAAAGACTGTAAATTCCTTCTTTAATTTTACTGGTAGAAGCCAAGGCCTGTGCAATTCGGCTTTCACCCAATAGCGCACACTGCCATGTCGGCCTTCGAATGAGGTAGCAAGTGGTCTGTGCAGAATATAAAGTTCAATATATTAATTTTATACCTCTTTTTAATAATTATACAGTTGGTCAGCAAAGAAGTGTTACTATATTCACTGTTTATATATCGATGAGGTAGCAGACAGAATTTTTTTAATTTCCAAAGGGATAAGTCATTGGGGGAAAAAAACCTTCTGTTTTCCAAAAAACAATAGCTAACACTAAAAAGTATTATAGAAATTTTGCTTTAAAAAGCCAGAAGAATACAATCCCTTTAAACTAAGAAGAGGCTACTTTTAACGCTGGTGGCAAAATTATGAAAGTCTGGAAATCAATTCTTGAAAAGTCGAAAATTTTTAAACAAAGTTAAGAATGGTTTTAGTATCTCTACTGAGAAAGTCTACACACTGGCTAGGAATTATCTTTTTATAGTAAGTAAGAAGGTCTAGAAAATGCCTAGAACAGTTGTTATAATTTCAAAATATCACCTATTTTACAAAGTCTACTGAAAATCTAAAAAGCTTCTTTTCCATTCCCTAGTTTTCTCATATTCTAACTCTTTTTGGCCATGTTTTCTAACTTTATAGGCTTAATAAGAGAAAGAAACATTTCTACTAATCTGTATCAAGAGAATCAGAACCCGTTTTCACCTCTCCCAGATTTTATTAATTGAGGAAGGTTTTATTTCAGTGAGTTTAGTCTCTTTCATAATTTCAGTAGAAAAATGTCCAGTGTTCAGTTATTTAAAAGGTAAAGTGCTACCTTAGATTAAGATGAGAAATAGTGGTGTTTTTACAGATATTTTGCATTTTAGACTCTTGCATTAACATGTATAGCACGGAAAAATAAAATGCAGTATTTATGTTAGTCTTCCAGAGTCTATTTTACATGACTTTGGTTTATAGATAAACTAATCAAATCCATTATATTCACAGACTTATAGTATTTATCTTAAAAGTAGATTAGGGCATTACATTTAGAATGATGTTAAGTAATACGGTAAATAGAATACTCTGAAAAATATCATTTATGAATTCTATCTGGATATTAACAATTTAAGTACTAGAATTAACAAAGATATTAAGAAAATTGGGGGGGTATAATTTCTTCTAACGATCTATTTTTACATTAAGAACAAACCACTTTCCTTTTTCCATACTATATTCTATGCCTTATATTCAGTTATCTGATGGGTGTTTCCTTTTAAGTCCAGGTTATAGTATCAGTTGTGTGACTTTTTCAATAGCTCTTTGCACAGAAGCTACTGAATTCATATCAAAAGAACGTCATTTTAAAGTTAGGATATTCCTAATTATGTTTATCTTTTTACCTTACTGCTATGGGTTAGCATTAGCAGAAAAGATAAAACACTGGATTTTTATAAATTACTGAGTAAGAGACTTGATAAATTCTAAATTTCTGCAATGTCAATTGATGGTAAAATAGAAAGTACTTACATTCTGACTAGCACCTTCCAATTCATTCAGGGTACACGAAATACTATTTAAGTTTTAAAGACCTCATAGATTTTGAGACAGACTACTAAGAATTGAGCTTTGCTTTCTATAATTTTGCCAGGCTATATTAAAAAGCAGCTTCTTTTTTCATTGTATTGTTTTCCTCTAGCAACATTCAGTGATGAAAAGGGTTTTTTTTTTAAACCAAAAATATTTAAATTTAGAATTTTAACTTTAAAAGAACGGAGGTTTATGAAAAATGCCTGTTACTCATAATACTTACGTCTGTGGAAGCTCGAAGCTGAATGCATATTCATGCCTTCCTGAATGAATAGTGTTGAAGCCTTCTTCTGAATTATCATCATCTAAAACAAACAGAAAAAGAAAACAAAAGACTTGATATTAAACCTTTACACACTCTCCCTGGTGGCAGTACTCTAAAGGTACTCCTGTAATAATTAAGGCCACAAGCTTGGAGTCTGAGAGATCTTAATTCTAACTTTTGTTACTTCCTCTGGGTGAAGTACAAATCCCAACGCTTCTGTTGCCTCATCTGTAAGCTGGGGATAATCAATACTTATGCCCATTTTTTTTAATGGTAAATGACCCAAACTGTAAAGCATCTGTATCTAATAAAGTAGATGCTCAACAAGAGTCAGAGCTCAAATCTCTGAGGTTATCTTTGTCTCCAATGGTTTACTTAAAAATTTATCCTAAAACTATGTATAAAATAAAAATTTTGCAAACCTTTAAAGTTTGTCAGTTTTGATGCATATGACATGAATGTTACAATTCTAAACCATTAGACAACTTCGTCAAATGTTGAAGTTAAAAAAAAGGAAGTGATTTTAATGTGTTTCAGAACTAAAAATAAAAATTCTTTATTGAACCTAAAATGTTCACACTAAGTTTGTCCTAGCAACAGCTAAAAATACCTTAATATTTAAAAGGTTCCTGCTTACAGGGAAACAACACTGTTCCGCATCCTTGAAAAATGGAACTCTAATTAGGTTGTTTCCAATTGCTAGCAGAATGACCTTTCGTTTTATAACCAATTTTCTTTATGCCAAGTATTTTAAAAATTTCTCCAAAATATATAACGAAAATGTGGAAGAGGATTCGGGATTCTTAAAGTTTTTATTTTAGCCTTCTGAGTAGATAGTGTAATTACATAAAACGTCTTTACTGATGTAGTCTTTCAGCGTAGAAGCCAACATTAACCATAAGTGTAGATGAAATTGGTATTATCATTTAACTTTCTCTCACCAAAGTATTGAAAAGATACGTGATGCCTCCGTTACATCAAAAGGGAAAAGGAGGGGGGGAAAGCGTGTACCTGCGGGTACTTTCATTCAGAAACCATCATTCCCTTTCTATCTCAGTACTGTTTTCCTCGCCCCCCGTGCAAATCCCCTTAGCGAATTTCAGCACCGAAAACTGACTGGTGAGTTGGGGGGCCATTTAAATTCGTTCCCCTCGAAGGCGCCCAAAGTTTGCCTCCCTCTCCTTTCCGTCCCCTCTCGCTCCCTTTTTGTGCCAGCTCAGCACTCTCATTGAAGCGAGCAGCGGCGGCAGCCGCGCCGCGGTAAACAAGTGCCGGGCTGTCAATCAAGAACTAGACCGGAGCAGGAGAGGACCGGCCTAAACCGGCGCGAGCAGATCCCAGCCGGCCCGCCCGCGCGCCGCCGCCGCCCGCGCGCTCCGCTATACATACGGCATACGTCGCGCGGCGCTCGCGCTCGCGTTCGCGCAGCCTAGCCTGCTGGGCTGGGGGCGGAGCGACCACACCGCGGCGCTTCCGCTTTACACGCCCCAGCCGGTGACCGGTTCGATCTGGCTCGGGCCACCCTGACACCTTTACAGTTGCGGTGAGGGAAACTGGGGCGGGGGGAGGGGGGCCAGGGCTGCACAGTCTCTGGGAAACAATGGGGAGGGGTCAGAGGATACTCGCCGAGGCCCCCCCCCCGCCCGCTTTCGGTGTCAGTATCACTTTTCCTTTTCCTCCTAGCCAGCCTTTACGGTGTGTCCCCTCAGGTCAAATCAGGGTAGCTGGTCTGGTGACTGCACAGGTCGGGAAACACGCTTTGTTTCAGCTAAGAAGCAATGAACGCCTACAGAAGCCACCTGACATCTTCCAGCCGAAAAACAGGAAAATACGGTCCTGCTCACCCTGCGTACCCAAGTTCCTGCTGAATAGATTTGTCAGCTAAAGTTACGGCCAGGGGCCATTCGGCACCCGTGAGGCCAGCAGGAGCTTCTCCCCATCTACTCTGCGGAAACCCGAGATCGCTTCTTTCCGGAGCCCCAAGCAGGCCAAGATGAGGGGCGACGCCTCCAGCAGCTCCGGGAGGGACGCGAGTACGGGCGGGGGCAGCCGCTCTGGAGGGACCTTTACCGGCGCACGCCGGTTCCAAGCCTCGCCCCAACCGGCGCGAGCCCACTCTCCCCACCCGCCCGCGCCCAATCCAATCAGAGCCTGGCATCGCCTTAGCAACAGGCTAACAAACGCGGCTCCGCCTATCGCCGGTCGCCCGGGGCGGGGTCTCAGTTACCAGGCTAGTTTGAGAGGTCCCACTTTTTAAGTCATTGAAACTATTCCAGCTAAGAGCTCGTCCACGCTTTGCAGGGGTTGAGGGGCATCTCCTGGGGTACGGGGGTACATAGTTTTCTTTACCATGAAATCATGGAGCAACTAATGAAATTGTGTTTGTCCCTGTAAGTCGTTAATCTACTTTTACCCCATTGCAAGCCTCAACTCCCTCAAAACCTTTGTTTCTTATCCATTTTATAAAAAGCTGCAATGTCCAGAAAGGTTCAAACACAAACTCGTGTCTGCTTTTCAACAAATACCAAGGCTGTCATTGGGCATTTGCATTTCTTACCAGTGTTACTGCTTGGAAATACTAACTAAAAATTATTTCAGGATGCAGGTTACCTATGTATAACTGTGAAATCTCAACTAAAGAACTGATTTCATCTTAGTATTTTAAAAAATGAATTACATGCGGTAACTCAAAGCATCCTTCATTTCGACACTTTAGTTCCATTAGCACTTCCTCAGGGATGTGTATTTTTTAATACAAAAAAAGGTTAAAGAAGTGCTATACTTTTTGAAAAATCGTCAACATTTGAACTAAATACTGCATTAAAAAGGAGAAGCATAAAATTACATAACCAGTTTTAACATTATATTCTTCTTGGGCTAGGAATTAAGTCATCGCCACCACCTGACGCGTGTAACCAATCTGCTGAGAGCAGAACAAGCGCCCCTCCTCACCACCCCCCAGAACTGGTCCGAAACAGGATTGAACCGCTTCTAACAAAGGGTGGAAACTTAGAAAAACAAGCTTAGAGTCTCCTATATTTCCACAATGTAACCATTTAAACAATAGATTGGAAATCTCAGGGCCCTTTCTCCCCTTGACAACCGTTTATCTCCCTTTTCCAACCAAAAATCAAATCCAATGTGCCGAATACTTTTCAATCCATGGCATGGGTTTCATTGAATGCACGTTCCAAAGTTAGGCATCATTCTCGGAAAAGAAAATTACTGACCCGAAATGGTTTCTAAAACTGATTTGAAACCTATCATAATCATAGATACCGTCCTTTAAGATAGAGAATGCTTGATGTAAATTTATAAAGGATCTGGAGAGAATGGGGAAAAACACGTGGGGTGTTGATACCATATGTCAAAATAAGCCACAGAAATTCTTTATCAAAGAACAATGATGAATTCTTTATAGTAGTTTGCGTGTCAATATTATAAATGAAAACCACCTATTAACCCACCTAAAAATGTTATTCCATTTCTTCACTGAAGCTTAGTTTTTAAGATCTATGGTTGCAGACGGCAAGGAAAAAAATCGAATATTGGACTGCAGATCTTACCATTTCATTTGAAAACTTATTAGTAAAATCACTGCATAGGATTTAAGTAGAATTTACAAGTAAGGTAGAAAGGTATTGCAAGTGCGTATGGCACAGATCAAGCCGGGAACAGAGGTAGTTGAATTAAGTGCAGTTTGCAGTCACTTTGCAGATGCCTGCATGCATTACGGCTTAAGACACGATGAATGTCAAGGAGAACCCAAATCTTCCAACTTTGCTAGTCTTTAACTGCTACGTGTTATGCCGGGAGTAGAATTACATTAATTCAGAAAAATTGAAAAGGCACTTTCCCAAAGGAAAAAAGGTCTAATGACTTCTGAATAATATAAAAACTTACCTCTTTCGTGTCCAATTAAGATGTCTTTATGGTTGAAATATTCTACTTCTTCAGTGTAATTCTGTGTATAGGCAGTATTGGAGCCGGCGTTTCTTGATTCGGTCCAGCGTACTTTCGCATGTCCTCTTGCATGAATTTTAAGAGATTTCACTCTGATTTCCCCAGTAACTTCTAAATTCACCCTTCCTGAGACTGTATCCCCACTAGAATATACAGGGACATTACTGTCATTAAGACAGTCAAAGCTTATTGTCAAACTCTTCACCTTTCCCAGCACCATGTTTATAACAAAATCTATAAAAATATAATGTAAGACAAAAAAGTCAAGATCACATATAAAATGTGATCTTCACCTAACACTGATCGATGTCTTTGCCGTGCAAAAAGCTTGCAGGCAAGATCAGTGATTCTTTACAAATAGTTCATTGAGATTTCTTAAAAAGTCAGGGCAGCAGAGAGGCTGCTCCTCCACGATCCTGCTAGTCTCAGTGGTCTCCTTACAAAGACGGGCGGCTGGAGGCTGCCAGCTCACTTTAAGAGCAGCTTTGTGAAAAACAACCCCAGTGCGCATGCGCACGCCGCGGCTGCTGTCCGCCCTCTCTGCGCGTCCCCTCCCGCGCCTGGCTCGCTCCTCGCTCGCTCGCGGGTACAGTAGGTGTACAGCTAAGGGAAGAAGACACTGGGGCTGTCGGGAGGTGAACCTGACTTCTCTTCATTGTGGGCTCCTATTGGTAGGCAGGCTACCATAAACCCTCGACGTGCTATCTGGAGCCCCTTACTGAGCACACGCTAATAGATAATGAAAGAGTGGGGCACTGGGGGACGAGGGCTGGGTGGGAAGCTGTTTGCAAAGCCAAGTAAGGATAAACTGCTGAGTGACCAACCCGAAGCGTGCGTTACCAGCACTGCAGGGTTTAGCCCGCTGCTTGGACGGGAGGTGGAAGAAGTGATGTATGAAGAGAGATGGGGGAAGGGGAGAAAGAAACCGGTTGGGCAAGCGACTGGTTGCTGCATTAATCTGACGAATTTCAAAAAAACCGTATTAAAACCCAGGCAAGAAATAATGTTCGTAGACAAGAGCATTCTTGGTTTGGATTTTTAAAAATACCAGTGCTTTGTAGGCAGTGCGAAAATGAACTCAGGCAAGGCCAAAGGAACCTTACAAGAGAATACTACAAGGAGCAAGAAAGAGAAGCAACTATAATTTCATCAATAGGTTTTTTTTTTTTAATCAGGTTTTGCTTTCTCTTCAACTGTTTTTTCTTCCATCTCTTAATTAGGTAGCAACGAAGTTGTTTGCATGATGACACCAGGGAGAAAGGCCTGACCACTTCCTAGAAGGAAGAAAAGAGACTTTTTAAAGACACCACCTACAGCTAGATGGGTAGTGTATGACATGATTACAACTCCTGTGTCCAGAGGATTAAAAATAGAGTTCGGCCTAAAAAAGTACCACCTTATTAAGAAGCAGCATGACACAGTGTTTTAGTTGACATCATGTCCACAACATAATAGAAAAATCTTTGTTAGAAATTAGTGAAGCCTGTAAGATGGTTTTTTAAAAAAGCGTGATTTGGTATATAAGTAGAGCTTAGTTTTGTAAAGTTCTAATATTAATTTTTACAAGGCCAATAGCCTAAGACTCTTCAACATAGTAATTCTCATAATATATCTTAGAGACAAGTACAATTATCTCCTTTTTGTGAACATTTTGGTAACAAATGGCAGTATTTTCATAAAATCACACTGGGATTCAAGGTGTAACAGCATACACTTTTCTATACATTTTCAATCAACAAAACTGTTTCTAAGGGAAATGTAGAAGGAAAAAATATGAATCTGGATCTATATATTCATAAACAAATACACTTTGGAGGATTTTTTGACTGTACTCATTGGTCTTGCTGTTTTCTTGCTTTTGGGGGAAGAAACAATTTTATTTAGTTGGATTTTAGTTGACAAGGCAATTATCTTAGACTCAGCATTGGATATAAATATGCAAACTGGAGAGTTAATGGACAGGCCATTTATCTCTAATAGAGTTTAGATGGTTATGTTTAAAACTATGAATATGTGTATTTAAGTGGGGAAAATCCTCTTTTTTTCCTCCTCTTGGTTGACACCTGGTGGAAATTCTAGTTGTTCAAGTGCTTGGAATCTTGTACTGGCTTTAGTAACAGATACTGCTTGGGTTTTTTCGCCACCTAGTGGTAAAACGTGAATTTACTAAAATGTCCGCTTCTCAGCATTAAGATCGAATGATATTTATTAAGCATTCAAATGACATTGGACAAGAAACGGATATAAAAATTCAGTAGACAATGAGGCATTCACTAATACTTTTGTTTTAAATTCTTAAGGGCTAGTGAACATTAGCTGAATTCTTCAGAATTTTTAGTGAAATTTTTCTAGTTGGAACATAACTTATTTCTGAAAATTAAGAATCAGAGGTTTAAATAAACTAGAATTGCATTTAACCAGAAAGAACCCTAAGAGATTTACTTGTAGTTTAGAAAGTTGTTTTGCCATATTAAATGATTCATTCCTGTTACTATAGTGCATTATTCCTTGTCTTTGAAGCTTTTAGGATGTTACAAGTTATTGCCTTTATTTTTTACTTTGCTATTTCTCTCTATTTTCTTTTTGCTATGTCTTCCTAAACACTTTGGTAACTGACAAGTTGCCAGGAAATTTTTATTCCTCTATCATTTTTACTTAAGATCCTACTCACTTAACCTAATTATCACCTTTCTTCACTTTGGTTTTAGTCATATAACTAAGTGTCTAAACTTGAGTTTACTTGCTTCCTTTTGTTTACCTCCTATTTATTCCAACTATGGAAACACCAGAAACAACAAACAACAAACAACTCTGGCACCTTTAAATTCCTGTTTATGTTTTTTTTTTTAAAGTTTATTTAAGCGATCTCTACATCCAACGTGGGGTTCAAACTCCTAATCCTAAGATCAGGAGTCATATGCCCTTCTGACTGGGGCAGCCAGGCGCTCCTATGCTTTCCTGTCTGAAAGAAAAAATAAACACTTGGACTAAATTTTGGATTAAATGTTTTCTCTCCTGACTTTTGTAACCTCCCCTTTTCAAAACTTCTTGTCTAAAAATCTGCCCTTTAGATAAGTTGAAATGTTGTACTGTAGCTCTTATCTTGGTCTCCTGGACTTGTCTCACGAGGCCCTTATTGTATTTTGCATTAAGTTTAAGCTGTTCATCTTTACCACCAAGGCTCTTTCCTGTTGCACCCCAGCCTACATCTCATATGCCATCTCCTCCTACTCACCTGCTAACTCTCTATACTCCCGTCAAGTACATCTTCTGTCCTCTTTGTTAGCCTGTCTCGCTGTTGCCAATGTGAAGTTACATGCTGCTTTTTGTGCCCAGAACAACATCCCACTGCTGTTATCTCCTTTCCTGTCTTCTAACCCCTCTACTAGACTCAGCTGGCACAACTGAATAAAATTCCAAGTAGACAGAGTAACTGGCACCCCCTTCCTTTTTTATAGCTGTGTCAGAGCTTAAATAGAAATCTGTCTTTATGGTATTTGTTTCTTAGATTTTTTTTTTTAAAGATTATTTATTTATTTATTTGACAGAGAGAAGAGAGATCACAAGTAGGCAGAGAGGCAGGCAGAGAGAGAGAGGGGGAAGCAGGGTTCCCGCCAAGCAGAGAGCCCGATGTGGGACCCGATCCCAGGACCCTGAATCACGACCTGAGCTGAAGGCAGAGGCTTTAATCCACTGAGCCACCCAGGCGCCCTGTTTCTTAGATTTTAAATTCAATGGCTATTGCACCTTACTGTACAAAGGATTGAACTCAATCTCAAGAACTCTGTCTAAAACTGACAAATGATAATCACTATTAAGATATTTAATATTGATGTGGTATGTAAAAATTACTGCCAATTACTGGAGTTTTTCACATATCAAAATGCTCAATATTATTATTGGAAAAAAAAGAAGCAAGCCATCTCAACTGGAAGTTAGGTGTATAGTTGTAAGAAAAACCATACCAGCAATTTAAAAAAAAATCTGAAATCCATGGTTGATCCTTACTTCAGCTAACATGCGATAGGCTTAAATACTGTAGAACTAGAGGTGTTCTGTTTTTGTTTTTTTTTTTGTCTGAATTTTGTATTTCAAGATTTTGTAACTCTGACTTAACTTTTTTTTTTAAAGTTTTTTTTTTTTTTTTACTTATTTGAGAGAGAGAGCATATGAGCGGGGGAGAGGCAAAGGGAGAGAGAGAAGCAGCCTTTCCACTGAACATGGAGCCCGATCCCAGGACCCTGAGATCCCGGGACGGTAGCCGAAGGCAAACACTTAACCAGCGGAGCCACTCAGGTGCCTCTGACTTAACTTTAATATCTTCAAAATGCAGCAATGACTTTGGTGTGGAGACGGGAGGCAAGATTTGTTATGTTATTAGTAAAATGAGTGAGGTTTTTTATATTTGATAATTATATGGTATGCTTGTTATATTTTTCATACTTAATGAACATTTAAATGTATGGTGAATTTCATCATAAAATTCAGTACCAAATTTCTGTTTCTCTTCTCACACATTAAGATATAGTATATGTATTATGTGAACACAGTTAATCTTTTATTTTTGATTTCTTGATTTAAAATAAAGTCATCCGTAATTCAATCACCCAGAGATAGCACCGTTAACATTTTGTTACATTTCCATCTAGGTATACAACTAATAGAGAAAAGCATTGCCTGTGAAGCAAAAACAATGCTTCATATCATTAGAACATTTTTGACAACAGGTTTGATTAGTGGCTTCAAGGGAAAAATCTCTTGAATGAATTCGTAACATGTAGATCCTGCTAAGTTAGATGACTTGGTAAAGTTTATTCATCCAGCCGTGAGTGGCACTGGGCCTATGGGAAGGATCAGAAATGCTAAGTTCCTTTTTTTTTTTTAAGATTTTATTTATTTATTAGACAGAGAGCACACAAGCAGCGGGGAAGGGCAGTGGGAGAAGCAGACTCCCTGCTGAGCAGGGAGCCTGACGTGGGGCTTGATCCCAGGATTTTGGGATCATGACCTAAGCTGAAGGCAGACGTTTAACTGACTGAGCCACCCAGGTGCCCCAATGCTAAGTTTCTTTTCTGAACTATTTTATGACTTTTGACCAGGCACAACTTTACGCAGTGAGGGTAAAAAAAAAAATCTACTTATAATAACAAACATTTTCTGATGGATATTGAGTTTTAGTGGCAAAATATAATTGAATGCAACCAGTTCTCAGTTTTTTACCTCAAATTCATATTTTGCTAACTGGAATTTCATATTTGATATCTTACTTATAGAATGTTGCTTTTCCAGTCATCTTCCTGTTGATGAAGACGATCATTATTATTGGTGATTTTTAAAACCGAAAACTTGGGATGCCTGGGTGGCTCAGTCAGTTAAGTGTCCAACTCTTGGTTTCAGCACAGGTCATAACCTCAGGGTCATGAGTTTGAGCCTGGCATCTGGCTCCGTGCTGGGTATGAAGCCTGCTTAAGATTCTCTCTCTCTCTGCCCCTTTGCCCCATTTCTCTCTCTCCTTCCCTCTTTAAAAAAACAAACCCCAAAACTTGTTGTTTACTGTCACTATTTTCTCAATACTGTTTAATGGAAGCATTTTCCAAGAGTCTGCTATGTACAGTTGGTTTTATTTATTGTTGTTATTATACTTAAGCTATAATAACTTAAAAACTGTAAGAGAGAATTATTGCTTGTCATTCATCTGAAGGAGCTCAGTTTTCATGTTACAATTTTTCCTGTTGTTGAGGAATTTTACTTGCTACCGCTTTGAGGAAGTAGCTATGATGAAGGAAGTGTTTGTTGGGAAAATCTGTAAGGAAGAGGGGCAAATTAAGTTTAAAATTTTGCTGGGAACTCACTGCCTCCAGAATTCTAAGTGTTTCAAATGACCTTTTGTTTCAGGGTCAGGAAACAGGTTAGATGATAGCTAAACTTTGAAATTACAAATTTGATCTGTGACTTGGCTAATCAGCAATTGGTTTTATATTTTTTGTTTTTGTTTTTACGACATGAACTTTTTTTTTTAGTTCATGTATAAACTACTTAAATCAATATATATCAGTGGAACTATGAGGCAACTGAAATTTTCTGCCCCAAATTGATATGTAATTGATATAATCCATGGAAAATTGATTTTTGTAGTCATGTATGAATTTGAAATTATTTTGCTGAGGAGAATGTGATTGCTTTAATATTTTGGCCTTTAAACATATGACGAGTTTTGTAGACATGAGGTACACATGCTGTTGTAAAGATGTACAAAGCACAGTGTCTGAAGTGAGGAACAGTTAAATTATGAATAATTTACAAATTGAAATAATATCATCTGTCTTGGTCTTTAGAAAGTAGGAGTAATGCTTTGGTAAAGCCAAAACAATTTTGTAAGGTATGGGTTAAAGGCAAAATTTGGAAGCCAAAGTAGATCGCATTTTATGTAATAATTTTAATATTCAAATAAAAACTTTTACACTCTTACAACTAAGGAATACTCTATTTCTAACAGAGGGCCCCTCGAGTAGGGAGAAGCCTTTTAACTTTAATTTTTCATTTATTCTTATCTTTTGCTATCATTTGGATCTGTTTTGGTGAAACCTCGGAGAAGTCCTCAGAAAGGTGAATGTATATGAAAAACTGAACTGAGTCTGGCTCTCTCTCAGGTCTTTCTGAGCCCTTTCTTAGGTCTTTCTGCAAATGAAGAGGAAGGAGAGAAGAACCTTTTAGAGAGAGTCACTTGATAGACAAGTGGCCAAGGGGAGATTGCTGAAGAGAAAGAATGATTATAACATGGAGTAATGATCCTAAAGAGGATAATGTGGGAAAGAACAAAAGACCATACTCTTTTTGTTTCTAGCGCTGCCCTTTCTCATCTTCAGGAACCTCAATGACTTTGTGTTCTAATCACATTGTTTTCTTCAGCCTATCTCTGCAGTGATGTTCACTCCAAATGAAATGAAATGAAAGGAAGTGTTGGCTGCTGGGTCAGAGACAGTGGTGGCCAGTCGTTCGAGGACAAAGCTGGTTAAGCGAACTATGGAAAAATCGCCAAAACATTGGTAAGAAAGACCCATCAGAGTGTAGTATGAGGGTGAGGGGCAAGAGATCTGTCTCCTGATGGATATGGAGAAGAATGACAGGAGAGTTATGGTAGACAGTCCAGAGATTTCTCAGTGGTCAGGCTCACATTCAGAGAGTGGACATGGCACAGGCATGTCTGGTAATGAAAAGCTAGTCAAGGAGACTTTTTAGGGGATCAGAAAGCCTGACTGATAACAGAAAATGAAGGGAGGCAGGCTTGGTGGGATGAAGAAGGTTTTTCTTTTACAGGTATATAGGACATATGTACATTGTCCAAGAAGTCCAGAAACCATCAGCTTGTATGCTAAGTGGGGTAGGTGTGTGTGTGAGAGAGAGAGAAAGAGGTCATCTTTGTAACAACCAGAATACTAGCATATTTTATGGCAGCCATTGTGCTTTCTACTCATTATCTTTTTTGGTCCTCTTCATAGCACTGTGAGGTAAATACTATCATATCCATCTTATAAACAAGGAAACAAGCTTGGAATGATGAAATAACTTGCCCAAACTCATACACCTAGTAACAGATGATACTGGGATTTGAACCTTGCTCTTAATTAGTAGGCCATGCTGAAAGCTAGGCAGTAGGCTTATTTATCAATAAGCCTCCAAGAAAGCTTCTGTAACCATCCTTCCCTACCCTAGTTTGGATTATATGCTTCTCTTCCTTGTTCACAGCACCTTTTGAAAACCCCATTTCTTAACAATATTTTATTTGGTTTGTTTTACTTTCTCTTCCATAATATTCCAAACTTCTCAGGGGTACTCCTCATTTCTTATCTAGGGCTCAAGTGTTAATCATTTTTGTATATCCAGTACTTAGCATAGTGCCTGGCACATAATACACATTCAGTAAATGTTTATTGGTATATGATAAATTGATAAAGAAAGGTGATCTTTAAACGATTTTCCATTATAAGATTGTAGACTCTTAAGGGAAATTTTTCCAGATACCCACATGAAAGCACATGAGATCGATGAATTAAAAATAAAATATAAGTTCAGACCATCATTTTATAAATGTGTGCTGATTGCCTCAAGGTCATCATCATGATGTATTGTCCAGTCCCCGTTGAAATAAATAGAGATTACTGCATTTGCTAAAGTAAAGTTTTGTGGATCTAAAGTAATAATCATATTAAAATACATATGTCACCTTTCAGCATTTTTGTACTTATACTTGGTACATTATTTACAAACTAATGAACAAATTCCGATTGCTTAGGAAAAATGCTATTGTGTGCCGTAGCAGAGAGCACACAGCAGAGAGCACCTGACTGTAAGAATTTGGGGAAGTTAAATGAAACTTGAAATATTACTTTCTATATTTTTAACATAGTTTCACAGCTGACATTTTATTTATTTATTTTTAAGATTTTATTTATTTATTTGACAGAAAGAGAGAGCACACAAGCAGGGGGAGTGGCAGAGGGAGAGGAAGAACCAGGCTCCCTGCTGGATGTGGGGCTCAATCCCAGGACCCTGGGATCATGACCTGAACTGAAGGCAGACGCTTAACCGACTGAGCCACATAGGTGCCCAGACATGACTGACATTTAATAAAAATACTCGGAACAGATTTGCAGGTAGGTCATAGAAAGGTTTATTTCAAAGATCTTGATTTTGTAATATTTTATTTGCTGTATATATATGGAGATTATATGTAGGTGATGTCCGTCTTAGGCATTAAAGTCACTAAAAGCATTTCTGAAGACAAACACTTCTTCGTTCATAAGTTTGGTAAATTTGACAGTTGGGTATGTGAAAACCTGGTCACTAAAAATCTATATTATTTAAAAATGATTTGGGTATATTTTCAAATATACTTTTATTTTTAAAAACTGAAATAATTAGATGGAAATACTATAATATTTGCGGTGGAGAAACAAAATTTTGTGGGTTTATGAATCAAAATGTGATAAAATGTTCTGGATTCTTGCAAGAAAGCCAAAAGCTGTGGATTACATTTTTTTTTAAAGTTTTTATTTAAATTCTGGTTAGTTAACATACAGGGTTATATTAGTTTCAGATGTACAATATAGTGATTCATCACTTCCATACATCACTGGGTGCTCATGAGGACAAGTGCAGTCCTTAGTCCCCATCACCTATTTCACCCATCTCCCCCACCCACCTCCCCTTTGGTAACCATCAGTTTGTTTTCTATAGTTTAGAGTCTGTTTCTTGGTCTGTCTCTTTCTCTTTTTTCCCCCTTTGCTTGTTTGTTTTATTTCTTAAGTTGCCGTGGATTAATTTTGTCTCAGATGGAAGACAATTCTAAGGAGCTCTAGAGGAAAAAAGTGCTTTCAACTATTTACAAAATTCTCGAAACGTAAAATGATGAATATGGTGGGATAAGCCTTTACCTGCTTTATATCATTTGATCATAATAATAAAGCAATTATCTTCTTTTATAGATGGGAAAACTGAGGCTTAGGTCTTATAGCTTGCTCAAGGTCACACCCGAAGTGGTAAAGTTACCTTTACAGAATTTACTGTTTAAGGGGGAATATAAGCAGATAGTTAAAATAAAGACATGTGTGCAATAGATATATATTATTAATAGGACTAGCATAGTGTTAGGAAGCATCTAGCAAAGGTATTGAATCCTGATCTAGTGCTCAGGCAGAGCTTTCCCAGAAGAGTTGAGATTCACTAGAGATAAGAGGGAAGTCAGGACCAATTTAGTGAAGTAAATGGAACATATGATTCATTGTCCTAGTTGGGACACTACTGAGCCTGAAAGGGAGGCCAATAATAAACATATCTGTACAACAGAAATAAACAACCATCCTGGGAAAACCAGAGTGTGTGGCAGTATAAGGAATTTGGTTTTCATTCTAGAAACTTTAAAGAACATTGACGGATTTTTATAAGGAATAATATGAACAGATTTACGTTTTGGAATAACTGAGACTGGAAATAACTGGAAAATGGTTAGAGGAAACTCGTGGATTATTTTGGGAGGCTGTTTCAGTAACAAAGGAGAGATGTTGGTGGCCAGAGTTGGATAGTATTAGACTAAAGGGAAATGACTTAAGTTCAAGAGATATTTAGGATATAGAATCATTAGAAATTGGTATATAGTTGGATATGGGTAAAGAGGGAGACATATTAATTGGATGTATATTGTAGTGGAGGGAAGGGAAGTTAAGGATGACACTGGATTTCTGGATTAACAACTTGAGTGAATAGCGGAGCCATTCACTGAGATGAAGAATATGGGGAGGAGTGAGGATGATGATGAATTTACTTTTGTTCAGTTTTATATTTGTTCATTTTTAATATTACTGATTTTAAAAATTTTGAAACAATAAAAAGTGTATAGAAAATTTGCAGGCACAGTACACAGACCATTTTTTTCCCAAAACCATTTGAAAGTAACTTACCAGTATGATGCTCCACCACTCCCGAATACTTTACTATATATTTCCTACTAATAGGGATATTTGCCTACATAACTATAAAACAACCGTAAAAATCAAGTCGTTGATATTATACCTTACTTCCATCTGATCTCAAATCCCAATTAAGTTTGACACTTATCTCAATCCTTTCCTTTAAAGCAGAAGGATATAGTTAAGAGTCACCTGTTGCATATAGTTGTAATACCTTTTTAGTCTCTTTCACTTGGGAGCAACAATAAAATCTTTCTAGTCTTCGGTGACCTTGACATATTGACGATTACAGACCAGTTATTTTATAGAATGTACCTTTGGGCCTTTTCCAACTACAGAGATTTAAACTCTAACATCATAGGGCATCTGTTGTTTGAAAAAATTAACTTCTTTCAGTACACCTGGAATGGTGTTAATTATGTACTATTCTTGAGAGAGTTGTGAAAATGGTCACTGTGTTCTTTCATTCATTTGAAAAAGACTGAATTAATAGATTTTGAGAGGAATACCTCAAAAGTGTTGCTGTTTTCTCCTCATTGAATCCTATCAGATGACACAGTTTTGATTTGTCTCATCACTAATGCTCACTTGATTAAGGATGTGTCACTTAGGATTCTCAACTATTTAGTTTTTTTTTTTCTTATTTTTTTTTAGTAACAAAATTAATGACTAATTACTTGGTAATTGTAAGTATTTTGTAGGGGAGTCTTTAAGACTTTGCAAATAGTCCATTTCTCATTAAACTTTCAATGTATTTATTTATTTATAGTACTAGGGATTAATATGGGTCTTAATTCTTTACTGTCATTTATTTTGGTGTTCAGATTTTTCCAAATTTAGCTAGTGGAAGCCCCTTGCAGGTGTTTTATGTTTTCTCTTGACACATCTCCATTATTTTTTTTTTTTTTAAGATTTTATTTATTTATTTGACAGAGAGAGCACGTGTGCACAAGCAAGGGGAGCAGGGAGAAGCAGGCTCCCCCCTGAGCAGAGAGCCCAACGTGGGGCCCAATCCGGGACCCTGGGATCATGACCTGAGCCAAAGGCAGATTCATAGCCCACTTAGCCACCCAAGTGCCCCTCCACTACTTTTTGACTTCTTCTTTCTGGCATAAGATATGAACAAGGTCATGTTGTACTTTCCCTGCCCTCACCCTGGAATTAGCCCTGAATAACATTAAATGGAGAATAACATTTAGAAGACAAAGTCTGGGCACTAAGTATGTTCTTTGCTTTTGGAGTGTGGTGCTTCGAAGTTTTTCAGTGGAGAGAGCTAAGATACATATGCCTATATATATGAATGTATGTCCAGACATTTGCATTTCATCTTTCTATCATCTATCTATTAAACCATGAACGTATACTGATAGTATTAGTTTTAATCTAGCACCTCAGGATTTATTCTAATTTTGTCCCTTTCCATATATGTAACCCCCTTCCTTGTTGCTGAGAAAGCTGGCTCCCATTGGCCTAATTGGATTACTTATTTTCTTAATCCTTTTATGTGTAATCAGTCTTTCCTTTTCACTGCCATCCCCTCTCCTCTGTAGGTGCACTATTCCCCTGTGCAGGCTCTGTCATCCATACCAGACTGCCCTTCTATATGAACAAATCCTTC
Organism: Potos flavus; assembly: GCA_028534135.1. Classification (NCBI taxonomy): domain Eukaryota; kingdom Metazoa; phylum Chordata; class Mammalia; order Carnivora; family Procyonidae; genus Potos; species Potos flavus. Next base: position 58,201,529 of record CM052895.1, read on the forward strand.
CCTTACTCAGGCTTGGTCTCTCTACACTGTACTGATCTTAGTGTGGAGACATCTTTACCCAGTATCAGTTGGGCTCCGCACTTCTCCCAACTCCTTCCACAAGCTGGGCAGATATGCAATTAATTCAATTTAGTTGTAAATGAAAAAAGAAATATAGCACAGTAGCTAAAAGGTCACTCATTTAGGAAAGACGCTTTTTTTGATAAGATGCCAATCTGAGGGCACATTTAAAGATATAGAAGAGACAGGGTTAGTTTTAAGTGTGAGAAAAGACCAAGTTCCCACTTCAATAGAATGGGAGTAGAGAATGGCTTCAGTACAGGTTGGTTTGAGAATTTCTTAGCTGGAAGAAGAATTTCAACTTTCTATCTTAGGGCTTTTAGTTTCTCTGTGCAGAGATTGCTGAGAAGGAGCGATTTAGTTGGAGGTTTGAGGAAAGTAGAGTTTTGAAATCACTGTAGAAAATGAGAAAGTGAAATGAGCAAAAACAACACAAACACAAATTTCTGAGTAATATGGAAGATCTGAGAATTGAAACTGAAAGTGAATTGAGACACTCACCTGAATGGTTGTAGTGTTTTCTCCAGCAAGTGCCAGCGCTAGAAGTGGAGAAGGCAGTTTTTATCACAAGTAAGTTGAAGATATTGAGTAGAGAGAGGTTGATGTGAAGGAAATCAATGTTTAATATTGAAATGTTGAAATGAATAGTTAATTAAGAAAATAAAGGAAGAGAGGAAGGGTCTGGAAGAGAGATAGTAGATGAGTCAATGGCCTATCTCAAGGTCCTTGAGTGACTTGGTCCCAAGCAATCAGAAACCAACTCTAACCTAAAGGTATTTGTATAGGGGTAGAAAGGGGAAGGATTTGTTATTAGTATATTAGGTAGCTCACAGAATTAAAAGTCAGGCTGAACAATCGTGACTTAGTAATATAGGAAGCATGTGGCTTTGGTGTTGTACGTAGTAGGAAACCTCTTCAGGTGACCAGTACTGGAATGAATCAGCTCTACTATCATCTGTTCTTGTGTTACTGCTCAGGATTCAGATAGCAAGAAGAAAACTTAATTTAAATGGCTTGGGTCTTGTGCTCACCTCCTTGGCCAGGAGATTAAGGGTTCTACCAAGAAGGCATGAAATGGGATAGAAGTAGTTCCTAAAGGAAAACAAAAGTACTGTTAAAAGAAGAAGGAGATGGATATTTTTGGTGTCAAAAACAAGAGATGTTCAGCATTGGTAGATTGCATGTACAGTATTGAATTTATGTGGGATAAAGCATAATTTCATATGGAAAGATGGATAGAAAGCTAATCATTTTTTTAACTTTTATTTTTTTTATTTATTTTTTTTAACTTTTATTTTTTAATTACAAAAATAATACATGTATCTTGTAAAAATAACTAAAACTAATTCCCCTCCCCCATGTCTTCAATGAATGTGAAGATAAGAGACCAAAAGAGAGAAGTGGGTAAAAGATAATAGAATTGTTATAGGATTTCTTTTCCTTCGGTGCCCATGGTTCTTGGTCACGCCGCTTTGAAGAAGGAAGAGGTAGACCACACAGAGTGGTGGGCAGCAAAGCAAAGTCTATTGAACGATAGTAAAGTGATAGTACACTTTAGTCCCTCCCAAAGAAGGAGGGAACCTGAGAGGGTTGCCACCAGAATTTCTAAGTCTAGGGCTTTTTATGGACTTTTTGGCAGGCCGTTTGTTTGTTTGTTTTGTTTTTAGAGATTTTATTTATTTGACAGAGAGACAGCGAGAGAGGGAACACAAGCAGGGGGAAGTGGGAGGGAGAGAAGCAGGCCTCCCGCCGAGCAGGGAGCCCAATGCAGGGCTTGATCCAAGGACCCTGGGATCATGACCCAAGCCGAAGGCAGATGCCTAACGACTGAGCCCCCAGGCGCCCCATTGGCAGGCTGTTTTAATCTGATTAACTCTCCAAGAGCTGTCATCCATCAGGTTTTTGTCATCTATCACGTGAGAAAGGGTGGAAGGCTCCTTCCAGGGTGGGTATAAAATCCTTTTAAGGGTGGCTTCCTCTTAGGGTGAGGGGGAGAAGGGAGTCCCTTGTCCCTCCTGCCTTTCTTCCAACTATCTCCTTCATCAGAATGATTTGAAAGTCATGGTTTGAACTTTCTGTGGTTCAGATCTGTCATGTACACCGTGGATATGAGTTTGGTCTTTTGCTTGTAAGGTAAAATTCAAAACAGTACATTGAAAACCTGAAGGTCTCGGAGCGCCTTGGCTCCGTGCTCCGTGGCTAAGTCGGTTGAGCATCTGCCTTTGGCTCAGGTCATGATCCCGGGGTCCTGGGATCGAGCCCCACATAGGGCTCCTTGCTCAGCGGGAAGCCTACTTCTCCCTCTCCCACTCCCCCTGCTTGTATTCCCTCTCTCACTGTCTCTCTCTCTCTGTCAAAGAAATAAACAAAATCTATTAAAAAAAAAAAAAAAAAGAAAGAAAACCTGAAGGTCTCAATACAAATCCAAGATTTGTTTTATTAAAAATCTCTCTCTCTCTTTTTTAAGGATTTTATTTATTTATTTATTTTCAAGGGGAGCGGGGGAGGAGCAGATGAGGGGGAGGGGAAAGAATCTCAAGCAGACTTCAGGCTAAGCACAGAGCTGTACCTGGGGCTCGATCTAACAACCCTGAGATCATGACTCCAAGATCATGACTCAAGCCTTTCGAAACCAAGACTCAGACACTCAACTGACTGAGCCACCTATGTACCCCTAAAAATGTCTCCTTTTACAAAGACATAGGTAAATAGGTATGTGTCTTCAACTTATATAATAAAATCAAATCTGAATGATTTTTTTATTCTTTTAAAATTTCCTTTCCTAATTCCTACATTTAAGAATTGACTTGTTTTGTTGTTGTTGTTGTTGTTATTATTGTTCTTTTCATTGTCCACTATTTTTGAGGCAATGTGTGGCTCCTTTTATTTCCCCCCTCAAAACCCCTCCCATCCTGTTTTAGAAAGTCAGTGTTTTAGTGTGAACAGTTTTATTGAGTAGACTCTATTTGGTGATAAAACACAATAATGTGTTTATTTTTCTCCGATCACAATTCCCAGTAGTGCTTTGTAGAAATCTCCCAAGACAATTTCCTTGGCATATTCTACGTCTTTCTCATCACTGTCAGTTGTTTAAAAAAGAAAAAAAAAAAAGCTATACCAAACTAATTTCACTCCAGTGTAAAAATCCAGTCTCAAATGTGATTCAAATATAATCCTTTCAGTTCCCTCTACTAGCATCTCACTCCTTTTTTGGGGAGGAGGAATGTGAGAGATGGAAGGGGTTGCTTACTGGAGATGAGGAAGTACCGATACCCACAAGAAAGTGTATGACTCTGTTGCTATTGGTGGTCACTGAGGATGTTGTGGTCTCCTCATAACTTTGTGCAATTTTTACCACTGTGTAGCTTCACCCTGGAGGATGTGGCACCTCTCTGAGGGTATGGCAGAGGAGGCACCAATGTCTTCCTTTAGTCCTGCCTTTGGTTCACATTCCACCTCCCATTAGAAGCAAGCTTTCAGGTAACTCTAGGTAACTTCCCCTCTCTCCTCTATATTCTTTGTATTGAGTCAAACACGGAGGTCCTCTGTTGCACCTTCTGATAGATCAGGAAACTGAGAACAAGTTGGAAGTTTCCTCCACGTTTTTCTTAAATTCTCTGTGACATGGTCTCATTTTGTCCCTCTCTCCTGGTCTTAGCCAGCACATCCGTCTCCTTCAAAATCTCCAGAAAAGAAGGAGGCACAGTTATTGGTGTTCAGATATGCTGCCTAATTCCAAAAGACATAGGTCAGATTCTCTGCCAGATTCCCTCATGGGGCTCACTGCACTTTGAAGGCAGCTTCAAATTGGTCTCTAGGTCCCTGACTATAAATATTTAGCTAAGTAGTAGGCTGTCAGTCTTTCTGCCTTGCCAGCACTCATATTCTGTATTTCACTGGACTCCCTCTTCATTTGGCTTCTGGTGGGCTGAGGGGATGGATGTACTTTTCTGCCCACTTAGAGCTGGCTTTTTTTTTTTTTTTTTTTTTTTTTTTTAAGATTTTATTTATTTATTTGACACAGAGAGAGAATACAAGCAGGGGGAGCAGCAGGCAGAGGGAGAGGGAGAAGCAGGCTCTCAGCAGAGCAGAGAGACAGCTGTGAGGCCCAATCCCAGGACCTTGGGATCATGACCTAAGCTGAAGACAGAAGCTTAACCAACTGAGCCACCCAGGCGCCCCAGGGCTGACATGTTTGTTGGGAATAGGAGAGGTGGTTCCTTTGCCTCTGGATAAGTCCTCAGGAAGGCTTTTGACTCCAATGGTTGGAGAGGCCTTTATTTATTATTATTTTTTAAGATTTTATTTATTTATGTGACAGAAAGAGAGTGCATGCAAGCACAAGCTGGGGGAGCTGCAGGCAGAGGGAGAGGGAGAAGCAGGCTTCCCACTGAGCCGGGAACCCAACGCAGGGCTTGATCCCAGGACCCTGGGATCATGATGTGAGCCAAAGGCAGATGCTTAACCAACTGAGCCACCCTTGTGCCCAGAGAGGCCTTTAAAAGTATAGAATCCTTATACTATTTTGTCATCATTTTTCAGTCAGAGTAACCAATTCCAAGACAACAAGAAAAATCCCATTCAACATTCTATTATTTATTATAGCATAAAACTAAAGTAAATGATATCCTTCATTCTTACTTGACTTTCCCTTATACAATGAAAAGAAAAAAAAAAACACACAAAGTAACTCACAGGATATGGTGAACCAAATTTTTTCAGTTCGTAAGATTTTAAGTTAGGTATGTTCAGAGCAGCACTGATTTTCCAAGGTCATCAGAAGTACTGTTAGTGAATAATATTATAGTTTTGTTTGATTTCCTTTTGGAATATGGCAGGTGTAAGATGGGTGTCAGAGTAAGGGAGAGGAGTTAGGCCTATTATTAAATCATTGATCAGTCAAGAATAGAACTTAGTAATAATGTTTAGCTTTAACTGTTTTTATTAGTAGGCTTTGAATATAATAAGCAGGATTGGCATTGATTTAAAAACTATTTAAAAAACAGATTTCCTTTTAAAACCTTTGAAAGATGTTTTTAAAATTTAAGTAGATGTTAAAATGTACTTGTTAATCTTATGCCTCATAGTCCCCTTAACAGAGGTTTGAATAAAGAAGTATTTTAGGTTCTGGCTTAAATATGAAGATGATTTTAAGCATTCCCAATGGCGAACAAATATAATGATTATCATTCCCAGAGCGGTACTGTCTTCAAACTTTCTCAGGTGAATTCTTTCTGAGTGACATTTCTGCTATCCATATCCTTCTTGTTAAGAACTCAATAATGGACTAGGTTAATTAGAGATAGGTAATCTTACCTTGTATTAATCATCCTTCTGTCAGAATAAATTAACCTTTTTAGCTCCTATTTTCTGGAATTCCCAGCCTCCATAGACACTGTTCTCGAGGCATTAGATAGCCTCATAAAATTTTAAACTCATTTGAATTTAGAAATATCCATTACTGATAGAATTATTAAACTTAATAATCACAGAGATTTACTCTGAGATCATTGAAGATTGGACTAATTCAGATACCTCGTAGGCTTGTTTCTTCCTAGCTGCGTGATCTGGGGAAATTCAGTTGTCATCTCTGAGTTTTCATTTCCTGACTTAAAGAATGGGAATACTTATATTCACCTCAAATTGTAGAAATCAAATGAGACAACACCTATAGTGGATTCTGAAATATAAAGCTATAATGTTTGGGATTGTATTATTTTGAAATATGATCAAATCAAAAGATTTCACTTTTTGTATTCTTGATGTTAATTGATGACTGATATCCTGGATCCTTCCCCCTGGCTCCCTCGTATCATTATCAGAGGGCAAAATAATAGCAAAAAAGTTCTGTGAGAGGGTATTTTGACCACTTGTGGCTCCCATAATACTTTGGTAAATGTGTAGCCGAGGCAGCAGATTTAACAGTCAGTCCATCGAATAATAGAGCTCCTCAGGCTGGCCACAGTGGAGATTCATGATACCCCATGACAAACTGAAAAATGAGCATGTGTTAGAATACATCTAGTAACAATGTAAATATAAGTTTGTCTGCTTTTAAAAGGCAAAATAATGCAGTGAATTTCAGAGGTAATTTAGGAAATATTCGAACATTTGGCTTTAATTAGAAAGGCAGGAAAATATATCAGAACTAGATTCCATTTGGGCAGGGTTTGTTTATTCTTCTCATCTTGAGTTTGAGCCAAAAATCCTCAGTTTTGACTAGTTTTAAATGTTTCTCCAAATTTGGGCAGAGCCTTTTGCCTATTTAGAGATAGATGCTGCTTTGTTCAGCATTAGATAAGACGGATGGAGGCCCATGCATATCAGGACCCACCAAAATAAAGAGCAGGAGAAGGTCACAAGGATAGAAAATGGTACTTGTGTGGACAGAGGGGCACCACTAATAAGTCAGTGAGTACCTCATAAGGTGGAAGTAATCCCATTCAGCAGTTTCTCTTGGACAAAGAATGTATATATGTAGAAAAGATAATTTGATAAACTACTTGGGGGTAGTTTGACAATACGCTGTGTTGGTAAAGCTTTGAGAAAATAGGGTCTGTCATTTATTTCTGTTTCGAGTATAAATTGATATGACTCCTTAGGAGGGAAATGTAGCAATGTTTATCAAAATTACAATTGCATATCCAAAAAAGACATCCAGATGGCCAGCAGACACATGAAAAGATGCTCATCATCACTGTCATTAGGGAAATGCAAATCAAAACTACAGTGAGATATCACCTCACACCTGTCAGAATGGCTAAAATCAACAACACAAGAAACAACAGGTGTTGGCAAGGATGTGGAGATAAAGGAACCATCTCACGCTGTTGGTGGGAATGCAAACTGGTGCAGCCTCTTGGGAAAACAGTATGGAGGTTCCTCAGAAAGTTAAAAATAGAACTGCCCTATGATCCAGTGATTACTTTACTAGGTATTTACCCAAATAATACAACAACTCTAATTCATAGGGATACACGAACCCCTCTGTTTACAGTAGCATTATTTACAAGAGGCAAGATATGGAAGCAGCCCAAGTATCTATTGTTTGATGAATAAAGAACATGTGGGGTGTGTGTGTGTGTGTATATGAAATCTTGCCATTTGCAATGACATGGATGGAGCTAGAGAGTATAATGCTAAGCAAAATAAGTCAGTCAGAGAAAAACAAATATCACTTGATCTCACTCATATGTGGAATTTGAGAAACAAGTGAGCAAAGGGAAAAAAATAAGAGTCTAGTAAATGCGCTTGTCGTGATAAGCACATCGTGATGTATGAAAATATTGAATTACTGTATTATACACCTGAAACTAATACAACACTGTATGTTAGCAAACTGGAATTAAAATATAATTTAAAAAAAAGAAGAAAAGGGACACATGGGTGGCTCAGTTGCTCAACTGTCTGCCTTCAGGTCAAGTCATGATCTCAGGGTCCTGGAATCGAGCCCCGCATCTAGGCTTCCTGCTTAATGAGGAGTCTGCTTCTCCCTCTCTCTCTACCTCTCCCTACTTTGTGCCTTGCTCCCACTCATATACTCGCTCGCTCTCAAATAAATGAATGAATGAATAAATAAATAAATAAAATCTTAAAAAGAAAGAAAAGAAAAAAATTACAATTGCACATATCTTTTTTTTTTTCCAACTATATGTATCTTATCCAACAATACCATTACTGAGAACTTATTCTGTGGGACCCAATGTCCATAAGTAGGTTAAGTTAGTTATGATACATAGATAAAATGGAATACAATGGAACAACAAAAAAGAATTAGAAAGCTCCCTATGTAGTGATAGGAAAGATATCCAAAATATATAGAGATACAGAGAAATATACAGAGAAAAAAAATTAAGGTATAGGACAATAATTAATTTAACCTATCCATGGACATTGGGTTGTTTCTGATTGTTTGCATTTACAGTAATATTGCAACAAGTAAACTCATACAGACTTTATTTTGCATTAGTATATGCATACCCACGGAACAAATGGTATTGTCGGACAAGATATATGCAGTTGTTATTTTCATAAACATTACTACATTTCCCTCCTAAATAGTTATACTATTTTATACTCCCAACAGAGATAAGTACCCCTTTTCTCAAAGCTTTGCCCATGTAGTGTATTGTCAGACTTTTACATTTCCACAAACCTGAGAGGAGACAAATGGCATCTTGGTCTCTAGTTTTTATGTTTTTTATTTGTTGTTGTTGTTGTTTAAGTTCAAGTTTTAAAAATATGCAGACTATCTCAAATGTAGGGAAAAGTTGCAAGTATAGAGAATATTTTCTTCCCTGAACTACTTAAGAATAAGTTGGCAATATCCTGTCCCTATACCCCTAGTACTGTAGGCTGTATATGTTACAAGCAAGGACATTCTTCTGCATAACCAAAATAAAACCATTGACATAAGAGCATTAGTTTTGATATATTAATATTATCTAATTCTCACATTCCATTCATGTTTTGCCCATAATCCCAAGTATGTCCTTTACAGCAAAAGTAGAGAGTCCAGAATCATGTGTGGTGCTTAGCTGCTGGGCCTCTTTAGTGATTGAAATTGATTTGAAATGGTTCCTTCCGCTTTCTTTCACTTTTATGATCTTGATAGTTTTGAAGATTATAGGCCAGATATTTTGTAGAATGTTTCTTAATTTGGGTTTGTCTGACATTTTTTGGGACTCAATTCAGATTATACATATTTGGCAGGAATATGGCAGAAATGATGTTGTATTCTTTTCATTGCAACCTATCAGGTGACTCAAAATTTTCATTTCTTGCATTACTGATGATGTTTATTCTGATCATTCATTAAATTGTTGGCTGCCAAGATTCTCCACTGTAAACGTAGTCTTTTCCTTTAGTAATTATTAAGTGTTTTATAAAGTACTTTGAAATTATGTATATAGCTTTAGTGTTAAAATTTCAATGTAACAATTTGTTTCCTTTAGTAATATCACTGTGGACTCATGGTTTCTATTATATTTAATAGGTCATAATCTGTGACTATCATTATTTATTTTCATGGTTAAATTGTCCTAGATGTGGTCAGAGGGAGTTCCCTCAAGCTGGCTCCTCTGTCCTTTTGACTGTCTCCATCATCTGTTAGCACTTCCTTTCTTCCTGATCCAAAGAAATGTTCCAGGCTCATCTCGTACTTTGCTTGTCCCAGACCTGGAGTCATCCATTTCTTCAAGGAAACTTTTAGTGGAGAGTGGTATTTATATGCCAAGATATGGGTGCTAGGTATGTTCCTTGCTATTGGGGTGTCTCTGTTCCTGGACTGTCTTAAGAAACAAGTACTTTTTCCTTCCTTCTTTCCTTCCCTCTTCTCTATTAAAAGCTATGGGTCGATACTCTAACTTCAGTTCTTATCTAATACCACATTATTCATTTTAGTTACCTCCCTTTCCATATTTTTTAATTCCCTTCTATGACAGTGAGAAACTTATTTCACATTATCCTTAAATATTTACTTATTTAATGATTCCCCTCTATCTCCCTTCACTGCTCCTTTCCAATATTAATACTTTCCTCAATCTTCTTGGGCTTTGTCCCAGATACTTCCCTGTCTCCTCCTCCCTCCCTCTATTTCCTGCAGAAGCTCTCTTCACTCTTCATAGGCTCTCACAAGTCGGATTTCTTGGTGAAGTTTAATCGGCAAAATTTTTTTTTTTTTTTTTTTATGAGGGAGGTTGAGCAAATTTAATGAAGAGCGCCAATATAAATCCTTTCTTCGTTTCCCATACAAAATCTTCAGTAAAATCACCGTTCCCAATAATATTTTTTTGTGAGTGAATTATTTAGTAGTTCTTGAATCAGAGCTGAGTTTTATGTTCAGCTGTCTGGAGTGAATACATTATTTAAATAATTTATTCATTTCACGCATATTTACTGAGTTCACTGTATGTTCTGGCTACTGTTCTAGGCACTGAGGATCTAGTGGTAAGAAAAAAGAGACAAACTGCCTTCCCTCATGGAAGTTGTATTTTTAATGGTGGGGTCAAATAATGAGTAATTTAGCTTAGATGCTTAGAATGTAATCTCAGTAGTGAAAAAGCTACAAAAAGAATAAAGTACAGAGACAGCATTTGCACTTGAAGGTGCTGGAGCAGCAGGGAAGCCTCAGTGGACACAGGGATAGAATGGAAAGAAATATTTGGTGTATACATTCCAAGGGTCAGCATTTGGGGAGTCATGTCTCTCCCTGGAAGGAACAAGCCAATTGCTGGGACCGAGAGCAGGAGTCAGGGATCCCAACTGGAGAGGAGGGCCACCATTCTCTATGGACCTCTTGCTCATTAACTCTGGGGCCACTTCTCAGAGGCAGGCCTGTGTCATACTGTCTTTGCGGCTTCATTTCTAACAAAGACATGAGAAATGACAACTTTGTAAGTAACTGATAAAGTTTTGTCTTAAGTTTTTTAACCTATTTCTAATCTTTATAACCTCATCCTTGCAAGTTCGGGGATATTAGTTCCATCTTACAGATGAGGAAACTGAAGTACTTAAGGATTAATAACTTGTCTTAGCTAGTAAGCTAAGTGATTAGCTTGAGCAGTGATTATTTCCAAATGAGCAGTGATTAATTCCAAAGCCAAGCTCTTTCCGCTGTTGCCCAGGGTTAGACTCTGACCTGTTATTTTGGGCAAGTACTTTTCAGAGGCAATGCCGTTATAAGGTAAACTTGGGGCTTTTATGAGCCAGGATTCTCTAGACTAGGTTCCTTTTTGCTAAAACTTGATAAATATTCTCCAGTCATGTAGACATGTTTCCATTTCCGTTACAATGAAATATAAACTAATTTTTATTCACTTTTTTAGACTCAGACATTATCCAATAGTGTCCAGAATCCAGGGTATATTTGATGGTTTGTTATATACTCGTAATAAACAAAAACTTTTATGTCCTTGTAAGATATAAAAACGCACAATATTGTTTCATAGTAAGTGTAGCTACCACTTGATATTCCTGCAAATGTGCATCTCTGAACTGAATTTTACCAGCAAGATCACGGATAAATTCAGCCAGTCATTTCAGCAAAGCTCTGATCATAGACAACTTAAATAGATTTATTTGGATTAATTATGAGAACTGAGTAACTAAACTGTCATGGTAGTTAATATTAGACTTAAAAGCATCCGATTAGTAAAAAGACAAATTGTCTATGATTGGGGTCCAAAGAAAATAAATAATAATAAATTATTTTTTTATTAAATTATTATTAAATTTTTTATTAAATTATTTAAAAAATATTTTATTTATCAAAAATCAAGTTCAAAAAACAAATAGAAGAGATAATAAGAACAAAATATTTGAACCACTTTATGTATAATGAGAAAGTAATGTCACTGTGGAAGAATGTAATTTGCCTCGTCTGTGATTTAGCATAAACCTGGGATATAGCGTAATCTCATTGGTAGTCATTCGGAGTGCCTGCCTAGAATGCTGTATTGAGAAAGCTTGTGAATCCTGAATAGGTCTCAGCAGCATCTGAGTGCAGGGATCAACTAGAGATGTACCCTTTGGGCAGGGGAACAAGGAGTGGTGGCTGTCGTTTTGCCTGAGGCTACACTGGCCCTACAGCCACTGTCAGGCCCCCAACTGGAGCCAGCTCTGCCGCTCTTCCCTCAAGGCAGCTGCAGAACACAATGAAAACATGACCTAGAGATGCGGGCCACCCAAATCTGCTTTGACCTGTAGTCAAATAACTTCCTCTAGTACCTACCACCCTATAAGAAGAGCTTTGTGTTTTAACCTTATGTTAAAAGGAAAGAGATGGAAGAGTTTCTGGAGCTGGAGAAAAGGAAATTAAGATTTCATGTGAGGAGGTGGCCTGGGAAATGGAGGTACTTTTAGGCTCAGCTTCCACCTCTCTGCAGGCCAGTACCAGTGCCCTGCTGATTGCAGATTAGGCAAGATAAGACATGCACAAGTGGAAGAGAAATCTATATTGGGAATCTAAATCATGCAGAAATAGTAGCAGTTGCTGAAATAAGAAGAACCAAAATTTTGTGGTATCTTTTTCTACACAGGAGCATAATAATGATTAAATATATTTTGCAGGGTGCCTGGGTAACTCAGTTGGTTGAGCGTCTTTTTTTTTTTTAAGATTTTATTTATTTATCTGACAGAGAGAGAGAGAGAGAGAGAGAGAGAGGAAGAGCAGAAACACAAGCAGGGGGAGTGGGAGAGCGTCCTAACAAGCAGGGAGCCCAATGTGGGGCTTGATCCCAGGACCCTGGGGTCATGACCTGAGCCGAAGGCAGACGCTTAACGACTGAGCCACCCAGGTATCCCTGGTTGAGTGTCTGACTCTTGATTTTGGCTCAGGTCATGATCTCAGGATCGTGGGATGGAGCCATGTGTTGGGCTGTATGCTCAGTGGGGAATCTGCTTCTCTCCCTCTCACTTTCCCTCTGCCCCTCCCCCTGCTTGTGTGCACTCTCTCTAAAATAAATAAATCTTTAAAAAAATACATTTTGAAGTATAAAACAAATTAGGATAGAATATTTTATTTTATTTTATTTTTTAGGATAGAATATTTTAATATATAAAATCTTTTCTGAATCCTGACTCTCCTGTGAAACCTGGACCCCATATCTATATTTTATAGATGGTGTTTGATACCTAGTATTATGTAAGTATTAACTCTTGTTATTTATTTTTATTTTTTATTTTTTTAGGGAGGGAGGAGGATGGAGAGGGAAGGAGAGAATCTTTTTTTTTTTTTTTAATATATTTATTCGTCAGAGAGAGAGAGAGCACAAGGAGGCAGAGTGGCAGGCAGAGGCAGAGGGAGAAGCAGGCTCCCTGCTGAGCAAGGAGCCCGATGTGGGACTCGATCCCAGGACCCTGGGATCATGACCTGAGCCGAAGGCAGCCGCTTAACCAACTGAGCCACCCAGGCGTCCCTTGGGAGGGAGAGAATCTTAAGCAGGCTCCACGCCCAGTGTGGAGCCCAATGGGGGCTTGATCTCATAACCCTTGAGATCATGACCCAAGCCGAAATCAAGAGTTGGACACTTAACTGACTGTGCCACCCAGGCGCCCCTTAACTCTTGTTATTTAAAAAAAAAGTTATCTTTATGGGTGATCAATGACATGCGAAACCCAGTTAATAATTATGTAGAAATGAGACACTGTATGGAAAATAAAAAACATGGAATGATCTCCAAGATATATTGTTGCTTGAAAAAAAGTAAGGTGCAAGAGAGTGTGTACTGTATGTTTGCCTTTTTAAAAAGGATATTTAAGTGCGTATATGCTTGTATCAGTATTTTTGGGGAGTGGCACTCCAAACTGTTAATACTTGGGAGGGAGATGGGAGCTTCTGGGTGTGACATGAGTCTAATTTTCACCGTGTACCTTTTTGTACTATCTGAATTTTTCAATTGTGCATCTGGAGTTTTTAATTGAAAAGAACAAATTCAAAGTTAGGATATATAGAGGTTAATATCTCTTTGGTTAGACATTTTTTCAATGTATTATTTCACCTATTGAAATAGAAAATTTTCATTTGTAAATTATGAAAGTGAGCCATTGCTTACAGTAGCCAAATTATGGAAACAGCCCAAGTGTCCATCAATAGATGGATAAAGAAGATGTGGTATATATGTATGCAGTGGAATATTGTTCAGCCACAAAACATGAGATCTGCCATTTGCAACGATGTGGATGGAACTAGAGGGTATTATGCTAAGTGAAATAAGTCAGAGAAAATACCATATGATATCACTCATAGGTGGAATTTAAGAAACAAAACAAATGAGCAAAGGGAAAAAGAGAGAGAGACAAATTGAGGAAAGACTCTTAATTATAGAGAACAAACTGGTGGTTTCCAGGGGAGAGATGAATAAAGGGATGGTTGAAATAGGTGATGGGGATTCAGAAGGACACTTGTTGTGATGAGCACTGGGTGGTGTATGGAACTGTTGAATCACTGTATTGTACTGTATTGTACTCCTGAAACGAATATTACACTGCATGTTAACTAGCTGGAATTTGTTATTGTTTTATTATTATTATTACTATATTTTATTTTTTTAGTGACCTCAGCGTGGGGCTTGAAATTACAATCCTGAGATCAAGAATCATATGCTCCACTGACTGAGCCAGCCAGGTGTCTCCTAACTGGAATTTAAATAAAAATTTAAAAAAGGAAAAGAAGGTAAGCTATTGCTGACAATGATCCTTAGCAGTTCTAATATATATGACTGAACGGTGACGTCTGTATAAAGTTGTATGTAGTCACTCATGATATGTAATAATTTAGGGGATCATATTATGGTGAAATATTTGTTGGATCTTATTTTAATCCTAGTCTTTAATTCAGTAATTTGTATTAGAGGGCCCATGTTGTGATGAGCACTGGGTGTTACACGCAACTAATGAATCATTGAACACTATGTCAAAAACTAATGATGTACTATATGTTGGCTAATTGAACATAATAAAAAGAGACAAATCTTTAAAAAATTTAAAAAAAGGAATGTACTCTAATTAACTGAAAATAAATCATAATAGTAACTTATTTATCATTTAAAGCATGTGATACATTTTGGTCAATAATAAGCCTAGACATCTAAAACAGCATAAGAGTGGCCAATAGTTGGCTTTATTTTTTATTTATTTATTTTTTAAAAAGATCTTATTTATTTATTTGACATACAGAGAAAGATCACAAGTAGGCAGAGAGGCAGGCAGAGAGAGAGGGGGAAGCAGGCTCCCCGCTGAGCAGAGAGCCTGATGCGGGGCTCAATCCCAGGACCCTGAGATCATGACCTGAGCTGAAGGCAGAGGCTTTAACCCGCTGAGCCACTCAGGTGCCCCCAAGAGTTGGCTTTAAAATGAATAATAACATGCAAATTTCTTGCTTATTAAATGACAAATATTTGTTTTACAATATTTGGAAATTGTAGAAATAATATGCCCGCCCATTAAAATTGTATCTTGCATACTTACTTCTGTGATTTGTGTTTTTTTCTTTTAGCATTTTTCCTTTTAGTTTTTATAAATTGCATAAGAAGATGGTGGCCAGAACATCTTTTCTCTCACTTCCACTCCCAATTCCAGTCTGGGCTTCTTCTCAACCAGATTCAGAGGGACGAGTGCAGGTAAGGAGTGAGGCCCAATGGAAGAACAGGCAGCTGAGGACCAGAAAGCAGTGAATTCGGGGGAGACTTTGGACCCATGGGGACAAGGTCAACACAGGCTCAGCAGGAAGAAACCCAGTTTCCTTGGCTTCCAAAAAGTCAAGGAGTTTTATGGTCTAACTGCTTCTTCCCTGACCTCGAGGCTAGCTGATTTGGCAGGGACAGTGACAGGGAAGCTTCCTTGAGGTGTCTCAAGTAGGGCACTGGCCGTCTGCCTGCTTCTCTGCCTAGGAGAGAACTTAGCCTTTCACCCTGCAGCATTTTGCCATGCAGAGCTCTTGAACAAGTAGAATTGAGTCCCTTTGAGCCAAAAGAAAAATAACGTCTTATATAAAGGGGGCCAGAAGCCAGAGAGGAAATGATCAGGCAGAATAATCAGTGCAATAGAGCTTTTGGGAGAAGTAAAAGGAAATCCTGAACTCAAAAATAAGAAGAGCACCCAAGGAAATAAAAATGCAGCATGAACGAGGCTTTCTGTGGCCAAAAAAAAAAAAAAAAAAAGTTCAAATAAATAATTTATTAGGGGAATTTGGAAAGAGGACGCTCACTGTTGAAATTTGCAGTAGTCGACTAGAAATCAGTGCCAAGACATATCTTAAAGATAGAGTAAAAATATAAAGAGATGGGAATCTGAGGGAAGCAGTTAGATATTTAGGAAATATGTCTAGAGGTCTAACATGTGAGTAATGGTAGTTCTAGAAGAAGGAAAAGGAAGTTAGGAAGTAATTAAACAAATATGGAAGTTACTTTCTATTCACTGAAGAAAGAAATCAGCTTGCAGATTCTATTATCTCGCCAAGTTAGAGGTTTTGGGGATAAGAAAAAAATACTTAGAATGTCCTGATAAAGGCCCTCAACTCTAATCATTAATAGAAAATGGTGGAAGACTTTAGTCAGAAAGAACAAACCCTACAAGGAGGAAAAATTGTACTTAAGATACTTCTTAAGTAACTTAGAAATATTAATTATATGCCTTTATTCTTCACACCAATCCTATGAGGTAGGAGAATTTTTTTTTTTTTTTTTTTTTTTGGTAGGAGAATTTTTATCTACATTTTACCAGTGAGGAAACTGGGATACACAGAGGTTAGATCATAAGCCCAAAGTCTCATAGCTAGAAAGTGACAGAGCCAGGACTCAGCAAAAGTGGTCCAGCTACAGAGGCACCACACTTTATCATGACACCAGTTGGATCTCAGGTGGGGTATTGTATTTGAGAAGACATGTGGGAAAAAGAGTCTAAGTAAACAACAGATGAACCAGAGAGAGAAGAAACAAGGTGAGCACTGAACTCTGGTGTGTGCGTGCGTGTGTGTGTGTGTGTGTGTGTGTGTGCGTGTGCGTGAGCTTCTCCTCCCTCACCTCTCTCTCATTTTCTCTCTCTCCCTCCCTCCTTTCTTCTCTATCCCTTTCTCAGTAAATTGTACCATTGCTGACAATGGTTCATCATTTTGACAGCCACCTCAGGTGAAAGGGGAAAGGGAAAATCTTGAATTGATTGTTTTGACTTGAAATGATTATAAGAATGTGAAATTTTTTTAGATCGATTTTAATGCAAGACTCACTATCTGGTATTAAACTTTGTGCTGCTAAGTTGGTGAAGATAAAGTATAGACTTTTTTATAATGTTGATTTCTCAACCTTTTTGAAGACATAGTTGTAAAGTGTCTTAAAATTTGTATTCACCGATGGAAAAAAAAATTCAGACAGTAGGTGATAAGAGTTAGATAAAGTTTTGTTCTTTGAAAGTTCCCTGCTGCTTAAAAATAATAGAAAGCTCAGAAACAGATCCTTACATATGTAGAAACTTGATATATGACAGAGATATTTAAAAAATCAAGGAGAAAAGAATGCACTATTCAATAAATAATGCCAAGATAATTTTTTACTCATGTGAAAAAATAAAATTAGATTCTTACCTAACATCATATCCAAAAATATATTTTAGATGCATTAAAGTCTTTAATGTGAAAGTAAGTCTTTAAAATTTCTAGAAGAAAACATGAGGAAATATCTTTATACCTTCAGAATAGTGATTGTTATTTTAAACAAGACATAATATATAAAAAACACAACAAAAGATAGAACAAGATATAAAAAGCACAACCATAAAGCAAAAGAGGTGAAACTGCATGGTAGATATTCTTACTATTTATGTGCATTAGAAAAAAAACATTAAAAAGTAAAAATATGAGCTGAAAATTGAAAGAAGTTATTTGTAATGCTTATTACTGACTTTCAAATGATATTCCAAATATACGAAGAATCTTACACCATCAATAATAAAGACATCAGCAACCCAGTAGAGAAACAGGCAAAGCTCTGATGAGGCATTTCACACATGAGAAAAACTGGATGTCCAGTAACACAAAAAAGATGATTAATCTCTTTTGTGATCAGAAAAAAGGAAATTAAAACCTTAGTGCAACACTATTTCACACCCATCAGATTCGCAAAAAACCAGAAAATTTCATGAAAAGTTTGGGTGAAGGGGAGAAGCTAAAAGAACTAATACTACTGGTGAGAGGGTGTACATCAAGATGTGGAGGTTAGAGAAAGTCATATGTAAGTGAGAAGACTGAGACGAAAAGGTTGACGTTCATAATATACGTATGGAAATATATCTAATTGTCCAACAGTAGAATGGATAAGCAAACAGTATGTGGTGGAAAATATGAACGACCTATAGTTATATGTTTCAACTTGTGGCTATAGCCCAACATGAGGTTGAGTAACAAGGTGGGGAAGGATATATACAATAGAATACCATGGGCATAAAGTTTTTAAATGTACTAAACAATATTGTACATTGTTTGTAGATGCTTACATATGTAATAAAGATATAGCAACTGTGTAGTATCATAATGAGAAACATCAAATTAAGATATGTTTATTTCTGTGATGGGAAAAAGGATGGAATTAGCACAAATTAACAAATTAACAAATTTTATTTTATGTTTTAAGTTCATGGAGGGGGGTACTTAGCTATTTCTACTGTTACTTTCTGTATGTTTTAATAGGCCTGAAATATTCTACAATTAAAACAAAAAAATTACGATTGTTATTTTTTTTAAGATTTTATTTTTTAAGTAATCTTTACACCCAACGTGGGGCTCGACCTCACAACCCCAAGATCAAGACTTGCATGTACCAGGGGTACCTGGGTGGCTCAGTCGGTTGAGTGTCTGCCGTTGGCTCAGGTCATGGTCTCAGGGTCCAGGATCAAACCCCACATCAGGCTCCCTGCTCAACGGGGTGCCTGCTTTCCCTCTTCCTCTGCTGCTCCCTCTACTTGTGCTCACTCTCTGTCAAATAAATAAATAAAATCCTAGAAAAAAAAAAGGGTTGCATGCATCACTGACTGAGCCAGTCAGGTACCCCACACAATTGTTATTTTTAAATTTTTAAAAAAGGTTTTATTTGGGGGTGCCTGGGTGGATCAGTTTTTAAGTGTCTGTCTTCCGATCAAGTCATGATCCCAGGGTCCTGGGATCAAGCCCCAAGTCGGGCTCCCTGCTCAGCTGGGAGCCTGCTTTTCCCTATCCCACTCCCCCTGCTTGTACTCCCTCTGTTTCTCTCTCTGTCAAATAAATAAAATCTTCAAAAAAAAAAAAAATAAAAGGTTTTTATTTGTTTTAGAGAGAGAAGCACAAGGGTAGGGGATAGAGAGAGGGACAAGGAGCCTCCACACTGAGTGTGGAGCCCCACATGGCACTTAGTCCTGTGACCCCGAGATCATGACCCCAGCTGAAATCAAGAGTCTGATGCTCAACCAACCAAGCCACCCAGGCACCCCAACTATTGTTATTTTTTAAAAACGTGGTAGTAGGCATTTCCCCAAATTTCATAATGTAATATAAAGATTTTATATGTAGGAAATTATATATATAATTTCTACGTTTTACTATGAATTTGGTTGGATGTTGGATTTTTATTCATCTTAAAAAAATTAAACCATCTGTTATTCTGGTAAACATTGCATAATGTATAGAAATGCCTAACCACTATGTTGCACACCTAAAACTAATGTAGCATTCATTGTATGTCAACTATACTCCAATAAAAAAATAACAAAGTTAAGCCATCTTTTGATATATTTGAGTAAAGACTGCCCTGTATAAACAAATATGTTTTTAAAAGTTAATGCAAGGAGCACGTGGGTGACTTAGTTGGTTGGGCATCAGACTCTTGATTTTGGCCCGGGTTGTGATTTCAGGGTCCTGGGATCAAGCCCTGGGCGCAGTGGAGAGTCTGCTTGAGGATTCTCTCTCTCTCCCTTTCCCTCTGCCCCTCCCCCTTCTCTGTGTCTTTCTCTCTCAAATAAAAAATCTTAAAAAAAAAAAAGTTAACGCAAAAAAGCCTCCCCCCACCCTAAGAAAAAATAATGATGTATTATTTTACTCCAAAGGAAAATGTTGATTTAGAGTTAGGTTAAAACTACTTAAAGACAGAAAATGTGCTCTTAGTTTCAACAACTTTTGATAAAAACTTGAAGTCTAATGCTTTCTTTCTTCAGAGTTAGACAAGTACAAATAACTAATCATTTAGTATTTAAGTAATATTATTTTCATGTAACTCTGTGGTTGAATTGTTCACAATGAAAGTAAAAGCAAAGTGAGAAGAGCTGTTACATAAACAAGATTAGTTGGCGGTATTCCCTTGGGGCTGTTTGCTAGATGAAGGTTTCAGTGAAAGGCGCTACCAGTGGAAGAATGTTGAAATACTCTTCTTTCTTATGGCTAGTTATACTTTTGTTTATATAGCATTTTTTTCAAGATCTATGGAACATTTTGACATATTAGACATTTGACTCTGTTACACAAATCATGAAAAAAAAAAAAAACAAAACCAAAACGAAACTTTTCTGGGTGTGGGGGTTTAGGGGAAGAAGCTTATTTTTCAGGTTTTTTTTCTTGGTTTCTCATTTATATTGCCCCTTCTTTTCCAATGTTTGCATCCTAATCCAGGTCGCTGGAACTTTATGGGTTACCGGAGGTCATTTTGGAAGTTTTCTGTCTTCTAGGCTCCCCTTTCCAACTCCACTCACCAATTTTAGTTAGTGCTCTACTTAAAGACAAATAGTAGTTATTGGTTGCCAACCAGATGAAATAAAAAAAAAAATCTATTGAAATTCTATTTAGTTAACATATAGTGTAATATTGGTTTCAAGAGTAGAATTTAGTGATTCAACACTTACGTATAACACCCAGTGCTCGTCATAACAAGTGTCCCCCTTAATACCTGCCACCCACTTAGCCCAACCTTTACCTATCTCCCTCCATCAACCCTCAGTTTGTTCTCTATCACTAAGAATCTCTTAGAGTTTGTTTCCCTTTCTTTCTTTTTTCTTCCTTTATGTTCATCTGTTTTGTTTTTTGAATTCCACATGAGTGAAATCATATGGTATTTGTCTTTCTCTGACTGATTATTTCACTTAGCATAATACCCTCTAGTTCTATCCACATCATTGCATATGGCATGATTTCATTTTTTTTGATAGCTGAATAATATTCCATTGTATACATATTCCATCTGTTCTTTATCCATTCATCATTCGATGGACATTTGGGCTCTTTCCACAGTTTGGCTATTGTTGATAATGCTGCTATACACAGCAAGGTATATATACCCCCCCATCTGTATTTTTGTATTTTTGGGTAAATATCTAGTAGTCCAATTGCTGGATCATAGGGTAGTTCTAGTTTAAATTTTTTGAGGAACCTCCATACTGTTTTCCAGAGTAGCTGCACCAGTCTGCATTCCCACCAACAGTATAAGAGGGTTCCCCTTTCTCCTCACCCTCACCAACATCTGTTGTTTACTATGTTGTTAATTTTAGCCATTCTTGACAGGTGGGAGGTGGTATCTCATTGTGGTTTTGATTTGTATTTCCTTGATGATGAGTGATGTAGAGCATCTTTTCATACATCTGTTAGCCATCTGGATGTCTTCTTTGGAAAAATTTCTATTCATATCTTCTGCCCATTTCTTAACAGGATTATTTGTTTTGTATATTGAGTTTGATAAGTTCTTTATAAATTTTGGATACTAACCCTTTATCGGATATGTAATTTGCAAATATCTTCTCCCATTCTGTAGGCTGCCTTTTAGTTTTGCCAACCAGATGAAATTGCTCAGTTTCATTTTGAAGGTATTCTGATTTTCTCATTAATCTCAATTTGGGCTCTCCATTTTTCAGGCCTGTATTCACAGAAGCTGGTTTGTGACAGAGTTTTCACCAGCCCACAGTAAAATGATAGAAATATGGATAATATGGTTAGAGTTGTGTATGGCTAGAGTTGTGTATATTCAAATGTAAACTTTTTAGATTTTTTCCTGCTTTTTCTGTTTTTTTTTTTTCTTAAATTTATATTCAATTAGCCAACATATTTTTCCTGATAATTTTTTTTCTTTATAAAATAGTGATAGTTGATGATAGAACTTTAAAAAAGATGGAGGGGGAGAGTAGGAAGAACAAAAAAAAAAAAGATTTTTCTTGGGAAAAGTGCAAGTTGATAAATTTTATGGCTGCCTTCTTCCTACTTCCCTACCCCTCCTCCTTCTCCCCACTGCAGAAACACACACACACACACACACACACACACACACACTCTTAACATTTTTGCAGGTCAGGAAAACTTAATGATTTCAGTTGTTTTATGTAATTCATACTCAATAATCTTCTCTGTCTTTTCTCATCGTTGTTCCTGTTGTGTGTAATGTCCTCCTGCTACTTCAGTACCAATTCTACATTTCCTGTAATGCCAAGATCAAATCTCCTCTCCTTTAGTCCGTCTTCTTTATATGACACCTGTACCTCCTCACCCATCTTCCTTTTCACTTAGGAGAATATCTGTTAAAACCTCTGGCATTAGTTGCATAGTAATTTTGTTTTTCAAATATGTTTTTTCTCTCTAGCTAGTCTTAATGCTTGTAAAAGAAAGAACATTTGCATTTCCTTAATAGAGGATTTGGTGGTAAGGACATAAAATTCATATGTAGTATTTTATGTTACAGTAATCCTGAATATATTATATATATATGGGTATAATGATTGAATATTTATGAATTATAGTGACTCTTCACTATACATTTCCAGCTTTCTGCTTTCCAGATCTCCTGGTATTAGGTATATGTATGTGACTGGTTTTGGCCAATGAAATATGAGTAAAAATGATGTGTTAATTCCAGACCTTTTGAGCCAATGTAGATTTGCTGCCTCTGTTTCCCTGTGCATAGAGACCAGGAATATTCCAGTTGGTGAACGATCTTGAGCCTGGGTCCTAGAGTGAGTGTAGTGTGAAAGAGAGCCCCAAACAACCTGCAGTGAACTTGTAGTGTGCGTGACAAATAAACCTTTGTTTCTTAGTCCACTGAAATTGTGGAGATTGTAGATTATAGCAGCGTAACATAATCTATTGATACCTGTACAAACCATAATTTTTTTAAAAAATAGAATTTCTAATTTTATTTCCTCATTAAATTTGTAATTTGATTCATTTAAAATTTCAAATACATCAACTTTCAATATATGCTATGTCTTGCATTTAAAAATATAGAGTAGAAGATTTAAACCTGAATCTTTTCACCTCACATCTAATATCATACTCCATGTGGAAAAACTGAAAACTTTTCCTCCAAGGTCAGGAGCAAGACAAGAATATCCACTCTTCCCACTTTCATTCAACATAATACTGGAAGTCTTAGCCACAGCAATCAGACAACAACAACAAAATAAAAGGCATCCAAATAGTAAGAAGAAGTAAAACTTTCAGTATTTGTAGATTACCTGATACTACGTGTAGAAACCCTAAAGATTCCACCAAAAAACTACTAGAACTGATAAATGAATTCAGTAGAGTCACAGGATACAAAATCAATGTACAGAAATCCATTGCATTTCTATACATTAATAATGCAGCAGCAGGAAGAAAAATTAAGAAAACAATCCCATTTACAATTGCACCAAAAGTAATGAAATACCTAGGAATAAACTTAACCAAAGTGATAAAAGAGCTGTACTCTGAAAACTATAAAATATTGATTAAAGAAATTGAAGATGACACAGAGAAATGGAAAGACATTCCATGCTCATGTTTTGGGAGAATGAATATTGTTAAATGTCTATGCTACTCCAAGAAATCCCTATCAAAATAACAATAGCATTTTTCACAGAAATAGAATAATTCTAAAATTTGTGTGGAACCACAAAACACCCTGAATAGCCAAAGCAATACTGAAGAAGAACTAAACTGGAGGTATCATGATCCCAGATTTCAAGATATAGTCATCAAACCATTATGGTACTGGCACAAAAATAGACACAAAGATCAATGGAACATAATAGAAACCCCCAAAACAAACTCACAATTATGTAGTCAGTTAATCTTCAACAAAGGAGGCAAGACTCTGTGATGGGAAAATGGCAATCTCTTCAACAGTGTTGGGAAAACTGGACAGCTACATGCAAAAGAATGAACTTGGACCACTTTCTTACACCATACACAAAAATGAACTAAAAATGAATTAAAGATCTAAACAGACCTGAAACCATTAAAAGCCTGGAAGAGAACACAGGTAGTTATTTCTCTGACATCAGCCATAACAGTATCTTTCTAGATATGTCTCCTGAGTCAAGGGAAACAAAAGTCAAAATAAACTGTTGGGATCACATCAAAATGAAAAGCTTTTGCACAGCAAGGTAAACCAGTCAAAAAAACTAAAAAACCTACCAACTGGGAGAAGATATTTGCAAATGACCTATCTGATGAAGAGTTATTATCCAAAATAAATAAAGAACTTATACAACTCAACACCCAAAAAAACAAACAATCCAATCACAAAATGGACAGAAAACACGGACTTTTTTCCAAAGAAGAAATCCGGATGGCCGACAGACACGCGAAAAGATGCTCAACATCACTCATCATCAAGAAATGCAGATCAAAGCTACAATGAGATATCACCTCACACCCATCATAATGTCTAAAATCAAAAACAGAAGAAACAAGTGTTGGCAAGGATGTGGAGAAATAGGAACTTTTGTGCACTGTTGGTGGGTATGCAAATTGGTGCAGCTGCTGTGGAGAACAGTATGGAGGTTCCTCAAAAAATAAAAAATAGAGCTACCCTATGATGCAGGAATTGCTCCACTGGATATTTACCCAAAGAATACAAAAACACTAATTCAAAGGGGTACATGCATCCATATGTATATTGCAGCATTATTTATATTAGCCAAATTAGGGAAGCTGTTGAGCGTCCATTGATAGATGAATGAATAAAGAAGAGGTGTGTGTGTGTGTGTGTGTGTGTGTGTGTGTGTGGTGTGTAGCAATGGAATATTATGCAGTCACGAAAAGAATGGAATCTTGCCATTTGCAACAACATAGATGGAACTAGAGAATATAATGCTAGGCGAAGTAAGTCAGAGAAAGAGAAATACTGTATGATTTCACTCATATGTGGAATTTAAGAAACAAAACAAATGGACAAAGGAAAAAAAAAAGGCAGACCAAAAAACAGATTCCCAACTATAGAGAACAAACAGATGGTTACTAGAAGGGAGATAGTGGGGGAGAACGGGTGAAATAGGGAAAGGGGATTAAGAGTACACTTAATCTTGGTGAGCACTGAATAATATATAGGGTTGTTGAATTACTATATTGTACACCTGAAGTGAATATAAGATTATATGTTAGTTTTAGTGGAATTAAAAACCAAACCTAAATCTTTTTGGTGAGATCAACAATAAAGACTCAAAGTCTCATAGCAACATACAGAAACATGTAGGACAGATTTGAAAAACACACCCGATATTGAATTGCCAAGTTAAAAACTAAAACATGTATGAAGATTTAACTCCTTTGAAAAGAAGCGGCTATGTAGTCCTCAAGAATGGAATTTCCAAGTCTCATTAATCCATCTGAAATTCCACTTTCTGCTACAAATCTTAATCTTGAGAAAGCTGATTCGAATCAGTTTCTACCATGTTACTTTGGATTTAAAATAACTAAAATTTGACATCTGTAATTGATTTTACTTACTATTTTTTCTTCATTAATGGCCTAACATTAAATGGATAAATGCTTTACTGATTTTATATGGTAAAGATTTGGCAGTGAAAAGTATCTTGAAAACTGGACAGATTAAAATATGAACAGCTAAAGCAGTAATCTGATAGGATCCCATAAAGGAGTCTTGATCCGTAGGAAATAATTTTTCGTCATTCTTCAAGATGGTTGTGCATATATCCCAAAAGCACAACAGAAGCAATTGACTAACCTTACAGCTCTAAATTAACTTTTGAACGCTCTTTTGTTTGCCTAGCACAAAAATATTTGGGATCATGGTGCCATCTGCTGGCCAAGTACCAGCTTTTCAGAATCCCTTTTGTGACCTTTTCTTCAAGAAATACTGTGAGTTACTTCACAGTTTCTAATAAATAGTGTTAAGTCAATAAGTAAAAATATTTCAAATGCCAATTTCAAGAACTTTTAAGAACGAAGGTATATTTATGTACAGTATAAACTATAGCTATATGACAGAGTTTCAATCCTGAGTGTTTTGTATTTATACTTCACTTATTTTTGAGAGCCTTACACAATTAAAACTGCCACCTTTTCCTTAATATAAAAGATAATTTCCAAAAAAGTCAGATTTGTCTATGTTCATTAAAATTTAAATTAGTGTTTTCATATTTCTAGAAAAGATTGAGGTAGGAGTCTACGTGTGTGTGTTTAATATCAGAAATTCCTTTTTAAATGTAAGAAAGGGAAGGGAGCTGGAAATAACTTTGTTAACTGTCTATTTTGTACTCAGCATTATGCAGGATCCTTTAAGTAGATGTTCTCCCTTAGCCCCACAACCACCCTTCATATTAGGCAGTGTGAACTCAATTTAATGAAGAATTAAGTCTAAGAGGTTAAGGACACAAATGTGAATGTTTTGGGAGAAAATCAACTTTATTTTAATAGAATTATTGCAATTGCTCATTTATTAAGCTATCCCAGAAAACTGATTTAACAGGTGTTTTTTTCAGTCTTATTCTTTTGTAGCGACTGTTTTTTATCATTGTTAGAATATGTAGGTATTTGATTTAATTCTATTTTGGGGATAATGAAAGGCACAGAGTTGTTTGTGTTCTTTCCTACTACACTTTTGTTTGTTGCTGTCTCTTCAGTAACCAAATGAAACATTAAATACCAAGTAGGCACTCAGTGGGTTTTAACAGAAAGAAAGAAGAGAGGATAGAAAGAGAGAGAGGAAGGAGGAGAAAAAAAGGGAAGAAGGCGGGAAGGGTAGGAGTTAATTTGCTGCTTGGCACATAAAAAGCTTTGATAAAGATAAAGTAAGTTTCACCTCTGATATTGGGGTGTTGGGGAAGAGGGGTGGTGGAGAGTTGACATTTATCAGAATTTGCTATATGACATGCATTGTTAGGCAGTTTACACGTGTAACTTCATTAGTCCTAAAACCTATCAGGTGGGCCATTTATTACTGTTTCCATTTTACAGATCAGAAAATTGGGCTCAGCATAGTTAAATTGTTGATCCAATGTCACACAACTCAAAAGTGGCACAGTCAAGATTTAAATCTGTATCTATCTTATAAGACTTATATTTTTAATGGGTTATTCACTCACTCATTTAGCAAACATTTACTGATTGATATATCACTCTTCTGAGACAGTCTCTTTTCTTCTCATACCTTACAATATTACATGTAGCTCCAAACTATTTCTTCAGTCAAAACTTCTCTGAACTCTAGACATGTATATCCACATGCCTTTCTGACATTCCCACTTGGCAGTCTGTACATACTTCAACCTAATATGTACAAATAAAATCCTAGATTTTAGCCCCAAATATGTCTTTTTCTGGGTCTTTATTTTCTCTGAAAATTACACAATTATCCGTATAGCTAATAAAATCAGAAAACTGGGAGTCATCCTTAACTCCTTTCTTTGTTTTATTTTTTAACTCTCAAATCTTATACTCATGCTTTACCTGACTTTATAAGATCTATACCCTGTCTCTGGCCTTGCTTCCCATTTGCTAGTCATGCAGGCATTCTGGCAGTTTTGAGAACAGATCAAACTCTTTCTTATAAAAGTATTTTGTACTTGATATCATCTTCCTAGAATGATTCCTCCATTGTTTCTCTCAGGTCTCAGCTTAAATGAAACCTCAGAGAAATCTGGTCTTGATAAACCGTAATTAAAAAAAAAAATTCTAAATAGGTTCCTTGTTTTTCTCTGTATCATAGTACTCTGTTCATTTTCTTCCTACTACTTGGAACAGTCTGGACTTACTTTACTTTGTTTACTTATTTAATGTGTCTTCACAAAGACTAAATTCCTTGACTCGCTGAATTTGTGTGTCTCGTTCATTGCTGCAAACCTGCGATGACCTAGCACTGGGCTTGGTACCGAGAAGATATATGATAGATACTGGCTGAATCCACAAGTAATGTTCAGCAGAATCTCTTAAAGTATACCTGTGCATTCAGAATGCTTGTTCTGAGTCCCATAATTATATCCCTTTTACAAACAAGAACTTTTTTGTGCTATCAGAATTTTATCTTCGGCCTCTTCTATTTTCTCTTACAGCTCTCCATGGATTAGAGACTCCTAAATCTAACCCTTTAACTCAGCCATTTCTTTAATTTTAGGCTTCGGTTACTCTTGAGTGTTCTGGGTATAATGCAGGCAACTGAAATACTTCTTTCAAAGCCAAACTGTGATTTTCTCTACAAATTTCTTTTCTTTCTGTATAATATATCTAGATCAGTGTCAACACAATTTACCTAGTCCACCAAATCTGCTAACAATTTGAGACCTCATGGACTACTGCTCTGTTTCATCCCACATCTAATCAGAAGTCCAGCCAACTTTAGCTCAGATATGTCTCTCAGTCTGATTCCTTATCATACCCTTGCTGACCAACTCCAGCATTAAGCAAGGTTCTTTTTGGATTGTAGTTGGTGTTTAATGACTATTTTCAAAATAAGCAAAATAAGTCACGATCAGAGAGGTCAGATGAGTTACTCAAGGTAGTATGTCTTATGTGGAAGTTTCGAACTTAGGTTTTCTGACTCTTTTGCTTGCTGTAGTATTGGCATAAAGGAGTACTTTCAGGAGGAGATTTTTTTTTTTTATGTATATATCTGCATTTATTCCATATTCACCAAATAGTCATTAAGTAACAGAGCAATACAATGGAATTCAGGGAACTTGGTTTTTTGCTTCTGCTTCCTGGCAGCCTCTTATTTTAGACTGGTTGTTTGGGTTTCTTCATCTCTAAAACATGGGGATTGGATGAAACGTGAGCTGAGGTCCCGGTCAACTTTATTTTTACTTTTTTATTATGTTATGTTAGTCACCATACGGTACATCATTAGTTTTTGATGTAGTGTTCCATGATTCGTTGTTTGTGTATAACACCCAGTGCTCCATACAATGCATGAGCTCCTTAATACCTATCACCAGGCCAACCCAGCCCCCCACTCTCCTCCCCTCTAAAACCCTCAGTTTGTTTCTTGGAGTCCATAGTCTCTCATGGTTCATCTCCCCCTCTGACTCCCCCCCCCCCTTCATTTTTCCCTTCCTTCTCCTAATGTCCTCCATGCTATTCCTTATGTTCCACAAGTAAGCGAAACCATATGATAACTGATTCTCTCTGTTTGACTTATTTCACTCAGCATAATCTCCTCCCGTCCCATCCATGTTGATGCAAAAGCTGGGTATTTATCCTTTCTGATGGCTGAGTAATAAACCTTTCTGTAATCTACACTATTTCTTCCCTCTATCCTATAATTCAATCCCAAATAAATTTATGAACCAAAGGAAAGTAACATGCTTTGTATACAAACAGCCCAAGACTAGCCCTGCCTTCCAAGCAGTTCACCCAAGTTCCTTCTATAAAATGACATTCTGTACTTGCTTACTTCGATTATGTTGTGTATACTTCACAGTTAATATAAATATGCAGATTAGCATGGTGCACTTAGGACTGATGAAAATCTCTCTGTGATCTAGTAATTTATATATAAATATAAACATAAACATAAATATAAATAAATATATAAATATTTGTAGTAATCAGATACAAGATTATTCTGACTTAAAAGAATGAGATTAAACTCTTATCAGCTTTTAAACAACTCGAAGATAATTTATGTCACTTTGATTTTCACATACATCTTCACTTTATTTAATAACTCATTAGTAACTTTAGTGTAGATCAGTAAACTAAAGTGGAAATAAACTATTTTCAAAACTTTAGGGCAGTTTTTATATTAGGTTGGTTATTAAATATTATCTTGTGATATTCTTGCAGATTGAATATTGTCCCCCCTGGGATTTTATAAATGTTTAGTAAATATCTTTATAGTCTGAAACAAGAGTTGGCAAACTATGGGCAGTGGTAACATTTCAGTGCTTATAAATAAAGTTTTATTGAGACACAGCCATGCTCCTTTGTCTATGTGTTACCTATGGCTGCTTTTGTGCTACAGCTGCACAGTTGAGCAGCTGCAAATGGCTTGCAAAGCCTAAAATATTTACTTTCTGAACCTTTACAGAAAACATTTGCCTACCCTGGTTTTGAATACTATAGCCAAAACTGCCCATATTCCCTCAGGTTCCACCCCTGTATTGCAAATGCCATGTCACTGTCTGAGGGCTTTCTCTGGGTCTGAGCACCCTTACCTGTGTTGTCTGCAGGTCAAAAGTGTCCACATATCAACAGCTTTCAACCAATTATAGTAGATAAATACCCATAGTTAGGCATGTTCAATGCCAAGAGATTTTTTTTTTTTTATGGGGTATCAAGTCTGGTTGCCCATAGTTCTGTCTTGACAAAACACCCCTCTCTGACTTCCCACCCCACCAGTTTTTCCTGGGACCTCCTCTCAAATGAGCTACTTATACTAGAATCCTTGTTGCAGAGTATGCTTCTGGGGGACATCCATACTGAGACAAATGTGAATTATTTGTGTATATATATTATTTAGGGTGTCACTTTGATGTATAAGCTAGCCAGGTGTGATGAAAAATTTCCAAACAAACATTTGGGCCATTTTTTTCTTACTACTAAAGGAAAGACATGTTTTTATTAATTGATAGTTTTATTCTGTGTGACGTTTATTGGCCAAATTTATCCTGATATATGCAGCTTGATAATTTTCTCATATTTTTGAACTTAAATGCTTATTCCAGGAGAGTTATTCTTGAAGTATTGAATTAATTTTTCATATTGTAAAATCTTCCTTTCATCCTCTGTAAAATTTATATTTTCTTCTTTTTTACTAATAAAACTTTTTGCTATATCTTCAGAAAACTTCCACTCAAATTTTATTTTGCATCAATAATAGATGGAAACAAACACAGCATAAGAGGTAGCCAAGAGAATTTTTTTCCATATGATAAGTGGCTGTAGGATCAGAGTGTTTAAGAATAAATATTTCTTAAAGAAAAAAAGAATAAATATTTCTTAACTCTGTGGAAAATGCCCATATGTTTTCCTTGTATATGTCTCATATTATTTGCCTAGTATTTAGTAAAAATCAGTAGTGTCAGACCTAAACCTCTTCCATTTTTCCTTTGTTCAAGATTCTGTAGGTGTCTATATCTTGAATAAAACTTTAGTATTACTACTTAAATTACTTCACATGTTTTTTCATTTGCTTAATGAACATAATAGTTGATGCCCCTAAACTATTATAAAGTATGGAATAGATATTTAAGAGATTTAACTAAAAAAAAAACCCAAAAACTGGAGGAATAAAATATTTGATTTGTTTGGGCTGCATAACTATTTTATAGTTTAAACAAATAGACTGCCTCAAATTACTTTGAGATTTCCCATTGTATATGTGTGTGTGGGTGGGTGTGAGTGTGTGTATGCAGTATATAGTTTAAGGATTTTGGAGACATGGTTATATGAAAAAAAGTTGAATTACTATGTTTAAAATGCCACCATTTGTGTAAAAAAAAATGCCTAAGATATATTTAGGATGATACACAGGAAACTAGTAGTGGTGCTTTTCTTTTTGGAGGGGAACAGAGACTAGGATCAGTGGTGGGAGGGAGACATACTTTCAACTATACACTCTTGCACTGTTTGTGGTTTTGTTCTTAAAAGGAACTTCGAAAGAAAAGAAAGAAGGAAGAAAGAGAGGAAGGAGGCTACTGGCATTAGAGGGACCCAGGTGTGAATATCTGTAAAGTCGTTTCCTAACCATATGATTATATTCATATTGTTTAATCTCTCCACACTCATCTATAAAGTGCAGATAAGGCAATTATAATACATGGATTAAAACACATAGCATACTGCCTGGCACACAGTAAGTCTCCAATAAGTGGTTATGTGACCATAAACAATTGTTAATATTTAAGGGACTCTTCTTCTCTGACTTCTACAAAGGGTAGGCTTTTTTTTTATCCACTCACTCGACACATGTTTTTGAGCATTGTTATTCACAGGCACAATAATGGGCTGAGGAAGTCATATTGCATCACTTTTGCCATACTCTGTTGGTCAAAGTAGTCACAAGATTCAAGGGGGAATGGATGCAACCTCCTCTCCATGGGAGCAGTCGCACGTCATCTTCAGTCTACCACAGGCTGCCTTCTGGTTGCAGATTATTTATATACCTCTCTCATGCAAAATGTTCCAAGGTCCTACAAAATATCCTTCTGCTACAGCATCAGCTCAAAATTGAAGAGCTCTTCATCTGAATCAGATCCACATGTGGCTGTGGTTCCTCATGTGTGGTTGCTTGGGTACAGCTCCTTGAGTTCAGATCCAGTTGCTCTGAAGACTTGTGCATTAAAAAGAGTGGTTTTCTGTCCCTCTTTGCTGCTGTCAGCCCTCCCTGTCTGCACGCTTAACAAGGGTACCCTTGTAGGACAGAGATGGGATCGCCAAAGTAGACGTTTCCAAAAAGCAAGAGAAAAGTGCTTATAGTACTTGGTGATCAATGTACGTGGAAAAAAGGCCGCCAAAGATCATGTCCTAATTCCCAGAACTTGCGAACATGTTACCTTACATGGCAAAAGGGACTCTTCAGATGTGTTAAGGTTAAGGACTTGAGATGGAAAGATCTTTCTGGATTATCCAGGTGGGCCTAATCTAGTTACCTGAGTCCTTAAAAGTGGAAGAGGAAGGCAGAAAAGTGAGCCAGACGGAGGCTGCTGCCGTCTTTGAAGATGTAGAATGAGGTCATAAGCCAAGGAATATATGACCTTTAAAAGTTGGAAACTGCCTTACATTTATAGCCAGCAAGAAAATAGGGAACTCATTCTTACAAACTTAGGGTACTAGATTCTAATGAGCAGGAAACAGATTCTCTCTTCAAGTTCTGCCAAAACCTCGGTTTTATTTTGGTAAAGCTCATACTAGGTTTCTGATATAGAGAACTGTAAGATCATGAATTTGTGTTTATTCACCAAATTTGTGGTAATTTTTTATTATAGTGCTAGGAAACTAGTCCTCTGACTGGTACTCCTGACGAGTCCTCTGACCAATAGCAATTCTGAACTCTTTCTGGGCACCAACTCTCTGGTTCTGCCCTCTGTGTCATCCCTCCTTGTCCATGTCCCATGTGGCAGTGGCCAGATTAAGCCGACTTCCTACCTTCTGTAGAACAGTGGTGGCACTAGCGCCTCTTCTGCCTTGTCCAGTTTCGTTTAAGCTGGTGGAGCTTTTGTTAGTACAATTTTCCTAAGAGTTTCTATAAATCTTTTTTGGGGTTTACACAATTAGGTAAGAGCCACACCCACAAATCTCCACCAGACAGGTCCCTCTCTGGCTTGGTTGACTGTCAAGGTGTGTTAGACAAAGCCCATATTAGTCATAAAAGGCTGCTTGTCTAGTGGAGAGGGGTAATTTTTCTGAAGTCTTAACAAAAAACCTTATAGCCACATTGAAGTAATCTTTCCCCTTCTTATTCCTGCTTTGAGGATCGCTTGCCATCTGGAAAGGCTGGGTACCAAATGACTTTGGTACTTTGTACAGCTTTTCCCTCTGAATTAAATCATAACAAATATTCTTAAATATGTTCTTGTCTATTCTTGCCTGCCAGCTGATTATGAATATACTATAAAGCAATTGTTCTTAACTTATATACACACCAGAATCACTTGGCACTTTTAAAAATACTGATGCCTGTGTCTTATATGCAGGAATTTATAATTAATTTATCTGGGGTGTGATTTGGACAGTAGGAGTTTTAAAAGCTCCCCAGGTGATTCTAATATGAATCCACGATTGAGAACAGCTGCCTTCAAATAACATTTTACTATTGTTAATAATTAAAGAAAGTTTTAAAACCTATTTATTTTGTCTTGAACTTCTTACCTTTATTTTCTCTGGGAATTTCCTAGAGGACCAAATAAATGCTAAAGAAGTTTTGTTAGATTCCAAGTTTTAGCAAATTATTAAATTCAGAGTAAAAAACCGGTATAGTTTTAATTTTGTAAAGTCATCGTGACACAAATCAGAAAATTTACAGTCATCCTAAGAATAGTGTGAATAGATGCTTTCAATTAAGTTGATGGAAATACTGTTTTTATTTTGTGGTCTTTAAATCTAGCTTTTATATTAGGCATTTTGGAAATGATTATCAAATCTTTAGTAAATTGTTTAGTTTATGATAGAACATTACATTTTATAAGAATGAAATAATGTGACTAGGACTTCCCCTTACTGCCTGCAAATTAATGCATCTGTAGTTGTCTACATGGCTATGTGTAGCTGTAAATGTAGGATATTCTGGTTCATTACATGCACACTTTGTGAGCAATGTCTTTTTAAAACTGATTTTGGTTTGCATTAGAAAGAATGCTTTTCTTGTTCGGCAGCTGGGTATGAATTTAATTATCGAAAATAAATATCATCTAATGTTTCATTGAGTTTTCTGAATAACAGGATAATTTGGTCAGCATTGCTATCTAAAAAGGCTGGAAGAAAGCCAGATCACACAAGAAGCAACTCTTCTGGTAGGGAGGAAATTATCGACAAATTCATGTGATTTACTCCATTTAACATACAATTGAAAGTGGGTGTAGATTTGCCTGATACTCTAAATGCTTCCGTATCTCATGACTTGGTTACAGAGAAATTTTGTAACAAGAAAAATTCTTTTGATGTGTGTTCTACTTTAACATGTGGGTTCAGGGACACCTGGGTGGCTCAGTTGGTTAAGCGTCTGCCTTCGGCTCAGGTCATGATCCCAGAGTCCTGGGACTGAGTCCCACATCAGGCTCCTTGCTCAGCTGGAAGCCTGCTTCTTCCTCTACCTCTGCCTACCTGTGCTTGCTTGCTCTCTCTCTGACAAATAAATAAAATCTTAAAAAAAAAATAACATGTGGGTTCATAAAGCCGCTGTCCCCTTGTAGAAACTTGCTTCTGACAGTGGCAGCTGGATTTGAAGGTGCAAGATCCGGGAGCATGTTGCCATGCGAACATGTTCTTGGCACTGTAAGTATGTAGGCAGTGGTGAGAAACGATGTTTGAAATGTATAGGACCAGAAACTAATCATATATGAAAAAGACTTAATGAGAAGCTTTGTTGAATTTGAAAAGAAGCAGGTATTGTGAAATTAAAAGAAATTTTTAGAATCTATCATTAGTTTAAAAAAATGAAAAATCTGCCAGCCTTACTAGAAGATTGAATTACTTTTCTATTCTCCTTATAGAAAATATGACCTAATTGTTGTCATTTGAAGAAGTGGTCAATGAGTATGCAGGTTAAAAATACTGAAAAACAGTATTAAAATCTGTCATATTTGTCAGCTTTTAAAAATGAGTAAATTGTTATTTCTTCTCTCATTCTAAATAAATACTCACTTTTGTGCTATTTTTAAAAAATTTGTCACTCCACAGACCACACAAATGTGAATCTGCCCCTATCATTCTCATTGAGACAGTTTACTATAGCGTGCAGACTTCCTTATCTCCTTATAGATCATAACTTATACCATCTAATTTCTTCACTCCTGTCTTTTTTTAAGATTTTAAGATTTTATTTATTTATTTGAGAGAGAGAGCACGTGTGCGCACAAGAAGGGGGGGACGGAGGGGGGAGAGAAAGCACAAGAAGGGCGGGAGGGGCTGAGGGAGAGGAAGAAGCAGACTCCCTGCTGAATCAGGAGTCCCTACGCTCCATCCCAGGATGCTGGGGTCATGACTTGATCCGAGGGCAGACGCTTAACAGACTGAGCCACACTGGCACCCCCACTCCTGTCTTTAAATCTTTGGTTCTTCTGCTGACTGGATCATGTCAGGGCTTAAATGTCTGGGTCTATAGTACTTACTGTTTGGGTATTCTTCCCTAGCACACGGCCCTCTACCATGTTAATGTGCTATTCATGTGCTAACTTAGCACTGCAGTTGTGTCTATTTTAACAGCATTGATCTGGAGAGACCAGGCCTTGAACTTCTCCTGCGGTTATTAGTGTGGAAATTAGGGGACAATGTTAACTGTTACTTAAAGGAAAAAGCACCATGGAGGCTCTTAGCATCTCGTAAGTCTTAATTGTTTTCTCTTCTGTGTTCGTCTCTCTTTGGAAGCTAAATTGTTGAGTTGGGATTGACTGATCCAGAATATTGAAATGAAACATTCAGAAACTAAAGCAGGGGTGAGGCTATTAGTGGGGAGAAAGGAGGGTAGGGCGCAGGAAGGGAGAAGAAAGGAGAGATTTTGATGTGTAGGTTTGTAGTTGGGCAAAAATATTAGCTCTGTGGCTAATAATGGGGACACCTGCAAACTTCCTTAGGTGTAGGATATGATTTACTTCACCAGAATGGAGGTTATTTACTTCACTAGAATGTAAAAGTTCGTTTCTAATACTTACTAATTAAGGTAGCAAGCTGGCAGTGTGCATGATACCTGTTTCATGAATGATCAAATCAGTTTAAATTGTGGTTTATAAACCTTTTGAAAACTATTGTAGTAGTTCTTTGGGTAAAGAAAATCAGAGACCTCAAGTAAAAATCTCCCAGGTATTTAAAAAAAAAAGCCAGTTAATGAAATTTAATTTCTAATATTGAAGGAAGATGGAAAAGTAAATGAAAGCTATATTGATGTTTTAAAATTTAAGCAGAAAAGGGTTACGCTAATTCAGGGATTTAATTGTATTATCTGGATCTAGGCAATTTTAAAATTATAAATGATAGGGGATTGGGAGATTATGTATTTTTTTATCAACTTTATGCCAACAAAATGCAAATGATATAAATCATAAGTGCAGAATAAGTAGTTTCACTGGGGTAAATCACTGTTTTGGCAAGTAGAACTTTTTTGCATATCACTTGTGTAGGGATATCAGGAAACACTACTATTGAAAGTGATTTTAAAAATTTTATTACCAAATCACGATAATAAGTCACATTGGTAATGAAGTGGATTCTCTCTGGAAACCATCAAGTTTTGGGTGGGTGAGAGTTCAGTAGGGTAAAGTTATCATTGCAAAACTCTGGCAGTCATTCACTCTCCCACTTCTGGTTAGCTGTATCCTAGTGTGCTGCAGGTACAAACTCCAACCTGGTTATTGAACAAATCTATATTCTGCAGTTCAATGCAGAATTCCGTGTACTGTTTCTTCTTGCCCCTAATTTTCTTCGTAAGTTCTGTTTGATATATTGCAAAGGTCTGTTTGTATGTTAGTATCTGTTCTTTGACCTCTTTCATCCATGAAATTGCATTGTCATCTACCTATATTGGATAGGTTTGATGAAGAGTTCTATTTTGCAAGACATTTTCAAATATTTTCTCTTAAGGGACCTAGGAATATACAATTAACTCATTTATTAAGAGACTATCATGTGAGAGACTCAATTTTACAAAATACTATGTGTATCACTGAGCTGTTTTTAGCTTCAAGGAAAAAAGACTATTTCTAGTGAGCTGAGGGCAAAAGAAATGATTGACTCAGAAGCAGAGAAAGGGTTGAAAATGTAAGATCTTGGGAAGATCAACAACCTGGGTGGCCCCAGGGACCTCTATGGTAAAAACTCACGGAGAGTCTATTTAGGGCACTTGACTTGACAAACTCCTTCTATCCTGTGTGACTCTACTCAAGTTTTAGATACTAAGAGAGAAAAAGCTGATGGAGAGCTTGGGCCAGAAATTCCCCCTGAGCCAGATGCAGTGGCAAGGAATCTTAGGATGTCATAGTCTTGATCATGTGCTTACTCCATGGGATAGAAACCCTTAGAAAGAACAGGGTACTGTTACCAAAACAGATATCCATTACAAGTTCTTTGGGGCACATTGCCTGGATTTGAATAAATCTCAAAAGAATCAGGTAGTAGGATAAACTAACTAACCTATTGTGTTAGTTTGCTAAAGCTACCATACCAAACTATCATAGACTGGATGCTTAAAGAACAGGAATTGATTTTCCTCCTAATTCTGAGGCTGGAAATCCAAGTAAGACTTTCTGCTTGGCTTATGGATGGTTGTCCTCCAGTGTCTTCACAAGCTGTTGCTTCTATGTGACTGTGTCCTAATCTACTCTCTTTATAAGGACATTAGTTATATTGGATTAGGGGCCACCCACTCATTTTTACCTGAATTACCTCTAATGTTCAAATAGAGTCACATTCTGAGGTATTGGGGGTTAGGACTTAAACATATAAATTTGGGGGGAATATAGTTCAGGTCACAAGACCTACCTGGTAAGTTTTAAGTTAAATGACAATGTATTTAAGTGGCCAGCATAGCCTTCAATCGATGGTAGCTAAATATTCTTACCTAGTTTAGAACATTTGTGTTGATGTTAAGGTGTCAGGTTATCATTTTGTACCAATTGTATTAATATACATATGTATTTTTGCATACTCTATGTCTAGGGGTATATATATATAACATGTAGCACTTGGTGCTAATATGCCCTCACTTCAGAAGACAAACATCATTTTCTGCTTTGATGAACTATAGCCTCCCTTTTGTTCTTAGACAATTCATAATCCTTCATCCATCACTTAAAATAGCTATTGTTTGATACTCTAGTTCAAGGAAAGGCCCAGCCGGAGGTGATAGCAAGTCAAGGAAACCAAGAGTAAAACTTAAAATAGGAATTATTTTGTGTTATATCTTTTATTACTTTCTTATAGTGACTTTTTTTTTTTTAAAACAAATTCTCATGGTTCTTGACGTTTTTTGGGGTGGGGGTGGGTGGGGAGGTTGTGTTTTAAATAAGACCATACATTTGCTTAAGGAAATCCTTTGTGTGTGAGATTTGTTGTTTCTTAGATTTTTGGCATTCAACAAGTTATTTCTCTGTGTGTTAAAAACTAATAAACCTTATCTTTTAAAACACACATAATATGTGAACATATGCTCATTGTAAAAATTTAACAATATACAGAACTATATAGAGGAAAAAGTCAACATCTCTCTTCACATTTTCCTCCCTCTAACTTTTTCCATCCCATTCTCCCCTTGAATGGCAGGCATGGTTAGAGTTTAGTCTGCATCCTTTTTGACCTTTTAAATTATTATTCCCATAGTCATCTAAGAACATGCAAAGAATTTGGGGATATTTTAATTTTGACAGAAACAGAACTATGGATATTGTTTTCAAGCTTTTCTCTCTTCATCTAAAAAAATTGCTATTTTGGGTGGAATATTAATACTAAATTTCTCCAAACCTCACATCTGCAAACTGCAAGATATGCAGTATTTGGTGTCCGTAAGTGTTTGGTGGGGATCTCAGTGAGTACGATAGAGTTAGCAAATAGGCCCAATCTCTTCTGTTTGTCGACTTCACAGACCCAGACTCTAATGAACCACGGCAACGTGAGAGTGAGCAGCATTTTACAAATAGGAGCACCAGATACAGAAAGAAATGTAACTCGGTCAGGGTTGCAAAACTAGTGATTGGAAGAGCCACAACTAATCTCATGTTTCGGACCACCAAACTACTTGCCATTATTGTGACACATATATTTCCAAGAAGATTGATGAAAATCATTGTTTCAATGTCTTAATTTGATAACACTGGCTGATGCATTGCTATTAGATAGAAAGTAGATATAGGCATCCAAGAAACACACAGTGAAATTTTTTTTCTAGATACTGCAAGTGCATTTTTGGTAAACTAATTTAAAAATCAGTAATATAAGGCCTATGAGAATTTTTTTTTGCTTTTCTTTTGTAATTTTACATTTGACTAATTTTTTTTAACACCCAAATGTATGGACATCAGTTTGTACTAAGAGGAAAACTTTATGAATTCAGGGGGACTATAAGGCATTCACAAAATAAGTTAATATTCTGAAGTGCATTAATTAATATTTTTGACTACCCTGACCAGTTAAGATCCTCAGAGACATATACCCCAATTTTGAATCCAATTAAAATGATATCCATTACTAAATTAACCCATGTACATTCAAATTCTTGATATGAAATGACATAGTCTCAAGACACCAATTAATTAATCAAACATGCAAAAATATGTCAAGAAAATTATTAACCCATCTATTCTGATGTTAGATCACAAAGGTCTTCAAACTTCTTATATATTAGAAGTATTATATACTATGTCAGTTCTTCACTTTATTTAAAAGATAACACTGAAAAA
Source organism: Potos flavus (assembly GCA_028534135.1). Lineage (NCBI taxonomy): Eukaryota > Metazoa > Chordata > Mammalia > Carnivora > Procyonidae > Potos > Potos flavus. The sequence goes on from CM052895.1 coordinate 58,241,345, forward strand.
GTATTTCACCATATGTTTGTTTCAGATGCAGTGAAAAAACGTTCTTTTCAAAACATATGGTGATGTAATTAGGTGTGTCTGAATACAGTAAGGTTGGAAGGAGAACTGTATGAACTAAATTGAAACAGTTGCTGCTCTTGTGTCATCCCCCTCCTTCCCCATCAACATCAGTATCTTCTCTGGGTTATCATTGTTGTAGTAAAGAAAAATTTTAAGCCCTCAAAGATGAGGATCGTCTTTTGTCACCTACTATAGTTATGGCAGATAGAATTCCTGGACGGCTTCCTCTTCCCTCACTGCGTAAACCTATGTGACTTCTGTTCTCAGTCCCCTCTCACTGAGGAGTTTTGCATCAGTCCAGCATGATTGACATTTGTGTAATGTTTTGCAACAGGGAGTTTGCTTTTATCTATGGCTTAGCTACCTTTCTTTATGCAGCCTCATGATTTATCTTCATGGTAAGAGGCCTTGGATTTCTTTTTCTTCAGTAAAAAGGTTCATTTTAAAATATTTCTTACTTTTTTGATGTACTCTATGTCTGAAGAAAAAGGTTGAAAATGGGTTCTATATGATATAATAATAAGGACATTGGTTATTTGTTATGAGAAATGTAAATTTAAAAATTCACGTATTGAAATCTGGGAAGCAAAATATCATGGCTTCAGATGGCTTGGGTATGATCTTGTATACTGTTTTTTCTTCATTTTTCCAACTCATTAGAATATACAAACATTCCCCAGTGTATTGAGCAGTAGGATTTGTCACATTTTAAACAAGTTCATGAGTATATATGAATAATGAACCTTTCCTTTTAGGACATCAGTGCTTGATATTCCACTGATAACTAGAGTTTGGATTTTTTTTTTTTCTTTTTAATTTTCCTTTTTTCTCTTTAATGTGCCTGACTGGAATGAATAATATGTGTTTATCTCAGGCATATGTTGTTTTCAGCCAAATTCATTGCTAACTGGTATGGTAAGTTTCACTAATTTTAAGTCCTATTTTTATATCATTTATAGTAAGTATTCTTGGTTTTGGTTAACAAGTAAAACTGTCAGCAAACAAATGTGGATTGTGCAGCAATATTCATAGAGGATAGATGCTATGGAGAGTGATGACTCATGATCATTGAATGGATTATTTGCCTTGCTTCTTTGGTGATACTTTCTGTTGGTGAATATTGAAGAAATGAATCATTTTCTCTAGCTTTTACAGCACAGCTACTTTCTAATCAACTTGTTTTTGTTTTTACCTTGCATCCGGAGAACAGTACCGCCTGAGGTGAAATTCTATAATGAGCCAAATCTTCTTCCATAGTGCAATGGTTTGCAAACTTTAGCGTCTATCAGAATCATCTGGAGGCTTGTTAAAATACAGATGACCGGGCCTCATCCCCAGAGGTTTTGATTTGGTAGGTCAGGAATGGGGCTGCACCATTTGCGTATCACATAAGTTCACAGGTAATGGTAATATTTTGGCCTGGGAACCACATTTTGAGAACCACTCCTGCTGTGCAACTCTGAATGCCTGTCCCTTGGTCAGTTATCTTTGTGTCCCAGGGGAGACAGTGAAATGTTCCATTGTTTACTAATACAGGCTCCATCCAGCTCCAGGTCACCCAAATTCTTTCTATTTTGCTACAAAGCTTAGCCACTTAACTTAGGTTTTTCTGTCTTGTAGACCTTCCATTCCCGCTGCCAACTGTGTCATGAAAGGTCTTTTTATTTTCTCCATGTGGCGTGGTCAGTTAAAAAAAAAAAAAGTAGCTCTCTTTTCTTTATTATGCCTGAAGATAAGCACACAAGTCTTTTTCTCTCTATGAGTTTCAGGTAATCATTTTGGGGAAAAAAAGAGTTTAATGAGATAAATACACTGGAGAAAGTTCCAAAGTTTGCAAATTCTCCTAGCAGTTATCTCTAGTCCATAGTTCCAAACTCTCTTTAAAGTGGTGGCTGGAAGCCTCAGTGTGGTTTTTTCTTGGGTTTTGATCCCAAGGATGGAGCTCACCAAAGGTCAAATGCCCTTCTGATCTAACCGTGTGGTGTCTTTCTTTCATGAGACCTCATTAAGGAAGAGCAATAGTATCTTCTTGATTTAAGTGAAAAATGTAAACATCTATCTTTGAGGACATCTGTGTTTCTACCTTACTTGAAAATTATTATCCATTTGGTATTGTGTCTCTGAAGAGTCATGATCTATTTTGAAATAATGTAATGAGTGGTAAATATGACTTTAGAGCCAGACAGCTTTGACTTGAGTCTTGGTTTTATATTTTATTAGCTCTATGACCTTGCATACATCAAGTAACCAGTCTGAGCCTTCCGTTTCCTCACTTGTAAATTGAGAATGATAACAGTTATCTCATAGAGGTATTTACTGGTTGGCAGCTATTACTGTTGGTAGTAGTAATAATATTCGTAAAAATACTAAGGTCCTAAAATGTTAGGACTACTCAATGACTGTCTTCTAAATAGACCCCTTCTAAAATGACAGAATCTCATGAGGCCTCAGATGAACCTTCTCTCTATCATTGCTTCAGCTATTGAGGAATTACTATGTGCTGGTCGCTGTGCACTCTCTAATCCATAGTACTATTGATCCTCTGAATAAACACCTTTGGGGCAGACTACTCACAGTGGGACCTAATCAAATGACCAAAGTCCTTATGAGAAGTAGGGAACTAGAACACAGACTCAAAAGAATGCCATGTGATTATGGAGGCAGAAATCTGAGTGAGCTCTAGGAAGAGGCGAGGAAGGATCCTCCCCTAGAACTTTCAGAGGGAGCACGGTTGTGCTGACATCTTAATTTCTTTTAGCCTCCAGAAATGTGAGGCAATAAATTTCTGTTGTTTTAAGCCATCCAAGTTTGTGGTAATTTGTCATGGAAACCCTAGGGAACTAATACACTTGGCATTGGAGGTGGTGTGTTTGCCTTTAGATAATCCAGGAGGAGATGTATTGCAGCTATTATTTATAGAAAGTTTGATATGAAATCATGGCACCTACTTTCTTCCTTGTCCTTATGGGATCAAAGTCCACCACTCTTCTTTTCAGGGAAGGCAGAAGCTGGAGCAGAGAAAAATGAGCATTAAAATCAGGGTGAGACTGGAGGCATCAAAGTTCAAAAGCACAGAAAAGGACAGTGGTATGGGACTTCTCATATTTGGGGATAGGTGGAAAATCTTCAGGAGGGGGTTTGAGACTTTGGACCAGAGTAGAGTCCTAAGTTGAGGCTGAGGGTTGATGAGAAAGTATATGATTGAGAGAAAATAAGATAATGTCCAAATGGGAAACCTCCCAAAAGGCATTTCTTCACTTCCTTCTCTTAATGTCATAAGTACACTTTTTGTCAGAGTATGTCTACTTGTAAATTTTGAATGCATTTTAGAAAATGTTCTCCTCAGTCAACTGCTCAAACCATCTGTAGAGTTCTATGGAATTACTACAAAAGGTACCCTTTCCTCGAAACACATGACTTCCATCTGGTCAGATAAATTTCATAATAAATATACAAATATGTGAAATCCACATGAAAGTCAATGTTGTCAGGTTACATGTAGTCACTCTACACTGTATAATCCATACAATCTGTATAACTGCATTGTGGCTTTACCTGGCACGTTCAGATTGCAAGAATATACAGAAAAAAAATGTGTCAATCAAAAGGGGTTGCTTGGGTTACTCCACAAATAGGAGAGAGTCACTGGAAAAAAATGTTAACATTGTTCATCCAGTCATTGTTCTGGGGAGACAAATTTGTGGATTTCTCTGTCCCTACTGTGCAGTAGTTACATTACACTAAGTTACTGTGGCATTCTTTAGCATCTGATTCATACTGTAATTTTTTATATTGATTGCATGCACACCTGCTAATTGTAATTTGCCCTCTATGACTGGCTGGCCAGGCCGACTGAGTGGTTGGTTCCCTGTGATTGTTTTCTCTCACTAAATGCCCCCTGGTACCAGTGTTGTTATTGCTCTCTTGTTGAAGGGTGGAACCACTCTCTGTCTTCTGACCTATTGGATTTCATGGTCTTCGGTAGCATTCACTTCTATGTTGGTTGTTGGACAGGCATTGCCCTCACTTCCTTGTTGTGTGGCCTTTTCTATATGGCCCTTTCTATATGCGACACACAAAATGGCAGCTTGCATCTTGGACGGCAGGAAGGGAAAGAATCTCCTATCAAAATGGACGCTATAGTCTTAAGTAATGTAATCATGTGCATCCCATTACCTTTACTATATTCTACCGGTTATAAGCAAGTCATAGGTCCCATTCACACTCGAGGTGAGGAGATTATACAAGGGTATGAATACGAAGAAGCAGGGATCACAGGGCTTTTTTTTTAGAATCTTTGCACCAAAACTAAGTATATAGCTGTTCAACTACAGTTTACATTTCCTAGCCTTCCTGGTAGCTAGGGGTGGCTCTAAGTTTTGGCCAATGGGAGGACAGCAGAAATAATGGGGGCGGAAGTTCTGGAATCTATTTTAATAAAGAAGTTTTTTTGTCATCCATTCTGCTCCGTCTCTCCCTTCCTGAAAATGGCAGTGTAAATATGGTGCTAGGGAGTGGTGTTGATCCTGCAGATGAAGATAAATAACCCTAGGAGGTTTCTGGAAGACAAGTAGCAGGAAAAGACTGCCTTCCTGGATAAACTTGTAAGCAGAGCTCCTTTGCTGGCCCTGAAATGTTTACTTCCGGACTGTTAAATGAGAGTGAATAATCTTTTTAGCTTCTCTAACGATATTTTGGAGATTCTTTGCTACAGCAATTTAACTTATACCTAACTAGTTCATTCTAGAGATAGACTGTCTTGCTATGGTGGGCCACACGGCACTCTCTGAGTAATGGGAACCACTCATGGACCAACCTGAAGTGGAGGGTAGGGTATGCAAAGAACAACATACACTGACTACAGGAGACTTCACATACTTTTTTTTTTTTTCAGAGGCTTTTCTTTCTTGCTTGCTTGCTTTCTTTCTTTCTAGATTTTATTTATTTGAGAGAGAGGAAGAGTGTGAGAGAGAGGGAGAGAGAGAGATCATGAGCAGGGGGGAGAGGTCGAGGGAGAAGCAGGCTCCCCGCTGAACAGGGAGCCCAATGTGGGACTAAATCCCAGAACTCTGGGATCATGACCTGAGCCAAAGGCAGATGCTTAACTGACTGAGCCACCCAGGCACTCCTGAGACTTCACATACTTTTATATAAAAGAAGAAAAAGAAAACTTTTATATAAGAGCAAAGCATTACTTTAAAAAATACTTGTAGAAACAAAACCTAGTTTCTAATATTGTTACTCCTTTTGGCATTGTTAAGAATTAAAGTAAATAATTTCTTTAATAGATAACTGTTCTAATTATTACTACATAATGAATTGTTCTGAAACTTAGTGGTTTAAAGCAACAGGACGTATTTTATATTTTTTTCTTATGATTTTGGGTTAATTGGATTCAGCTAGGTAGTTTGTACTTGGGATCAACATTCAGTGGTATAGTCAGATAGTGGCTGGGCCTGGATTATCCCCAGGCTCACTCGCTCACTTGTCTGGAGGTTGATGCTGGCTCTTGGCTGTGACCTCAGCGGGGGCTGTTGGCTAGAACACCTTCACATGGTTCTCAATGAGGTTTTCCCTCTTCCTTAGGACATGGTGACTGGTTCCAAGAGAAAGTGTCCCAAGGGGCTCTGGTAGAAACTGTATTATCTCTTATAACTTATCTTTTGAAGTTACATCATTTCTGCCACAAACATAGGCCGACCCAGATTCAAGGAGGAGAAGACATATACTCTCTCAGTGAGAGGTATGATCTCTCAGGGTCACAGTGTAAGAAGAGCATCTAGAATGGGAGGTTTTGTGGTCATGTTAAAAAGTGCTATGAGTCACAGTCCACCCTTTGGCCATAGCCATTTATATTCCTCCCATGTGCTCAATACACTTATCCCTTCCCCTTCCATTGAGTCTCATTCCATTATGGCATTCGCTTGAAGTCCAGGATCTTGTCATCAAAATCAGGCCCAGGGGCAGGTGAGGCTTCTTAAATGTGGTTGCTAGGGGTCTACCTTCTTGTGTCCCATTCCTGTCAATTTGAAGTCCTAAGAACTAAAGAGACCTATCTTCCTCCCACACCCCACATACAACTGTGGGAGAGTTTCTCTAGGGTAAAACAAGAGAGGTAAAGCAGTTAATGATTTCTAGCATGTTTCCAGAGCTTAGATCAGGACTCAGTCCACTTGCCTGGTAGGTATTTGTCATGGCTATTGGTCCTATCCTCTGGGCCTTTGGTTCTGCCCTCAAAGTCGTCCTTTTCTTTTTCCCAATAAGAAATCCTGAGTTTGCAATGGAATAGCCTTCTCAGCTTGCTTGCCTGCAAAAGAGTACAGGTTCAAAGTCCTCTTTTTATTTAATATTTAGTGTTTGTCCTTTCTAGTCCAGCTTGGCTGTGGTTCCACCAGAATAATTCTCTTAAGATCATTGTGTGTCTGTGTGTGTTTAAGTGTATCGTTTTACAATTCTATTTCTTCAAGCTAAGCGCTTCTTTACCTTGGACTCAGTATGACACTGCTGTGGGATGATATCCTTTAAGGTTCTTAAAGGCCCAATATTTTACTGAGAAGATGTGCAGAGAATACTCCCTCAATCCTTGAAAAGATTTTGGTCTAATTGGAAGGTTCTGTGAGGTAATACCTTAGATCTTTCTAAAATCTTAATAAAGAACTTACCACCATGCCCTCAATTTCATTTTTGGACCCTGTTTTTCTGATAGTGTACTGGATTTCATCTCTGCCCAGAAAGTACTTTTAATTTTAGAATCATTTGCTGTCTAGAGAGGCTGAGAATATGAAATAGTTTTATTTTCAAGCCCGGCAAGTCTTGGCTCCTCTGTTTAGCAGTTCATTCTTTAGCTTTTCTCTGTCTTTTGCATTTTGTCATAGGCAGTGAGAAGAAGCCAGGTGGCAATTTCAATATTCTGACTGAAAAGCTCCATTAGCTAGATCTTGGAGTTCATTAGGTACATTTCATATTTCCCACATCACCTCAGGCAATAGTGCTGCCATACTTTGCCCCTCTACATAACAAGGGAGCCCTTTCCTATTGCTTCCAATGACGTTTCCCTTATTTTGCCTGAGCCCTTGCTGACAGCCCCCTTGAAACCCTCCATAACTTTCCATAACACTTTCATGGAGGCTCTTTAGGTTTCCACTCACAGTCTCCTTAACAGTCTCCCACTTTTCTGCTCACAACCTGGTCCTATAGATAATGCTACATATTGTAGGATTTTGTTATGGTGGTGCCCCAATTCTGGGTATCAGAATCTCTCCTCAGTACTTACTGTTCTGAAACAAACCGCTCCAAGGCATGATGGCTTGAAAAAACAAGTCCATTCATTATTACCTCTAATGGTTCTGGGGTGGACTGGGCTCAACCAGGCAGTTCTCACTAGAGATCAGTCTTTTGGTGGCAGTCAGATGGTGGGCAGAGCTAAGACCTCAGCTCCGGCTATTTTTGTGGTCATGTTGGAAAATGCAATCTGACACAGTAGCTGTATCAGAATAGTTAAAATTTTTAAATCTTATATAGAAACCCTCACTGGTTAATTACAGCAAAAAAAAAAAAAAAGAAAAAAACTTATTGAAAGTATAATGTGTGAATTATAGTACTGATGGAATGTCAGGAAAACCAGACTCAGAAAATATGAACCAAAAAGCCAGTAGAAGGTAATGACAGTGTTGCACTGGATGAAGGATGGAAGAGGAGTAGGACACAGGTATCAGAGAAGGAGAATCTACTTTGACTCTCACCTTGAAATATGCGGAACGTGGGAATATGGAATAGGAGAATATTTGGAGAATGTGCCTAACAATGGGGAGGGCGTGGTGTGTATTAGTGACTTCATGATTTCCTCTGTTTACACTTTGATTTTGCTGCTCCTTTCATTGTAGTAACCACTGTACTCTCTCCACTGTTAAAAGCCACTCATCCTTCAAGAGTTGCCTCGGATACCTATATTCCATATGCTTTGCTGGGTTTGCCAATTAGAATTGATTTCTCCCTCTTATGAAACTTATTGTACAATGTTTAACATTAAAGTATGTGCATGCCTAACAAGGTATAACTCCTTGAGGGCAATAGCCTTGGCTTAGATTTTGATATATCCCCAGAGTATCTCAAAGCAAAAGGTGCTCAGACATATTTGTTGAATCAATAAAGTGGGTACCAAGTTAAAGATTCTGCAGATAGCCTAGTGATAAGTTCTGCATGAATATTTCCTTTTCATTGCTTTAAAAACCCATAAAAATAATTTTCTTCCTTTAAGGTATCATTAATTAAAAGCTTTCAGAAGATCAGACATATGCAGTTTTATTTTATTTAAAAAAATACTTGGGTTTGAGATTAATGATTAGTATTACCTCAGAATATTGAATAAGATGAAAAGCAAAATCTCTTCCAATAATTAGTTTCCCGATCTATATAATTTTAACCAATGATTTAAAGTGGTATTCGTTTTATTAGGTAAGTGCTTTCAATAGATTACAAAGAGCTTTGGTGTTAGATTAGAAAAATGTAAAAAAAAAAAAAGAAAAATGTTTTTATTTAAATATGGGTGGGCTTATAATTGTTAGATTGATTAAGGTATTATGGTTGAGAACTCTATTTTGACTTTTATGCTGATATTTTAATGTTCTGCCAAGACAGAAAAGGGAACGTGTGCAAAATCAGACTTCAACCAAATAAAAGTGTATGTACAAATTTGTTTTTACAAATGTGAAAAAAAAAACAACACTATTTAGGACTATGGTAGCCAGCCTTCATGATGGTCCTCAAAGATTTTTACCTTTGATATTTAGGACCTGATGTAGTCCCCTTCTGTATTGTGCCAGGTTTAGTAGTGTGACCAAAAATAGACTATGGTGGAAGTGCCAGCATGTGACTTTCATGGCTAGGTTGTAAAGGACCAAGCCTCTTCTGCCTTGTTATCCTGGATTAGTCACTCTGGACAAATTCAGCTGTCATGTCATAAGGACATTTAAGGAGCTTTCTAGAGAGTTCCACATTAAAAAGACTGATAGGTTCTTGCCACAAGAGTCAGCGACAACTTGCCAGTCACCTGAGTGAGCCATCTTCGAAGTGGATCCTTCAGCCACAGTCAAACCTTAAGACAAATGCAGCTCTGGCACCTCAACTAGAACCTCACGAAGAGTTCTGAGCCATAACTGTCCAGCCAAGCAGCTCTTAACTTCCTGACCCAAAGAAAGCTCAAGACAAATTATTACTGTTGTTTTAAGCCATTAAATTTTGGGGTAATTTGTTGCCCAGCAATAGATAACTAATAAGAAGAGGTGTTTGTTAAATTTACAATACGCAAACATAAGGCAAGTAACTGGGATGAGAATGAGGACACATAAAGATTTCTTTAATTAGATAACCACAAAGCTCGCAGTGCAGATATTTTTCCAGTAAGAAGTACAGTTGTCAAGAACTAAGTAGAAAACGTGTTGGACATAGACTTGGCAAGGAAATTATTGTTTTTTACTGTATGACGATTTGAAGATGGGTACCATACTGTACGTATGTTCAACTGTGACAGCAAACGTTATTTCTCCATTAGAGAGATTTGCAACAGGTTCTATCAATATACATTAAGTATATAGCCCTACCAATAAAAGCATATGTCTATTCATAGATAAAAAGATTTCAGTAAAAATATCATTTTACTACTTTTGAAAATTCAGCATCACAGCAAATGATGCATGAGTTTTGTGACATTGCTGGATGCCTCTCCATATGGGAGCTGAGCCTGCACACACGCGGTAATGCATGCATCACCACATATTCACTAATGAAGGAAGGTAAAGAAATAGAAAAGCTTTTCATTCCCTCGACATGCAGCTGGTGTGTGATACCAGATGTAAAATCATTGATGTTCTTGCCAAGTTCTCAGGATCATGCCATGATCTATTTAAACTCAGGCAATCAAGAATATGTTGATTTAAAAAAAAATAGTCAAATCCAAGGAGAATGATTAGTAGGTGAATAGGAATATATCTTTTTAAATAAGCTGGTGGCTGTGTATTAAATAGGAAATTCTTATTTATATCTTTCATTCCTTCTTTGTACGTTCTTGTGGTTTTTCTCTGAGAAAGAGTTAATGACTCTACTTTCTAATCCCTCCTTGCCTACAGAATTACTTTCTAAAGAGGCATATAAATTCACTGGAACTGTAATTGAAAAAAATTGATGTTAACTTTGAAAGAAATCTTACAGATGCCTATCCAAAATGGACAGTAAATGGCATGTCTTCTTTTAATAGTGTCAAGCACGTCCTATGACACTTTATAATTTATGGTATTGAAGTTGACTATAACAGAGACCAAGCTTCCAGAGGGATGGTTGCCAACATCTACAGTATCAGGATATGAAACATTACAAGGGTTGGAGATTTTTTTTCCCCCTCAGAGGAAACTTTTTATCTGGAAATAGGACCTACAGTGAGCATTTTGGGTGAGTCTCCATCAAGGGCAGTTGTGATCTAGAATTAATGGAAAAGGGAATAAACTTTTTTCTTAAATTTAAATTCTATTAGCCAACATATAGTACATCATTAATTTCAGATGTAGTGTTCAATAATTCATCAGTTGTGTATAACACCCAGTGCTCATCACATGATGTGCCCTCCTTAATGTCCCAGTTTCCCCATTCCCCCATCCCCTCCCTTCCAGAAACCCTCAGTTTGTTTCCTGGAGTTAAGGGGAACTAACTTTTATCAAGCTTCTGCCATGTGCCACTGTGATATCTTACTTGATTCTCAAAACAACTTTATATTTCAGTAGCAAAATTTCCCTTTTTTCTCATCATGCAATCACAGTGGACATTAAAAAAAGGTTGTGGTAAAATATGCATAACATAAAAGTTACCATTCTGACTGGTTTTGAAGGGTACAGTTCAGTTCCATTAACTACAGTTACACTGTTGTGCAACCATTGCCTCCCTCCATCTCCAGAACTCGAACAAAGGCATTTGTAATCATGTAGCACTTCTCAAAAATCAAGGAGCTCTTTGTCTCATAAGGAAAAATCACCCACAAAAAGAGCAATGGTAAAAATTATATTAATATATTTTCTGTTTACTTAACCTGGTGGCGACCTAGTAAACATTTTGGAACCTCCTGGACACAAGATCCCATACTAGGCAGATTAGAGGATGTATGGACTCATGAGATGAGAGTCCCGCCCTCCAAAGTAGATAGGAATTCTGCAGTCTGGCCTTGATATCTTTAGGAAGCTCATTCATTTAATGAGTCTGGAATATCTTCTCCATGCCAGGAGTTCTGTCAGGTATTTGGTATATACTGGAGTGTAGGTGCAGCCCTCATGAAACTACATTCAAATCATCATCAGCTTTTATTGCATGTTTACTTAAACAAAGCATTTAATAAATAGGTGTAACTTATTGGATTCTTACACTAACCCTAAAAAGTAGGTCCATTTATCACTTTTATTTTATGCATGAGGAATATTAAGCACACATGCATTAAACAAGGCCTAGGGTCACACGGTGGTAGGACTGGAGTTGAAGCCTAGGTCATGTTATTCTAGAAATTGCCTGTTTAATCCTACCCCACATTGCCCTTATTATGGCAGTGTAGACATAGGACCTTCATGGAGCTCCTTCTATATCAATCATCCAAAATAAATCACTCTTCAAGGAAGGAGTAGAGGGAGGGGCAAACGAAGTCCAGGAAGGGTTTTCTACCAGAGAGCAACAGGCTAGCCCAAGAGGTCCTTTGTGAAAGCCAGAAAAAGATCAATCTTTCTCCAGGAAATTTTCAATTAAAAAACTTTCTGCAAGAAAATTTTCCATAAAAAATGAGAAAAATTGATAATTATGTGGATGACACATCATGGAGTTGTGCAGTGCATAACTGACACTTCCCGTATGTGGCCACTCTGTCCCCTAATACTCTCTTACGGGCTGAATCACATCCCTGCAAAATTCATATTTTGACATCCCAACTCCTAGTACCTCAGAATATAATGGTGTTTAGAAACAAGGTTTCTTTTCTTTTCCCTTTTCTTTTCTTTTCTTTTCTTTTCTTTTCTTTCTTTCGTGTGTTTTGTTAGTCACCATACAATACATCGTTAGTTTTTGATGCAGGGTTCCAAGATTCATTGTTTATGTACAACACCCAGTGCTCCATGCAATACATGCCCTCCTTAAAACCCACCACCAGGCTCACCCATTCCCCCCACCCAACCCCTCTAAAACCCTTGGTTTGTTTCTCAGAGTCCACAGTCTGTCATGGTTCTTCTCCCCCTCTGATTTCCCCCGATTCACTTTTCCTTTCCTTCTAATGTCCTCCATGTTATTCCTTATGTTCCACAAGTAAGTGAAACCATATGATAATTGAGTGTCTCTGCTTGACTTATTTTACTCAGCATAATCTCCTCCAGTCCCATCCATGTTGATGCAAAAGTTGGGTATTCATCCTTTCTAATGGCTAAGTAATATTCCATTGTGTATATGGACCATATCTTCTTTACCCATTTGTCTGTTGAAGGGCATCTCGGCTCTTTCCACAGTTTGGAAATTGTGGACATTGCTGCTGTGAACATTGGGGTACATGTCGTCCTTCTTTTCACTACATCTGTATCTTTGGGGTAAATACCCAGTAGTGCAATTGCCAGGTCATAGGGTAGCCCTATTTTTAATTTTTTGAGGAATCTCCACACTGTTTTCCAAAGTGGCTGCACTAACTTGCATTCCCACCAACAGTGTAAGAGGGTTTTTCCCCTTTCTCCACATCCTCTCCAACATTTGTTGTCCTGCCTTGTTAATCTTTGCCATTCTAACTGGTGTAAGGTGGTATCTCAGTGTGGTTTTGATTTGAATTTCCCTGGTGGCTAATGATGATGAACATTTTTTCATGTGTCTGCTAGCCGTTTGTATGTCTTCATTGGAGAAGTGTCTGTTCATGTCTTCTGCCCATTTTTTGACATGATTATCTGTTTTTGGGTGTTGAGTTTGAGAAATTCTTTATAGATCTTGGATATCAGCACTTTATCTGTAGCGTCATTTGCAAATATCTTCTTCCATTCCGTGGGTTGCCTCTTTGTTTTATTGACTGTTTCCTTTGCTTTGCAGAAGCTTTTTATCTTGATGAAGTCCCAAAAGTTTATTTTCGTTTTTGTTTGTAGAAACAAGGTTTCTACAGAGGCGATCAAGCTAAAAGGAGGCTGTTTGGGTGGGGCCCTAATCTAACCTGACCAATGTCCTCATAAAGAGCGGCAGTGACATGAGGGGTGGCAGGCACAGAGGGAAAACAATGTGACGAGGCAGCAAGAGATTGGCCATCTGCAAGCCAAGGAGAGAGGCCTCAGAGGAGACCAATCCTGCTGGCACCTTGATCTTGGACCTTCAGCATTCTGGAACTGTGAAACAAAAATTTGCTGTTTAAGGTGCCCAGTCTATGGTATTTTGCTATGACAGCCCTAGTAAACTAGCAAACTTCCTAGCGGAAGGAAGACTTAACTGATTAAGCAACCCAGGCACTCCTTGGCTATCTTTTCAGAACTAGAGTTAATGTTTTAAAGGTAAAATATTTCTCTTTTTATGTTAGTTGTAAAAATATTTTTGTAATATAATGTAAATTGTTAGAAATTATAATTAGATATAATTTATATTGTCCATTTCTTTCTTTTTTTTTTAAAGATTTTTATTTATTTATTTGACAGAGAGAGAGATCACAAGTAGGCAGAGAGGCAGGCAGAGAGAGAGGGGGAAGCAGGCTCCCGGCTGAGCAGAGAGCCTGATGCGGGGCTCGATCCCAGGACACTGAGACCATGACCTGAGCCACCCAGGCGCCCCTATATTGTCCATTTTTAAATTCTAGGAAAATATAGTTTACTCTGAATTCATGGACTTCTTAAGGAAAAATTCCATTTTTCTCTATGTTTACTTACTCTCCTTGCATGGACAAGTGTCCATATGTCTTCCCTAAGAACCTGTGAATTCTCTAAGAACTTAAACTAGGCTAAAGCACACAGACTCTGTGGTGGAGTTCCAAGGTGCAAGTAAACTTGACACAGATGGGAAATGGTTGCAGAAAAACAAGATGAGGCCAGACTGTGGATAGAAAAAGTAAAGGTTCTGTTCTATTATAAAGAGAGGGAAAATAATTTTTTTTTGCTTTCTATCATCTACCATTGTACAATCTTTTTTTTTTTTTACTTGAGAGAGAGAGAAATAGAGAGAGAGCATGAACAGAAGTGAGAGGGAGAAGCAGGCTCCCTGCTGAGCTCGACGTGAGGCTCTATCCCAGGACCCTGGGATCATGACCTGAGCTAAAGGCAGATGCTTAACTGACTGAGCCACCCAGGAGCTCCTATGATTGTACAATCTTAAAGTCACCTCTTTTTTTTAATTTTGGGGAAACAACAACATTTCTGTAGCAAACCAAAACCCTTTCTGTAAGGAAAGAGATTGTTATTTTTGTGCACTTTTCGATAGTGCATTATAGAACTATTTTGGAACAATTTTTGCTTGGAATGGAAATTTTTTCAGTAAAAACTATCAACTGAAATATTATCCTGCTCGATTTTTTTGACCTAATAAATGATCCTTAAAATAAAAATAAGTTAACTCCAAATGATCTCTGTGTTTATAATTATTGAACATCAATTATTTTGCTAATTTGAGATGTGCAGTTTTTTAAAGCTTTTTTTTTTTAAGAATGATATTGTGGGATCTATCTCAACATGTCAGACTATGAATTGCATAGGTAGCACCTTTTTTCCATAGAAACTAATGGACTTTTACTTTTTTTTTAAAGATTTTATTTATTTATTTGACAGAGAGAGAGATCACAAGTAGGCAAAGAGGCAGGCAGAGAGAGGGAGAAGCAGAGCAGAGAGCCCGATGCGGGGCTTGATCCCACGACCCTGATATCATGACCTGAGCCGAAGGCAGAGGCTTTAACCCATTGAGCCATTCAGGCACCCCGGACTTTTACTTTAAAAAGCACTTAAAATATACATTCTTCGTTCTCAGATCAGATCTTTTGAATCAGGATATCTGAATAAACATCATAGGTATTCGTGTAGCACTCTAAGGCTTGGAAAGCACTGTTTGAAAAGAATATCTGGAAGATTCATTTTGTTTCTGCATTTGTTCACATAAAATAGCTCCTAAACACTCATTGTGTGAGGGGCAGCATGCCATGCGCTAAGGCATATAAGAAGTAAGACATGGGTTTTTTTTGCAAGGGCAGAGAGCCTCATGGGGAAAGTAAGATCCTTGAATAAAAATAATAAGTATGATATGAAGCAATATGTTTTGCTGTAAAATGAAGGCAACTGAAGGCTCTAGAAGAGCAGGAAAAACTTCTGATGGAGGATCTGTGAGGAGGTAAAGCAAGACACAGGAGTGGAGGGCATCTGAGCTGACACCAAGACAAGAGTGGTGTGTGCCTGTGGTTGGAATGCACTGGGGCTGGATTAAAGGAAAAGGCAATGGTGGGACATTGGTGCAGGAGAGTGCAGTCAAGAGCAGGATTCTAGCCAGCATGGCTCGTGCCCAGGAAGCCAGGAGTAAGACTGAAAGGTAGTTTGGGGTGCATTTGGAAGTAGCTTGGAGTATGTGTACAACATACAAGAGGGAATCCAGAATATTTCTGTTAATAGTGACCCAATCAAGGCAGAGCTCAAACTCAAAGCTGAAGCCACCTGCCAGATAGATTGTCTGGAATAGTTGAGGGGCTCTTGTCAGGGAGCCAGATGTGAGGTCAAAACCAAATTAGAGATGAAGCAATGGGAAAACAAAGCAGCAGAAAGTTGCAAAAAAGTGCTGAGGAGAAAAACAGATCCAAGTTGGTGTTCAATTAGATATGCTGGGGGTGGGTGAGGAATGAGGCAGGATGACTCATGTTTGGAGCCTGAGAGAACAAGTGTACCCTTAACAAACAAGGAAGTCAGCAGAAACTGGTTCTTGGGGAAGTTTAATTTTAGAAATTTTAAGTTTGAGGTGCTTCCAGGGTATCCAAATTTGATCCCTTTGTTGAATCTTTTATTGCAGGAGATAACAGGCAAGTCCATTCCGTTACCAGAGTCCTGCTGTTAACCAATCACCTACTTCACTTTTTCCATTGCTCCCTCTACCTCCTGCCTCAGGATTCTCTGACTTCTAGCATGAGCGTTGTCAGGTCTTTTGTATACGTTGTTAGATTCAAGAGACTGAAGAATCTGTAAGACAAGTAAACATTTTTCCTTGTTAATTTTGATTACTACTCCTCCTAAAATGTCATTGGGTCACTATGGCAACCCACAATGGTTCTCTTCACTAGGTCTCACCAAAGATGCCTTCCATACTAGCAGCAAAGCCTCGGAGGAAAGACAGAGTGAATTATGGAGAAAGAATATCCCATCTTACCACCCCCGTGGAACAGGAATTCTGGGAGAGGTCAGGGTTAGAAAGATATTTCCATGGAATCAGGTGGGAAAGCAATGAAGTAGTTGGTTTTCTGAGTGCATGCTTTAGCAAGTTTTGTTTTGTTTTGCAGTGCTGTGTCTCCCAAAATAGATCATACTGTACTAGGGGATAGTGAGTCATTCCACATTGTTTTCCTCACTTCTTCTCTGCATTTGTCCCTCATCAACTTCCTCTTATATCTAAATATTTGCCAGTGTTTCTGTCTAAGCATTTCTCCTGTCTCCACTGAGGTCAGAGAAAAGGGAAATAGACTAAAATCACCATACCATCAACAAGGGTTTATGAAGTATCTTGTATGTGGTCAGCATAATGCTAGGTGTTTCAGTCATGTCATATGAGTGATTGGAGTTAGGTAAGAAAAGGTTTACTTTCCTATGATGATTATTAAAAGTTTGAATGAGGGGCGCCTGGGTGGCTCAGATGGTTAAGCATCTGCCTTCGGCTCGGGTCATGATCTCAGGGTCCTGGGATCGAGCCCTGCATCGGGCTCCTTGTTCAGTGGAGAGCCTGCTTCCCCCTTTCTCCGCTTGCCTCTCTGCCTACTTGTGATCTCTCTCTCTGTCAAATAAATAAATAAAATCTTAAAAAAAAAATAAAAGTTTGAATGAGTTATCAAGAGAGGTCATATATTCTAAACATGGAAGAAATGGTTAGGTTACATGCTGCCTGATAATGGATAATGGAACACAAGCTCTTAGAGTTCTTGAGATAATACAGATATATTTCCAGCTATATTTCTTTTGGATATATGGGTTGATTCTTTTTCACTTTTTTTCCACACCTGTGTAAGAGAACCCTGTATCATTGTGCTTGTGACTCTTTTTATATATGGTTACTTTATATCTGCCTCATCTAGCGAAAGGTAAAATTCCATTCTTTCACTTAAAACTTTTTTTTAGTCATTGTAGAAATAAAGTATATAATCAGTTCTGAATCATATTCTTTAAATGAAGGCGATAAGTGATTTTCACCCTATCTACAGTAGATATTATGGAAATGACAAAACCTTTTTATTTGCATTAAGAGAGAAGGAGGGAAGAGTGTCCTAATTCAGCAGGAGGTATTTTTGTTTTGCATAACTAAGACATTTCCAATTTAGGGAATAAGTGTAGGTTAAGGTTCAGGGAGGTCAGAGAAAGACTAATGTAAAATATTTTCTCTTTTTCTGCAGATTTCTATGAATAGACCAAAAGCAGACCTCTACAGGATGTCTGGGTGCAGGTGAGGCTAAATTGAGGCAAATCTGCTTTACAGTATTGCAGTCTTACTTTCCTTTGGCTGGGGCTCCAGCCCCTAAGTGCAGAGTTCTTGCCTGCCTCCTTCTAACACTGTCTCCTCAGAAAGCTCCTACCTAATGTTGGGCCCTGTTGTTTTCCTTGGTGACTCTGATGGAAGGAGCTAGAAGCACCTGTATGTGCTGGGCATGAGGAATATATTTTGGGGCAGTATTTTTCCTCTTTGTTATCTCTGTTCTAACTATTCTCTGGGTGCAGCTTTACTCTAATTATAGGAAAGCTAAACAGGGTGAACTTTAGTCCAGGAACTTTTTCGGGTTCATTATATTTTGAGAGAGAAGAGTTTTTCATATAATTTCCCTGCTTAATGGTTTTCATCCTGCTTTGTGGGAAACATCTAGTTAATTGATTGATCACGTGATTTTGCTTTTGGCAAAATAGTGGGCATGTCAAGTCTCTAAGCTTATTTTCCTTTCTAAAAGTAGGCATAACCACGCTTCAATTCTAGGTTTATTTTGAGGATTAAATAAGATCATGCATAATGCCTAGAACATATATTTGGTAAAAGAATCAATTACATTTAGTTTATCACCAGTATTATGATGTGCTAAATTCACTGTTAATTCTGAATTTCGGAGTTTTGAGAATGGCGCACTTAATTTTATATTAACTTACTGTAATAGGAACCACTTATCGAGAGCTTACTATGCGTGAGCACCTATGTTAAACACTTAATATTAACCAGTTTAATTCTGACTATAGCATCAGGAAGCAAGTTCCATTATCTCTATTTTATGAAGCCTGAATGGAAGTAACTTGCCTGATGGCAGCCTGTTAAGGTACTGTACTCCTGATTGTACTATACTGCCTCCTTGTGACCCTCTTCTAAATACTAGTGTCATATGTTGAAATCACAATCTGCAAACTTGAACAGTAGTTCTCTGTTGATTGCAAGATTGACTGCGAGGCAGGAAATGTTGCAATTGGATGGAAAGAGCTTATGAGCTTGGAACTCTAGGATAGGGCGTATCATGGATCGAGGCCTCTGAGAACAGCTTTCTTCCTTTCTAGAAAATTGGCTAAGAACCTGGGCTCTGGAATCATATTTTCTGGGTTGTAGCCCAGCTCTGCTACCTAGTAGCTTTGTGACCTGGGGCAGGCTCAGCTCTCTGAGTCTCAGTTCCTTATCTATCTTAACATTACCTATCATAATATTACCTGCGTTAGGGAGTTGTTATGAGGATGAAATGAGTTAATACATGTGGGTTCCTTAAAGTAGTGGCTGACACTTGGTAAGCACTGTTACATGTTATTAGTGTTTCTATGCCCTTCACTTTGTATCTCTCTTCTGCCTGTCTCCATTTCTGCATTGTCGCACTTCTGCTAAGGAAGGGATAGATTTACTTAAAGATGTTGTGATGCCTGTCTGCAAGATCATATTATGCTTTCATAATTTCTAGTGTATTTTAATAGAGGGAAAAGTTGATTGTTACCCTTGAATTTCTTCCATCTCCAGAAACAATTACTGCTTAGAATTAATAGGATCAATATTCTTCTAGATGTTTAATTCTGACTTCACATTTATGAAACTGAAACCTGTTAGAAAATCAGTATTAACAAAAGCCAAATATATTGAGTGAAACCTATCGGCCTTGTCTTCGTCATAACTTCAGATTAGAAGTAAAAGCGAACTTAAAGTTTGTGGCTGGATAGAGTCTTTTCTATTTTTATGCAATTATTGGATATGAGGTACATTGGCAAGGTATCTTACATAGCCTTTTGCCCAGCTTAAGGAAGAGTTAATAAACTAAAGTTATGTAAAGTGCATTAAACTCCTCAGGAGAGAAGTGTTATATTAATACCTGCCTCACAGTGATAGTCTCAGACTTAATGATAGAAAGTTTATAAATTGCCTTGGTACTCCCAGTAACATCCTGATGAAGCATCGTTTCGTTTTATTGCAAAGAGCTCTAAGTTAAGGGGGGAATAATATCCCAGTTCTTATTTTACAATCAGAAGTACATAAAATAAAGAGAAAACATTTTGTTCCAGTTGTGAATGCTAGAGGTGATCATTTTTGTGTTTTCTTTCTCTATTACTTTTGGGAGAGGGGTGGAATTTATAATGCACAGTTTAATCAAGCACTCATTAAAATAGGTAATGGCAGAAATAGTGATCATGATACAGAGACCTTTAAGGACACTATTATTCAAACATTTAAAAATTAAATTCCAGTTTTAAAAGAGTCAAACCCCATTTCATATGATTCTATTAAGTTTGGCATTTTTGAGATGTCTTAAATCGATACCTGTAATACTTACAAACATCAGTGGAGAGAATAGTATTGTAAACACATATTCTTGCTGTAGGGTACATTTTAAATGTCTAAATACTAATCAATATAGAGAAATTAAGTATTGACTAAAATAGCTTTATAATAAGTAATTATTGGTTTGCTCTTTTAGAAATTAGACATTTTCACTTTGGGAATAAAGAGTAAATTTACTGTCATGAAATTAAAGTGTTTTTGACCTTTTTGTACAACTTTCCTCTCTCTATGAAATGATTAGGTTTAAATATGATTGCACAGCTGTATTATGTTGCAAGCATCAATTTTTAATTATTATAAGGTCAATGTTAGAACAAATGTGATTAGTACCGTACCTCAGTGTACTTATTTACTCTGCACTCAAAAACCACCCTGTGTTTACTGAAACCAACCTGCACCTCTCTCTGCTGATATGACTAATTAGATTTATGTCAAATCCTTTTTTTTCCCCCAGTGTTCATCCTATGTATATGATTTTGTTGATTCTTTCAATTTTAAAAAATACAAAGTGCTTAACTTATCTCTTCCTTTCAGATAGTGGGGATGTTTATTTTCCTATGTGTGTGTAGGTGTCTCTGTGTGTATAACCATATATATTAGTAACTGCACATTTCCCCTGCTTTTGTATAACATGATGTCTTAGGCACCTTGAGCTGCTGTAGCAGAGTATCATAGACTGGGTGGCTGAAATGATAAGCATTATTTCTCACAGTTCTAGAGGCTGAGAAATCCAAGATCAAGGTGCCAGCCAATGCGGTGTCTGGTAAGAGCCCTCTTTCCGGTTTGCAGATGACTGTCTTTGGTTATGTCCTTATGTGGCTTTTCCTTGGTGGGTGCACATGGAAAGACACACAGAGGGAGCCCTTCCTTTTCTATGAGAATTAATTGTATTATGAGGGCACTACCCTTATGGCCTCCTCTAAACTTAATTACCTCCCAAAGGCCCCCACCTCCAAATATCATCCCATCTAAGGCCTACCTAAAGAGAAAAGGAGTTTCCTTTCCAGGCATGGGTTTATATGTTTCCATGTTTGTAGAAATTTGTTGTATTTTTCTTATTGCTCCAAGTGACTTTGGATTTAGCTCTTTAAGTGAAAAGATATGGCATATGAAAATGACAGAATAATGCATGATCTACATAGTAGTCATTAAAATTCCTTAGATGTTCAGCGTGAATAGTAATCCAGTTTTAACAAAAAAGTAGTTTTCTAATTCATAACTGTTTATCTTTCATTTTTGTTGATAGATTATTTATATTTTGAAAATAATAATATGTTAAAAAAACCATTTGTTGTATTTAGTAAACAAAGCAGTGTAAGATTTCCTACAAACTAGAACAAACAGACTAGATATTCCATCCTCATGGCTTGGTGAATGGATGGTCAGATGCTGATTGGGCTCCACTGGGGATCTTAAGATGCAGGAGTGAAGAATAGATCATCACTTGGCTATGAAAAGTGGCAGAGGGGCTGGGGGGTTGGGGGGAAAGGACTCATTAGTATTGATCATGGTGGCCTATAAAGAGGATAAGCCTTGCCTTTGATTCCTTCATGCTTCTTCAGTCAATTGAGGAGGGGCATAAGGAACATTTACAGGAATCATAAGAACTTTACTTCTGTGTTGGTTGATGTGGTTTTCGCTGCCATTTCCTTCTCATCCACTATGTTATTTTCGAGTCACATATTCTGAAAATATTTGCCTTTAAAAAGAAATACGTAGGGTGCTCTTGTTGAGAAATTTCAAGGCCTAATAATTAGGGTCGGATGATGGAATTCCAGACCTTGAAAGGAGTTGGGAGGTATTTTGGGATTGGATGGTTCTTTTCCAAACC
This sequence comes from Potos flavus, assembly GCA_028534135.1. Lineage (NCBI taxonomy): Eukaryota > Metazoa > Chordata > Mammalia > Carnivora > Procyonidae > Potos > Potos flavus. Next base: position 58,263,225 of record CM052895.1, read on the forward strand.
TCTTAAATTATGTTCCTCAAGAGTAAAGTTATTCTCAGTAGTTTTGTGAGCCACTTATTCTCATTCTGCAGCTCTGCTGCTGCGTCACCCTCCCTATCTGCATACCCCAATACTGTGAATAATGCACCGTAAACATTGCTAAAGAAATTCTTTTTCTTTCACACATTACATCATGGAAGCAAGCAAAAAACTTGTTATCATGCACTAATGTTGTAGAAGATCATGAATGTATGATTTGAATATAAAAGCCACAGAAATATTGTTTAGCAGGGTTAAAATCATGCTTTATTCCTCTCAGCCAAGGAACTTGGGCAAAACTTTTTGAAACAGGAAATGTCACTGTTTTTATTTTAATTTTATATTTTTATTTTTAAAAAATATTTTATTTATTTGACAGAGAGAGACACAGCGAGAGACGAAACACAAGCAGGGGGAGTGAGAGAGGGAGAAGCAGGCTTCCCCGAGAGCAGGGAGCCTGATGCGGGGCTCGATGTGGGGCTCGATGCGGGGTGTGATCCCAGAACTGTGTGATCATGACCTGAGCCGAAGGCAGATGCTTAATGACTGAGGAACCCAGGTGCCCCAAAGTGTCACTGTTTTTAGAGATCACACATGGGTTGCTGCAGTTATGTGAAGCCTTTTATCAGTTACCTTCATTGAGCCTAACTCTTTCCCCACGACATAATTAAAACACTTTAAAAAACAAGAGGACCAACTATGGTACTTCATTTTCAGTCTCTGACTACCTTTAGATTTGCTTTTTATTTCAAGGCTATTGTCTTGATTTTGGACATACAGTAATTTGTATGGATTATACACTTAGAGCAGATTAAACTGTGTTCAGTTTGGTAGTCAGAGGAGTATAGGGAGTATAAATGGGCCACAAGATGAAAGTGCAACAATATCATGTTGCTATATGTTTCTCAGTAAAATAAAATCCCTGTATTAATTATCCACCTTAGTTTGGCTAGATATGCAACATTAGTCATAATTCATTTGTTATTCTCTCCTTTTTTGCTGTGGTACAGGATGCTCAGGTGGCCTACACAATCTGAAAAAAATAGGAAAGGGCTATTGGTTATCAGTTTACTTTTTTTGCCATTGTGATTGATGCTCATGGTATAAACTTTGATGGCCAGTTTGGAGGTGCAGAGCCTCACTCAGTATAGGTAAAGGTGGAACAGAGAATTTTTCCAAAGCTTTGGTTTTTAAAAGACTATTGGAAAATGAAATTTTTGAACAGCCTGGAGCTATTTTACTTAGCCTAATCATATCTGTGCCTCTCTGGCATGGTGAAACACTTTCATAAAGACACATAAATAGTCAATTATCCTATAAAAACATGATAATCGCATGAGAAAAGTGAAAATATTGTAATGAAAATACATTTTATATTCCTGGATAATAAAAATGAAACATTAGGGCTATAACAAGTGGTGGTGAAGAGAGGGTGAAATGAAACACATAATCTGTCACTGGGAGTATAAGGAGGTACCCCTGAATTCATCTCTATGGCATATAGATTAGAGCAACTCTTGAACATGTGTGCTGGGAGATGTGTACCTGCATTTCATAGCCCTGTTGTCCATAACAAAAAATTGAGGACAACTTGAACACCCTACAGCCAAACACTAGATAACTATATTGTGTTATACACACACACACACACACACACAATATTTAACAAAAAATTTGAAAATTCCAAAAAGTTAAATTTTGGGGTTCCTAAATTCCATTTGTATGTTTCATTTCCTTTCAAGGGATATGGGAAACTTATCACATAACAAATATTTATTGATTCCTTACTGTGTATTAGTTATGTAATGTCGAAAAAAACAAAATCCCTGCCTTTACTTATTTATTTTTTTATTCATTTAACAAATGTTTATTTTTTAATTTTTTAAATTTTTAAAAATTTTTTATTTTTTAATTAACACATAATGTATTATTTGCTCCAGGTACATGTCTGTGGATCCTCAGGCTTACACATTTCACAGCACTTACCATAGCACATACCCTCCTCAGTGTCCATAACCCAGCCACCCTATCCCTACCCGCCCCTACGCCCCAGCCACCCTCAGTTTGTTTCGTGAGTTTAGGAG
>CM052895.1:58265826-58300978 GCA_028534135.1 Potos flavus
TGTTTCCTTTGCTGTGAAAAAGCTTTTGATCTTGATGAAGTCCCAATAGTTCATTTTTGCCCTTGCTTCCCTTGCTTTTGGTGATGTTTCTAGGAAGACGTTGCTGCGGCTGAGGTCGAAGAGGTTGCTGCCTGTGTTCTCCTCAAGGACAAAATCCCTGCCTTTAAAAGGCGTAAATTTTGGTGGGGGAGAAGAACACTAAGCCTCTACATAAATAAACATATAAATAGATAGGTACAATATATATATTTTACAATTTCAGATTGAGATCAGAATTAGAAGACAAAGTATGAAGAGAGAAGGTGATGGTGGGGTGTCAGAAGTGGATATTTTTGATTGATTGGGAAGGCTTTCAGAAGCTCATGACATGTGTGATCAGAGTCCTGGATGAAGTGTGGAACCAGCCATGTGAATATTTAGGGGAAGAACATTCTAGGCAGAGTGAAGAGCCACTAACTTACCTCCCAAAGCCCACTCCAAAACCTTCCCCCTCATCCAGGGCACTTTGTACAAAAAAGGAGGAGTCTCTACCCCTCATACATCCCGAACACCTTTTATTTCTCAAGGCTCAAAGAAGTTATCCTCTTGCTCTCAGGTAGGGCCATCCTAGGCCCCCGTAGACCAGAGTCTACGGCCTCTGTAAGCAGAAGCATTACCAAATGGAGCCCTGTTAACTTTCCTCTTTGGCAAGAGAGTTTCCAGACCTCTAGGAGTCCAAGGTACATTTGCTGTCTTGTAGGTGGTAGAGAACAACGTCTCTCTAATTCTTTTTGGTCTTCAAAGAAGCAAGAAGAAAACACAAATAACTATTGTAATAGATTATCTTGCTATTTATGTATGACAAAAATGTTTTGAAGTCTGATTGACAGTGGTCCAGGAAAGATGCAAAACCAGTCTTCAAAAATGCCTAGAGTAGAAGGTTTTCTAGATTACATTTTTAAAAAATTTTATTAATATATAATGTATTATTTGCCCCAGGGGTACAGGTCAGTGACTCATCAGGCTTACACATTTCACAGTATGTGCTATGATGCACATACCCTCTTCAATGACCATAACCCAGCCACCCTAACCCTTTCCTCCCACCCCCCAGCAACCCTCAGTTTGTTTCCTGGGATTAAGAGTCTTTTATGATTTGTCTCCCTCCTCAGTCCCATCTTGTTTCATTTTTTCCCTCCCGACCCCACATGACCCTCCGCCCTGCCTCTCAAATTCCTCATATCAGAGAGATCCTATGATAATTGCCTTTCTCTGATTGACTTATTTTGCTTAGCATAATATCCTCTAGTTCCATCCACGTCGTTGCAAATGGCAAGATTTCGGGGGTTTTTTTGATGGCTACATAGTATTCCATTGTGTGTGTGTGTGTGTGTGTGTGTGTGTGTGTGTGTGTGTACCACATCTTCTTTATCCATTCATCTGTGGATGGACATCTAGGTTCTTTCCATAGTTTGGCTATTGTGAACATTGCTGCTATAAACATTCGGGTGCACATGCCCCTTCAGATCACTACATTTGTATCTTTAGGGTAAATACCCAGTAGTGCGATTGCTGGGTGATAGGGTAGCTCTATTTTCAACTTTTTGCGGAACTTCTATACTGTTTTCCAGAGTGGCTGCACCAGCTTGCATTCCCACCAACAGTGTAGGAGGGTTCCCCTTTCTCCTCATCCTCGCCAGCATCTGTTGTTTCCTGACTTGCTAATTTTAGCCATTTTGACTGGTGTGAGGTGGTATCTCACTGTGGTTTTGACTTGTATTTCTCTCATGCCGAGTGATGTTGAGCCCTTTTTCAGGTGTCTGTTGGCCATTTGGATGTCTTCTTTGCCGAAATGTCTGTTCCTGTCTTCTGCCCATTTCTTGATTGGATTATTTGTTCCTGGGTGTTGAGTTTGATAAGTTCTTTATAGATTTTGGATACTAGCCATTTATCTGATATGTCATTTGCAAATATCTTCTCCCATTCTGTCGGTTGTATTTTGGTTTTGTTGACTGTTTCCTTTGCTGTGCAAAAGCTTTTGATCTTGATGAAGTCCCATTAGTTCATTTTTGCCCTTGCTTCCCTTGCCTTTGGTGATATTTCTAGGAAGAAGTTGCTGCAGCTGAGGTCGAAAGGGTTGCTGCCTATGTTCTCCTCAAGGATTTTGATGGATTCCTGTCTCACATTGAGGTCTTTCATCCATTTTGAGTCTATTTTTGTGTGTGGTGTAAGGAAATGCTCCAGTTTCATTCTATAGTTAGTGTATGGAAGTATCTTTATATGAGCATGGTTAGCTCATGTGATCATCTTTAGCTAGGGATGATAGAGGGTTCTGGCATAGTGAACAGGTGGCATAAAGATGTCAAACCACTCAGCTTCTCTGAGTATTAATCTCTCATCTGCTTCTACCTGAAATGGTTATTGTGTAGATTAAATAAACCAATGAATATGAAGTTGCTTTGTAGCTGATGTGACTGTCCAGTAAAGGTAAGAATAATCATTTGGAATTCAAAACAATTTTTTATGATCTGTGATTTTGTTTTTAATTATCATAAGCCTTATCACATAATTTACAAGTTTGTGCTGATGATACATCACTTTAAAGTATGATACATACATTAATCCTTCTAATGAGTTGGCAAAAGCACCATTACCAATCATACATATATGGTAATTCTACAGTTGTGTTTTTGAATAGCTGTTTAGAAGACAATCCTGAATTATAACTTTGTCTGACTTAGTAAAGAATTCATAAGCCAAGTTTGCTACTATATCTTGTCACACTGAATTTTAAAAGCATCTGACCTTATAGATGATCTATAAAATGTGAGAAGTGTTAAATATTCTTTATTTAATATTATACATAAACCAAACTAAAATGCCTTTCATTAAGCAAAAAACAATATTTTAGACACAGAGAACTTTAATTAAATCAGGATCGTTAAGACCAAAAAGATAAAGTGGACATTGCTAGCTTATCATCAGTCCTTGGCTTTAACAGGCTAACGAACATGACTTGAAGAACAGCTGAGTCTTGCTGTTCTGTGGACAGTGAAGGGACTTCCTCAGTATTTAAACGTATTTATATAACAAGCTATATACAAATTTAAATATAAAACCAATCTCCTACAGGTTTAGAGCTGGCATTTGCCATCTCTGTGAAAAGCTGAACATTACTAATCAATTCCAATCATGTCTTATGAAGGAGAAAACAGTGGCAGCACTTGCTGAACCAGAATTACTATCAAAGTTCCAAAAGCTGATTCATATTCATTTCACCACAAGCCAATCTTATTTAAATCAGGACTGTCCAAAAGAAATAGTCTATCAGCCATTCATGGTCTGAATTCTGGTATATGAAATCAGTTTAAATAAGGTACACACAAAACAAGGAATGAGACATTTTTGTTTTGTAGTAAATAAGGCAGTGACCAACTACAGCCCCTTAGGAGCTTTTTTAAAAAAATTCAATTTTATTTAAATTCAGTTAATTAAGATGCAGTGTATTATTAGTTTCAGAGGTAGAGTTTAGTGATTTATTAGTTCATGTAATACTCAATGCTCATTACATCACATTCCCTCCTTAATGCCTATCATCCAGTTACCCCATCCCCCCACCCACCTCCTCTCCAGCAACTCTCAGTTTATTTCCTATAGTTAAGAGTCTCTTAACTTAAGGTTCGTCTCCCTGTCTGATTTCAGCTTATTTTATTTTTCCCTCCCTTCCCCTGCGGTCCTAGCTTTTTTGAGATAAGCTGTCAAGTCTGCCCTTTCCCCTGCCTTAATGCCAGCAAAGATCACTTTTGTTCCAGGGATGTACTTCTTGGTATTCTCCAAATACTCCATTCACGCCTCCTCTCTCCAGGTGATGCCTTTGTTCTTATTGGCATCTGTGTAAGAAAATCCAGGGGCCTGACCTGTCTTTTGCCCAAATAAACCATGGAGAATTGGCCCAGTCTTGTGCTTGTTTCCTTTTTCCATGGTATGACACTGGGCACACTTCTGAACAAAAATCTTCTTGCCTTCTCAACATTGCCCATTTTAAAGTCGCTCTTTCATTGTGTGTGAAATGAAGGTGCCCACTCTCAAGCCTGATGTCCTGCTCTCTACTCAACACAAATTTATTTATTTCTTTTTAAAAAAGATTTTATTTATTTATTTATTCGAGAGAGAGAGAGTACAAGCTGAGGAGAGAGGCAGAAGGAGAGGGACAAGCAGACTTCCCACTGAGCAGGGACCCTATGTGGGGCTCGATTCTAGGACCCTAGGATCATGACATGAGCTGAAGGCAGACGCTCAATGGATTGAACCACCCAGGCACCCCAAGACAAATTGAATTTTGAACTCTGGTTCTACTCTTACTGGATATGAGTAAGCTGCTTTTCTGAGTCTTGACTTCCTTGTTTGTAAGCGGAAGATTCACTCAAAAATTTTGGTAGCTTACATAACCAGACTCTGTGTTAAGAGTTAGAAAATAATAAGAATGGTAATAATACTCATTATGAACTCAGAAGTTTGTCTTGAGGAATAAATAACTTACCTTCAGCATTCGTTACATTGTTTGGTGTATAGTGGGTAGAGGTAATTATTATTAATATCTGAGTAATATTTATATCTTCAGTTCAGATATTTTCCTTGAACTCTAGACTTTTATATTCAACTGCCTAATTGCTATCTTGGAAATTATTATTATATATTATATTATTATATAATATATTATGTGATACATATATAACAGATATATAATATATGTATTATATATTATAGATATTTGAAATCGAACACATCAAAATAACTCTAATTTTTTCCTTATTTTCCCACCATCTTCCATATCTCAGTAAATAGAAAAATCATCCGTTAATTTGCTTAATCATCATTGACCTCCTATTTTCTCTCACATGCTACATCCAGTTTTGCTGACACTCACCACCATTTTGTAAATAATGAAAATGAGGCTTAGAGAGTTTAAGTAATGTGTACATGATCCCACAGCTAGTAAAATAAGTGGGGGCATCAGGATTCCAGTTCAAGTCTTGTGATTTCCAATCCATTGCTATTTTACTTTACTATTACACTTTTTATTATACTATTTTATGGTATCAGGGCATGAATAAAGTTCTTTATCATCTTGGTTAATTCAGTGAATTAGTACATGTTGATTTAACGCTCATAATTACCACCTCTTGCAAATACTAGAGAATATAAATGTAGAAAGAAAATTATGAAGCTGTATTTAAAGAAAATTATTTGTTTCTGAAAGTCCAATTTAAATAGGAGGACAAAAGGAAATATATTTTCAAATAAATAGAGCACTGGTGGAAAGCAAGATTTTGATGAGCTTACACTAGGAGATACTATCATATAAAACTGATGGCATCTTTCAGAAATTATTAAAAGCTACAACATCAGCAATAGAGGGATTGGAAGTCTCTTCAAGTATCTACTCTGCCTAGTCTTGTGGAAATCTCTGGGACTGTAGGAATGGTAACTCTTTTTTTCAAGGGAAATCAATACTCTTCTCTGTTACCAAACATTAGTGGGAAATATAATGGGGAAAGAGTTAGATGGAGAGAGAAAAGCCCGAGAGAACTTATTTATGCTGATTTAAAGAATGCTGAGTATAATAATTATTAATTGCAGTAAAAAGGCACTAATTAACTTGCATTTGGTGTTGAAAGCAGCAACCTTCTCTATGATTTCTCAAACTCATATTTAAATGAAAATATGGTCACCCAAGAAAATGATTTGATTAAAACTCTTCACTTTCGACATTGGTAATTACCACAATATTTTTTATTGTAGTCTCTTTGAATATTAGTCTAATTTTATGATGCCTATCACTGACGTACCTAACTGCTAGAAGTTGATATGGTAATACACTTATCATTAGTGCTTACTGATCTGTGAATTAAACATTGGTGTAAAAGATGCTTCTCACAGTCAGGGAAATGTTAATTAAATTGGCAAGTATAAAAACACTTCTTTTGAGCAATTTTTAATTTAAGGAGTTAGAATAAATATATTACACGTAAGGGTATTCTGATTTATGTATTTTGGGATAGAGGACAAATGACTTTGGCAGGTTCCGTCTTTGAGTCATCAAATAGGTGTCTGTGTTTCTAATTAAGTATTTTGACACAAACTTTGAATGTAATAAGATAATATTAAAAGATTGTTTATAGAAAGATAACTCATAAGGCATAGGATGATGAGGCTGCCAAGAAAAGTATAATTTTTAACTATTTAAAAATCATGGTATAAAGAAAGGAGAGGTGGTAGTGTTGCTGTATTTCCTGTTGGTGGGAGCACATATGGATGGTTGTCTTCACCAGTGAGGGCTGTGTCTTTGGGGAGAGGGAGAGAATAACGAGCATTGGGAGAGGATTTGAAACCATGATAATGAAGTCAGTTCTGAAAGTCATGAGAATGTTTAGTCTAGAGAGAGAAAGGCATACATAGATGGATGTGTTAGTCCTCTTTACATTTTTTTCCCCTTTGGTTATCTGGTATCTTTGCTATACTGGTTAGTAAACATTTTGAATTTCACCACTGCCTCTGTCTGCCACATAAGATTTTCCTCAAGTGTGTCAGAGGCCTATTATAATGAGAGAGGTTTTTTTTTTTTTTTTAACAGAGCTACTGAAAGATCTGTCAATTGAAAGGCTCCATTCTCCATAAAAGGCAGTAGGGATTATGAATAATGTATATATTTTTCTGAATAGATGTATACAGAAACAATATTCTGAATATATATATTCCAGAAAAAAAATATATGTTTAAAACCAGGAACTAAATGGAAGGATTCACTTATAATTTGACAGTTAGTTATGTAAGGAGTCATATATAAAACTTCTGTTGACTAATGCCATATTTTCAATTTATTTAAAGAATTTTTGGTGTCCATTACAGCCTGGCGTTCTGGCTCTCCAGCCTATCTGCCCCTTAATACAACTTTGGTTGGATGGCATGTTTTTATTGGAAAGATAGATAATAAAATCAAGTGGAGCTAAAATGTTTGGGATTCAGGACTCTTAAGTTCATTCCCACCCTAGAATACTATAATAAAATATCAAAAGATAAGTTGGTAGTCAAGGATACACAAAAACATCTTGATTGAAACTATTCAGCTAACCAATTGATCTGGTTTTTGTATGTGTCTTGAAATTAGGACACAATAGTTGTAGCTACAGATTAATTATCAGAAAGAAGAGGCAGTAAGTTTCATGCATTGTTCTTCCTGTTTGTACTGTCTCTCAAAAGATTAGTGTTAGTCCTTGATTATAGAATCTTCCAAATGAAAATGATGGCATTTCTGACTTTTCAGAATGAGATTTTTAAAAATTATGAACTTGTTATCCAAGGTAGAGAACCAACATTTTCTTTCATTACTAATGTTACTTGTGATTTCTAATTAAGACAGAGACAGTTTGCTGAAGAGACAGTTTGTGTGAAATGTAAATCTGTAATTTTGCAGATTGGGTTTTTTTGCCCTTGCCTCCAGTCAGCATTTTATTTTAAACCATTTGAATATATATACACACACACACACACACACACACACACACACATATATACACACACTTATATAAATAAATAAATATATATATATTTAAATAAATTGGCTCCTTGTAAAATGTTCCTATCAAATTCATGGAGTAAATATTGTGCTCTTTGTGTGTGTGTGTGTGTGTGTGTATGTGTAAAGCTATTAGTGACCATGGATTTGCTATGGTTCACTCAAACTTTTTGCTGGCCTGATGTTGTAACTGGTCAACAACCGAGACAATTGTCTTTGTTAATGCAGGGATCGCACTAGCTCAGGTCTTTAATATAATTCTGGTTAAGAACTTGGTCATGGCTCATACTGGTTATCCAAGAGCTAAAAAATGAAGTTTATGACTTAGGCTGGTTTGCTCTTCACTACCACATTAAGTAAGAAAACTATAAATGTTAGAAATAAACTTATAAAGAAGGAATCTATCTTTAAAAAAATTAAAAAAAATAAAATAAAGAAGGAAACTATACATATATGAAGAAAACTATAAAATCTACTGAAGTACATTAACCAATCTGAAAGATACCACGCTTTTTGGCTGGGAAGACTCAATAATATAAAATGTCAATAATACCAGATTCATATATACATTATTTAATACAACTCCAACTAGACTCTCAATATTTTTAAAACACTTTGGACAAAATGATACCATTTAAATATAAAAGAATGAGCAACAAGGTTAGCCAAAAAAGTTAGGAAAAAATGAGCAGTGGGACTAACTATGTCTTAATAGGTCTTAAAATATTAATCTATATTTAGCAAACAATATGGTATTGGTATATGACCAGAAATATATATATATAGTGGAAGAATAAAATAGAGAGTTCAAGTTAGTATACAAGGGATTTAATATATAGAAATTTTATGGGAACAAGTTTTTTGTGTAATCAGTGTGAATACAATTGATTATTCATTTGGAAGAAAGTGAAAATGGGCTCTTTATTCCTTTTATCATATACAAGATATAAAACTGAGTAGGAGTAAAGATTTATATATTATGAATTTGTTGAGATAACTTGACTCTCTGCTTTCCATCAGTCGAGTTAGAGAGACTTATTTTCTTTTTCTTTCTTTCTTTTTGCTCGCCTCGCCTAGCCTCGCCTCTCCTCCCATCTCCTCTCCCTACCTTCCTTCCTCCCTTCTTCTTCCTTTCCTTCTTTCAAGTTTTTATTTAAATTCTGATTAACATAGAGTATAATATTAGTTTCAGGTGTACAATATAGTAATTCAGCACTTCCATACATCACCCTGTGCTCATCACAACAAGTGTACTCCTTAATCCCCATCACCTATTTCACCCATCCCCCCACCCACCTCCCCTCTGGTAACCATCAGTTTGTTCTCTATAGTTAAGATTCTGTTTCTTGGTTTGGCTCCCTCTCTTTTTTTCCACTTCTTCTCCTTTGTTTTGTTTCTTAAATTCCACATATGAGTGAAATCATATGGTGTTGTCTTTCTCTGATTGATTTATTTCACTTAGCATAATACTTTCTAGCTCCATCCATGTCATTGCAAATGGCAAGATTTCATTCTTTTATATGGTTGAGTAATATCACATCTTCTTTATTTATCAGTTGATAGACACAGGGTATTTCCTTAACTTGACTATGGTAGATATTGGAGCTGTCAACATTCGGGTGGATGTATCCCTTTGAATTAGTATTTTTGTCTTTTTGGGTAAATGCTTAGTAGTGTGATTGCTGGATCATGGGGTAGTTCTATTTTTAACTTTTGGAGGAACTGAGTTGGAGAGATTTTTAAAAAGTAAAGATAAATCACGGTAAACCATGCACACATACACACATGCACAGTAAAAGCCACAGAAAACTATATTCTAGGTTTCTAATGTTGATTACCTTGATGGCGATATGATGATTTATAGAAAGGTAGAGGGAAGACAAGAAAAACAACTACACAGATAAAGAAAGAATGAGTTAATAAAAATTGTTTACAATAAAAATTACCCTGAAAGAGGTAAAAATGTGTGTGTGTGTACACACGCGTGCATTAAAAGAACCATGGGTGGTCGGCACTAAAAGTGTTAATAGTGGATGTTGCTGTGTTGTGGAATTTATAATGCTTTTTGCTTCATTTTGCTTTTCTATATTGATTAAATTTCATTTACAAAGAACATTTATAATTACATAAGCAGAGCAAAAACTGCTGAAGGATTTCTGAATGACGAGCAGTCAGACCTGAGAAATGAGAAGAGGAAGATGGAAGGGTCTTAGAGGTGCACAGGAAGATACTAAGTGATTACATATTGCAGCAAATGTTCATAGTTTTTCCTTCTTTAAAATTACTGACATATTAAAAAAATAACAATTTGTTATGGAATATGAAGATTTTAATTTTTATAGTGTTTGTCGAAAAAGAGGGATAAGCTTATAACAAAAGGGGGAAATAATGTTTGCTGCTGCTATAACTATTATGGTTTTGTACTGTGTCAACTAAGCTTGGTTTCTTTCCCACTGTTCTTTTCCCTGTGTGGTTTTGGGTTAGGGTTGCCAAAAGAGAAATGTAAATGAGATTTGGGGGTGACAATGAAGCAGTAGATACTATGTTTTGATATATGTACCTGATGAACTTAGGAATCTGGCTGAATATATTTAGATATTGCCAAATAGGTTTTTGTGTGTATGTGTGTTTGCTGGTGATAAAACGAAATGAGAAGAGAGATATGAACTCAAGGAGAAACTGTTTTGAATAGAATGTTGAGACTTAGGGAATGGTTTTTAATGAAAGTTAGGGGAAATACACAGTAGTCACGGTTTTCTGTATTAAAAAAAATAGTTTCTCACCTTTAGAGTCTCCCAACACAAGATTCTCAGTCAGTGGTGACATCTGAGCAAAGATCAAATCTACGATGGTACAAATGAAGATTTCTAGAGTATGCCTGTAAGATCCTTTGTTGTGACCTGAGGAAAACTTAATAGTGTGCTTAGCAGGCCTTCTAAGAATATTCTGGTATGCTTTCTCTGATAGAAAATAAAGACCCTGAAGGATCTTACCCTGAAGGATCTTAAGGGTATGACTCTTAGATATTTCCTCCCTCCCTCCCTCCCTCCCTCCCTTCCTTCCTTTTCTTTCTTAAGATTTTATTTATTTATTTGAGAAAGAGAGAGAGAATGAGAGAAAGCACAAGAGGGGGGAGGGTCAGAGGGAGAAGCAGACTCCCTCCTGAGCAGGGAGCCCAACGCAGGACTCAGTCCTGGGACTCTGGGATCATGACCTGAGCCGAAGGGAGTCGCTTAACCAACTGAGCCACCCAGATGCCCGACTTTTAGATATTTTCAACGAGACAAGGCTTCAAAATAATTTTTTTAGAGGTGGGGAGGGTCAGAGGGAGAGAGAGAATCTTAACCAGTCTCCACATGCAGCGTGGAACCTAATGTGGGGCTTGCTCTCACATCCCTGAGGTCATGACCTGAGCTGAAATCCAGAGTTGGACACTTAACCGAATGAGCCACCTGGGGGCCCAAGGCTTCAACCTATCTTGTCATTGTCCTATGGAACCTTGGTGCTTAGGCCAAGTATTTTTTGGAAAGAAGTAAGGGTGTAACTTTTGTTGAATGGAGTGGATTATGATTTGGAACATAGGAAGTACACAAAACTTTCAAAGGAATTATGTAAGATTGGTATGCAAAGGATGAGATAGTATAAAATGAAAAGGTTTTGTTCCCTTAACCTGGAGGAGGCAGGCTGAACAAAACTCCTTATTACAAGGTTGTCTGTTCTTTCTCATGGGAAAAGGATGACTCAGAGGGCAGAACTAACATCTTAGAAGGAGCAGTCAAAGTTCCAGTAAGTCATTCCCAAGAAGCATGACTGTGCCGTTACCAAGTAACTGGCAACACACACCAAAGTGGATTTCAGAACTGCTGTGGACCTGCTGTGTGTTTCCCATTTTGTCTTTTTGTGAAAAGCAGTATCTACTTCAGTTATTTTGAGTTTTCTCATCAGTGTGTGGGGTGTGTATGTGGCAGATAATTTGTCTCTTCAGTTAACAGTCTTCAGATTGGTAGGAACCATACTTGAGGAACTAAACCCAAGGAAACACAGCACATCTGCACCTGGACCTGACTGAAATGACAAGATCTTGGAGGCTGAGACCAATGATATAGTGGGACAAAAATGTTGGGAGTGTTGAGTGAGTGGGAGAGGCATGAATTTTGGTGGCCCAAGGATAGACTTTGATAGATAGTAAAAAATGGTCCTTCTGAATTCTGTTCTTCTTTGCACAAATATACCTGCTCCTACTCATGTCAAAGGATAGAGTTTAGTTTCCTTTCCCTTGAATCGGGGCTGATCTTAGTGACTTGCTTGACTAATAGAATGCAGTGAAAATGATTATATGGGACTTCTGAGGCTAGGTGATAAGCTTTACTGCTTCTGCTTTGTTCTATTGTAATGCTTGCTTAAGAGATATCCTGTCTTAGAAATTAGCTACTGCTATGAGAAGCCTAGGCAACATGGAAAGGGCACTTTTTAAGGCATTCCAGGTGAACACTCCAACTGAGCTCCCTCCAAGACCCAGGATCATTTGCCATCTTGGATAAGCAGCTCAGCTGAGCCTTAGCCATTGTATTACTCTAATCACATTGGAGAACCGAAGTAAGCACCACCCAGCAGAGCTCAGTCAATCCATTGAACTGTGAGAGAGTACAAGAAATTGCCTTAAGCAGCTAGATTTTATGATGCTTTATTATGTAGCAAAACACGAATAATTTTTGCACACTTAGCACACTTCTTTCCCTCCACATAGAATGCCTTGCTTTGATATTTTTCTAGTATTCAAGAAGCAAATCTTATATCTGGCTTCTACTTGAAAACTCTAAAATTCACTCTCTTTTTTCCTGAGTATGTCACTTGTTTCTGACTCCTTTGTACTTGAAATATAATTTGTCTCATGTTAATTTGTACTTAGTTAAATTTTTTTAATAAGTCCTTGATTCATTCTCAAGTGATATATCCTCTGCTTTTTGCATTCAGTTGTAGATTTCTCAAGACAGACTCAATCTCTTATTCCTCCCTTCACAGCCCTCCAGTTTATTCTGATCACTCAGTAATTTTAACCACTTAAACCTCTTATAGAATGCTTTTTGGAATTGGAGGATGAATTTTTATGTTCTCTGTTGTCCTAGCAGTCCTACTGAACTTGTTTAGTAAGAACTATTAATCACCACATGAAATTTTCTGTTCTACACCACGTTAATGGTTTGCAAATCTGGGGACTGTTTTATTATTTTTCTCTGAACCTGTCTTGATTTGGCCCATCTACCACTTTTCTTCATTTCCTACCACTGTGGCCCTTGTAGTTTTCCTGTCCTATACCAAGCTTTTTCCTTGCCTTAGGACTTTTGCCTCTAGGTTTTTTTCCAACCCGAAGTTCTCTGTCCTGGCTCCTCCATACCTTCCTTCTCTCAGCTCAAATGTCACATCCCCAGAGATCTTTTCTGGCCATCCACTCCAAAGTAGCTCCAAACTCTGCTCCTGTCTCTATCCTTTCATTTGAATTTATTTTTATAGCATTTATCATTACTTGGAATTTTCCTCCTCATTTATTTGCTTGTTTATTCTATGGCTCCCTTTAATCTTGTTTGGCCTCCTCTCTCACTAGTGTGTAAAGTCCAAGAAAGAAGAATTGTTTTTTTGGGGGGGTATGGTTTATTTCAGTTATTGCTGTATTTTCAGAGTATGGCCGATGCCTGGTGCATTGTAGGTATTTAGTAATTTTTTGTTGCATGAATAAATGAACTCTCCCAACAGCTTGGGGGTGGGCCTTGGAAAACCAGCTCAACCCAGAAGCTCTTGATTCTGCCCACTGGGAATTGCGTGATAGCAACTGTCCTGGCTGGGGGAAGCAGTAACAATAGGGAGCCTTTTTTTTTTTTTTTTAAAGATTTTATTTATTCATTTGAGCGAGAGAGTGAGAGAGAGCATGAGAGGGGAGAAGGTCAGAGGGAGAAGCAGACTTTCCATGGAGCTGGGAGCCCGATGCGAGACTCGATTCTGGGACTCCAGGATCATGACCTGAGCCGAAGGCAGTCGCTTAACCAACTGAGCCACCCAGGTGCCCCACTGTAGGGAGCTTTAACAAGTTTGAAAAAGCTCAACTCACTCTGCTGCTATTAAATTAAATATGTTGGAATCTTAGATTTCTATTAATATTTTTGTGCTTAAAATCTGTGTTTTCACTTCAATAAGCCAGAATGGGAATGACTGGGCATCAGAATGAAAATTGTATTTTAAATTATTTTAATTGCTTTCTCAATTGGAGTAAGGTTTATAAAATTTAAAAATAAGCACTTTCATTAGCTTACACCATAGGCAGAATATTTGCTTTCTCTTTTAAATATATATGGCAACTTAAATAATGGAATCAGTTGTTCATTTATTTATTGTCGTACAGGTAACTTTGTCTGTAAATGCATAACATTATAAATTCCAGAGGAAGTACGTGGTATTCAAGATTCTACAAGGAGAATCAAAGAGAGTTGCCTACAATAAACTTGGAAATTTTTCATTCTTTAAAAATCTGTAAGTTTTAGATTTCTTAAGCTCATCTGTATCCTATTTTCTCCTTCCAGGCACACAGAAGGATTGGATTATGTTTTCTCTCAACCTTGCAGTTGGGAAGAGCCATGTAACTAGTTCTGGCCAATGGGCTATGAGCACAAGAGACTTGTAATTTAGTCACGTAATCACTGGCTCGGGACCCGCAGCACTCTCTTCCCCTTCTGTGTTGTCTCAGGAGGCTACATATTCCAGATGGTGCAGACATAAGATGGTAGAGCCTCCATAAACCGC
The DNA here is from genome assembly GCA_028534135.1 of Potos flavus. Lineage (NCBI taxonomy): Eukaryota > Metazoa > Chordata > Mammalia > Carnivora > Procyonidae > Potos > Potos flavus. The sequence goes on from CM052895.1 coordinate 58,280,174, forward strand.
GCTCCCTCAGTGACTCTCTAGTGACCTATGTGGAGTCTGTAGCGTAGGTCCCTGAGCCACTGAGTCCCTAAATGACTGAATGTGGATCTGCTTGGGGTACATAGCATGAGCCAGAAATTATAGTTTTGGCCACTGAGATTTGGTGGTTGATTGTTACTGCATTGTAGCCAATCCTAAATGCATAATATCGTTGAGGAATAGGAACTGGGGTTGATTTTTATTAGCTTATCTCTAGTTGAAAAGCTTTAAAAATATTAATAAAATCACTTAAAACTATCTTGCAATTTTATTTTTGGAAGAACAAGTTTGTGCAATGTATGCCTGCATTTAATAAAGGGGAATACTTTGTGTGTTCCTGAGTTTTCTTGATAGTATAAGGGAAAAATCAGGCATCAAGGTATGTGGTTATAGTATTACAGATGCCTTGATCGTATGTGGATACAGAGAGGAAAGCTCCAGGTCTTCTGTGATTTTAATTCACAAAACCATCCTTTATTTTCACTTAAAAGTAGTGCAGGTACTATCACTTAAGATATTTTTTCAGCTTTCATTGTGCCGTGGAAATTAGCATTTTTATTACCACAAATTATTCTTGTTTGCTAATTCCAAAGCTGTCCAAAAGCAAGAACAGCTTCCTGAGCTGTTAGATTTTGGAAGAGAATAGTAAATCAACGGGTAGATAGGACCATATATCATATTAAACACAGGGAATTCACCACAAAATCATTACACTAAAAAGCGACAATTTTGATTGATTAAAATGGTATGGGCTGGATAGTGTTAAATCACTATGAGTGATATGACATTATAATTTTACATAGCATATTTCTGCCAAGACAATGAAGGTAAAAGGCATTGTCATCAGATGATAACAGACAATAAGAAGAATCCTGATGTTAGATTTATTACCTGGTTTAGATTTAGAAAGAAGTAATTCTTGTCCTATTCCACTTATCAAATGACTGTAAATTCAGTGATGATGTAAAATTCTAAGGCAGAGCCACTTAGAGGTTTGACAAAGTGCCAGCTATAAAGTATTTATTGTTCTCAGTGGTTCTGCCTTACACACTTAAATATTTATCAGAAACATAAGCCCCTCTGATAAATGTTTCTGATCTTTGTGGCTAGATTTTTTTAACATTTAGATTTTTCATCAGAAACTATGTCTATATTTTTATTATCTTAATAACTTTGAGCTTATAATTTGAAAAGGCAATATGTGAGTTTTAAAATTTTATTTCTTTTAACTTCTGTTTTTACATGTAACATTTTTGAGTTAGTATTCTAACTTAGAGATGAAGACTTCCTTATTTTGCTATTGTTATAGGGATGGCCCAGCCAAATTTTCTGAATTTTATCCTTATATATATACCAGATGAGATTTAAGTTGATGATGGTCTAGGTATAGTCTGAGAAAATTTATGGTGTCCAGGTATATTAGGTAATTGTTTTAATGCCACCTACCTCCATGTTTTGTTTCCAAAGGACACAGGCATAGTGGTTTCTTACCCTGGCCGTAGAGGAGACCTTGTCTGGGAGCACAGCTGACTGGACCAAGGATTAGCACCTGCATCAGAGAAAGGCAACACTGTCCCAGCCAGTGATCTGTGGGTGACGTGTCATGGCGTGAGAACCTCAGGAAACAGGATGTTCTGCATCAGAGAGAGGAGACTGGACCTGGTAGATCTCCTTAAGGCATTCAAAGGTGAGACACACAAATGGTAAACAACTCAGAAGCACAGACACTGACAAAAGGAAAGCAATTAGTAGACTCCATAGGGTTGCCAGAACCACCACATGCAAAAGCCAACCGTTGCAAGCAGAGCAAAGTCACAGAGCAGTAGCAGGAGCAATAGCTATTATGGAAGCTGAAATAGAAAGTAGTGGAGCCATTAGGAAATTAAAACTTGACATTTCTGAAGACTAAAAGTGGGCTGGGTTGCTACGGTAAAGGTGTTGAGATTTGTTTTTTGGATATTCTTCAATTCATACAGCAAACGAACTTCAACTATATTAAACTGGGCTTCTCACTCTTCCTCCAATTTCAAAATATCTAGTACAGTTGAGAAAATATAATGAATTTATAAGATCACAAAATTGCAGCTTTGCAAGAGAATTTAGAGATGTCTTACCAAAATGTTTTTCTGTTTATTTTTACCATGAAGAATTTCAGTGCAAGAGAGGGTAAATGTCAAAGTCCTTTGCTGTGCTCTACCAGCTGATCATACACCATGATCATTACTTCTTAGGGCTACCAATATATCGTCAGTAGTTGTTTCTTCCCGCCCTGGTACAAAGTAAGACCTCAATAAATGCTTTTTTTTTTTTTTTTTTTTTAAAGATTTTATTTATTTATTTGACAGAGAGAGAGAGAGAGAGATCACAAGTAGGCAGAGAGGCAGGCAGAGAGAGAGGGGGAAGCAGGCTCCCTGCTGAGCAGAGAGCCTGATGTGGGGCTCGATCCCAGGACCCTGAGATCATGGCCTGAGCCGAAGGCAGAGGCTTTAACCCACTGAGCCACCCAGGCGCCCAATAAATGCTTTTTGAATAGTGAGCCAGCAAAGTGTTATGGCATTTGAGTTTAGGTTTGCTTGCAGAGTTGGTTAGTTCTAAACCGTTAAAATAAAGGATATGGTAAAAAAAAATGAAGTAAGACTTTCATTTGACTCTCCGTAATCTATTCTGTTAACACTTTCTCATCTGCACACCACACATAACACTCTCATACTCGTGCTCAAATAAAGGAGTTATTAGCTTTATAAGCTGATAAAGAGGTTTTATATCCATCAAAATTGGCCCTGGAAAATTCATTGCACATGGCTAGCATTTGGGGTTCAAAATTGCATGGCCAATGGGTCACTGACAGCATCCAACTAATTTACAGTTCAGTCTGCACATTTGCTTAGATTCATAGATTAAAAGTGAAAAAGGTTTTATGTTTGGAACATTTTCTGATTCAAGGATAAGGAAGGTTAGCGTGAAGCTAGGTTCTCTGACCCTCTGATAATTTACGTGGCGCTTTCAGTATCAGTGTCATTTTCTTGAATATCAAAGGCTAAAGCGTATTTTGAATAAATCAAATCTTAAAAGAAGTCTCTGGGAAATGTTACATATCTGTTGAGCAGGCTGTTTTATAGAAGGAGAACAACTAGTTGAATTCAGGGACATTTCTTCAATTTTAGCCACCTCTGAAAGAACAGTAAGAACTATAAAAGTTATCCCTGCCACTTTGTTGTTGCTGTTTTTTTTTTTTTTTTTTTTTAATTTTTAAATTCAACTTAGCTAACATATAGTGTATTTTTAGTTTCAGGGTAGAATGTACTGATTCATCAATTGCATATAACACCCAGTGTTAATTACATCAGGTGCCCTCCTTTATGGCCATCACCCAGTTGTCCATTCTCCCCACCCTCCTCCCCTCCAGCAACGCTCAGTTTGTTCTCTGTGGTCAAGAGTCTTTTATGGTTTGCCACCCTCTATTTTTATCTTTTTTTTTAAGTATTTACAGCCATACATTTTTTTTTTTTTTTTTTTTAAGATTTTATTTGTTTGACAGAGATACAGCGAGAGAGTGAACACAATCAGGGGGAGTGGGAGAGGGAGAAGCAGGCTCCCCACTGAGCAGGGAGCCCGATGCGGGGCTTGATCCCAGGACCCTGGGATCATGACCTAAGCTGAAGGCAGACGCTTAACGTCTGAGTCACCCAGGCGCCCCCCTCTATTTTTATCTTATTTTTTTTTTCTTCTTTTCCTCTATGTTCATCTGTTTTGTTTCTTAAATTCCACATATGAATGAAATCATATGGTATTTGTCTTTCTCTGACTTATTTTGCTTAGCATAATACCCTCTAGTTCCATCCACGTTGCTTCAAATGGCAGGATTTCATTCTTTTTATGGCTGAGTAATATTCCATTGTATATATGTATATGACATCTTCTTTATCCGTTCATCTGTCCATGGACATCTAGGCTCTTTCCATAGTTTGGCTATTGTGGACATTGTTGCTATAAACATTTGGGTGCATGTGCCACTTCGGATCGCTACATTTGTATCTTTAGGGTAAATACCCAGTAGTGCGATTGCTGAGTCATAGGGTAGCTGTATTTTCAACTTTCTGAGGAACCTCCCTGCTGTTTTCCAGAGTGGCTGCACCAGCTTGCATTCCCACCAACAGTGTGAGAGGGTTCCCCTCTCTCCGCATCCTTGCCAACACCTGTTGTTTCCTAAGTTGTTAATTTTAGCCATTGTGACTGGTGTGAGGTGGTATTTCATTGTGCCACTTTATTTTAACTTTCAGTTTTGTTTGCCCTTGAGATAAATCCTTCAGAGCCAAAATAAATAATTCTCCAAAATAGCATATAGCAAAGAAATAATTCTATTTCTAATCTTCATCTTGGGTTCATTTTAGGAGTTATAAAAATAGATCCTTAGTTTTGGACAAATTCTGAATTGTGGTCTATATTGGAGGATTGGGTTCCTTTTGACAAAAAAGTTTTGTAGTCTCTATTTCCTACGAAAGGACTGCTGAGAATTGTGATGATTTATGAGACATTATTAAGGAGTTGGGTTGTGGAAAGAGAAAACCCCAGCAATTTCCTTACTGCTCTACCTTGGAGAAGCAGGAAATACTTCAGGTGAAGGGCATATGCAAGGGCAAATTCTAATCATTCATAAAATTATTTTACTCATTGTACCTGATGGGGTTGTTTGGATTCTGTATGACACAGTAGTCATTCTCTAAATTCTGGAATAAAATAAATCCTAAAGAAGGCAAGGTCACAAAAGTTTGCAGTCCTAATTTGTGTGAAATGAAAGAAAGAAAAAAAAAAGATTAGATGAATTTCCTATACCTAGGTGAACTTTATATCATGTGCCGAGTACAAAAAAAATTCAAATGTTGAGATGTATATGCTAAAGGAGATCTTAACAATGTCCTCCCGGTACTCAGGATGGCTAACATTTGTGAGGGAAGTCTTAAGCTCTCCCAGGGAGATAAATAAGATCATCTTAATATCTTATAATTTTTTTATGAGGCAGGACTTTGTTTTAAGAATCAGTTCTAAAGGATTCGGGGACTATCTTATCCTAACTTAAAAGAAGTTTGGAATTTGAGAATGGTTCCTTCTAGTTTGATAAATTCTCATTCTGCATTAGCTGAGTAAATTTTCATCCTCCTTGACCTGGGGTGATTCTCGAGTGTTTGAGGGACTGACTTACATGTGGTGTAAAGCTCCTTGAGTGGATGTTGGTATCCACACAAGAGGTGGGCTATGATTTGAGACCTGCCACAGTTCCAACAATCAACAGTACAAAGGCAAATAGGATTGGTGAATACTGAAATTCTAACTAAAAATTGCTCCTTTTATTGGTTACTTCATTGTGGATGTTTGATATCCATTAATTGTTGCTTTTTAAAAATTGAGGCTGTATCCATCCATCAATCCATCCTATATTTTTTGATGCATTTTAAAATTAAATTTTCTGGTACAGATACCGATCAGCACCCCTTACCTACTAAGTACTTTAACAAAATAGACACTAGAATTTAGTATTTGGGTTTTTTTTTTTTAAGAGTTTATCTATTTATTTGACAGAGAGAGACACAGTGAGAGAGGGAACACAAGCAGGAGGAGTGGGAGAGGGAGAAACAGGCTCCCCGCCAAGCAGGGAGCCCGACGCGGGGCTCGATCCCAGGACTCCAGGACCATGACCTGAGCCAAAGGCAGATGCTTAACAACTGAGCCACCCAGGCGCCCCAGTATTTGACTTTTTGAGGTAAAATTATAGTGAAATTCTCTTCTGAAGTTTTCAATTTGATGCTTTTGGCAAATGCATAGTCCTGTGTAACCCAAACCACTTCCTATCATCCAGAAATTTCCTTTGTGCACCTTCCCAGTCAATCCCTACTTGCACCCCACGGTTCTGATTTTTTTCATGGTTAGTTGTGCTGTTCTAGAATTTCCCTTAAGTGGCATCATTCATTTCTACACTCTTTGTAAGATTTTCACTGAGCGTGTTTTTGAGCATGATACCATATTGTTGTATCAGTAGGTCATGTATTTTCATTGTTGAATACTATCTCAAATGTAATGACTCTAATTTGTTTTTCCTTTGTTGATGGACACCTGTTTCCGGGTTTTGACCATTATGAATTAAATCACTACGAGCCCTTGTGTGGCGATATGTTTTCATTTCTCTTGCATATATACTTTAGAGTGGAATGGGTGGTCATAGCAAAGGTGCATGTTTAGTTTTATAAACATTTTCCTAAGTGAAAGGAAATGATACTTTCCTAAGTATCATTGTGCACTCCCATCTTTAATGGTTTTTAAAAAGTTTTATTTATTTATTTGAGAGAGAGAAAAAAAGAGAGAGCATGAATGGGGGGAGGGGTAGGGGGAGAGAATCTTCAAATAGACTTCCCGCTGAGCAGGGAGCCCGCTGCAGAGCTCGGTCTCACGACCCATGAGATCGTGACCTGAGTAGAAACCAAGAGTCAGACACTTAACTCACTGAGCCACCAAGGCGCCCCTCCCATCTTTAATGATATCAGTCTTTTAGTTCTCCTATACCACATTGTCCTTCTCTGAGATAAGGGCCTGAGATGGGTATAGGAATATTATTTTCATCATAGTATAGCAGGCCAGGGCTGGGCTGGGGATGGGAGGAGGAAGCAACTGTTCTGAATGAATTCAGAGCCCTCAGTGCATTTCTGTAATTACTTCAGGATAGGTAGGGATGTGTCCGCATTACACTACTGTGACACAGTTGACACACTAAGCTCTCCCCTACACAAAATATGTTAGAAGAGGCTAAGCATATGTAGTATAACGGTGTCAGTGTTTTCACTAAATCTATAAGCCTTATTGAAGACATTAGTGGCTATATGTGTAGAAAAATATCAATACAGTTCTGTAAGTTCAGTTCATATACCTTAGATTTCTTCTACTCAGGTTCAGCATATATTTTGTGCTTCATTGAATACATGCTAATCCTCTATAAATGGTAAAAACAAAACCTGATTTATAAGTTTACCATTTTACCTAGTGATAGAAATTGGCTAACATATGGCAAGATTGGAGGTATGTATCATGTTATATATATAATTATTCATATAATTGTACATATACATATATACATGTATATATATAATTTTAAAAACAGGAAAAAACCGCATGCCTATGAAGTTCTCACAAGTTAGAAAATACATGTTTTTCTAATTTCTTTTTATTAAAAATATCACGATAATTGGGATTTTCTAGATGTAAGTTTTTAATGACCTTACTTATACTTACCCAAGTTAATTTCTCCTTTTTCCCCTTGCCTTTTTAACTATAGGATTCTTTTTCACCGGGGCTCTTCTGCTCTTCTGAAAGGATCTTTGTGATAGTCCAGGAGACTCTCCCTATTTTAAGGTCAGCCGATCAGCAAATTACTTTCATCTGCAACTTTGCTTGTGCTGTTGAGAGCAGAAACTTCAAACCCTGGGTCTGTCATTTTCCAGGGCATCCTCTAGTATATCCTGTTTTTTCCTGGGCAGATTATGAAAGGAATTCTCCACTGGGTGGACAATTAGAAAGTGGTGCCAGGACACCCAGGTTGGTTAGAAATTAAATGACAGATTTCAGCACCATCTCACCAGGGCACAACCTACACAGCAGCCCTCCTTTGTCACTTGCAGTTTCTACAGACTGAGTCCCACCTTTCCAGCCTTTAAACCCTAAACCTTTATTTGCCGCATGCTTGGAGCTACCAAAGGGAGACCTGTGTCTTACAAAGTTCCCTAGGGCTTACTCTAGCAATGAGCGCAGAGTAAACCCTCTGGACCCCGTTCTGCTGGGATCTATGGGTGGCAATGCAAAACTACACCCTCTCTTTAAACAAAATTTAAGCATTTTTAAATAAAAATTTACAGATTTCTAGTTATATAAGACTAAAAGTCATTACAAGCAACATTTTCTAAATGATTAGGGGGACGATATTTTATGTCCCTTTAATCTCAGGCAGCAACTAGCATGGAACCTAGTGTATTGTAGGTGCTCATTAAATACTGGTTCAGTGAATGACGAAAATGTTAATTGACCCATTTGAGTCTTAAATTTTCAGGCTAATCAGGAGTGGAATATTTCCAAAGAGATTAGAACACTTTTTATTATTAAAACATTTTTTACATGACATAAAATTCTCCAAACTTCAAAATTACTTACAGAAAGAATAACATATGTTGAAAATATTTTTTTCAAGTTATGTGTTAAATTCTGTTATATTAAAGAGTTAGAGGGTGCCTGGGTGGTGCAGTCAGTTAAGTGTCCCTCCCACTCGTGGTTTTGGCTCAGGTCTGATCTCACTGTCTTGAGATCAGTCCCCATGGGGAGTCTGGGTTTCTTTCTCTCTCTTCTTCAGCCCCTCCCCACTGTGCACTCTCTCTCTAACTGAAATAAAGAAATCTTTTTCTTTTAAAAGAAAAGTCATTATAAGCAATCTTACTTTATGGTAATTAAAAAATAAATGAGGCTTCATCTTCTGTGATGCATCCAGGCTGAGTGCCCCATTATCCATGTAGGCCTACAGAATCAGCTTACTGAGAGAGCCCAGGCATGGCCAAGAACCCTTGGAGGAAGAGTTTCTCTATAACCCCATTATCTCTGAGTTCTAGTTTCCCTGAAGAAATAGGTGTCTGACATATTATGAAGACAAATTTTCTCAATAGGGTTCATACAAAGTAGGATTTCTCTGCTTCTAGCTTTATTAAGCTTCCTGGACACTTTGCGGGAAGAATTCTAGATACCTTGTAGTCATTTTATTATTCCACAGCTTCTCCTACAACCAGGCATATTAAGGAATGTTTTGAGGCATAGTGTCTACGATGCTTGGTTGAAAGTACATAGAGGAATTTGGAAAGAAGTTTTAGGACACTAATGACAAACTTCATCTGGTTCCTAACTTCACTTGGTGCTGTTTTTAAATGGAAACTTGTGATAGTTTATAGCAGTTCCTCAGGTGTCTTGGATCACTGGGCATATGTCAGGCTATTAAATATTTTTCCATTTGTCCTGGGACAATAGTTAGCTCTCTATGTAGGAGCATCTGCCATCCTGGAACTGAAGGTTCTAGGCATTAGATCAGCTAAAAGAGTTCAGGAAAAATGCTTTTTTTTTTTTTTTTTTTTGGTGATACCTTAAAGAACCTTTTTTTTTTTTTTTTTTAAGATTTTATATATCTGTTTGAGAGAGAGAGAGAATGAGTGAGGGAAGGGGCAGAGGGAGAAGGAGAGGGAGAAGCAGACTCTTTGCAGGACCCTGGGATCATGACCTGAGCTGAAGGCAGGCACTTAACTGACTGAGCCACCCAGGCGCCCCCAACATTTAATGATGAAATCCTAAAATTGATCAAGATTCTTTTGGACACATGAAAAAAGTTCAATTCAAATTACCTTGAGCAGAAAGGAAATGTGATGGCTCTTATAGCTGCAATAGCTCACATGCCTGAAGGAATTGCTAAAAGAACTAGAACCTCACATCCTGGAAGAGGTCTTAGTACCTCTGGACTCTTATTCTAGTGAGCTTTTATCTCTGCTGGTCTCTGGTAGGCTTTGTTCTACACACAAGCCCTTTTCAAATCATGGAGAAGATGCCTGGTGACTTCCCCAGAGTCCTACCTTCCAGACTTAGCAATCCCAGCTTTTAAGAACCCCTCTCTGCCAGTCCAGCTCTAAAAAAGGCCTCTGGTCTTCCTTACATCCTGTGCTTAAATGCTGGCATAAAAAAACCCTTCTCTTACCAGAGCGATGGGGCACTATAGTTTTGCAGTTCTGGCTCATGCTTCCTTGAGCCTTTCACTTACGTATTTATTATCAGGAAGCACCCTGAGAAGAAGGCTTATAATTCAGAAGGTCTGGGATTAGGATGAGGAGAAAGGCAGGGTCATGCGAGTACAGGGTCAGATCCTGTCTTACTTAAAATTGTGGTACTTTGTTCAAAAGTCTCTGGGGGCAAAGAGGATACAGAAGATGTAAAAGTCATAGATGCAACTTGTTAGGGTTTAAAATGGCTAATTTGATACTCTTTTCCTCTTTCTGAATTTAGTTGAGAGCTCAACATGGTTAGGTAGATACAGATTTAAAGATTTAAAAGCATTGCTTTTTTTTTTTCCCCCCCGATGAAGCTTTTGGGGAAAGTGGTTTAGAAATGATTCATTGTCAGTTTTCCACATCTGCCCCTCTCCCATTGGATTATAACCCTTGGGACAGCACACTTCAAGGCAGGAAGTTGTGGTGTTTAGAGGAGTTCCATTTGCCTGGATCCCTGGTTTGCATTGGTTCAGGGCATCAGGAAAGAAAATCCCTGATCTTCATTCTTTATAGAACTTCATAAATTAACACCACCCACCAAGCAAGTCAGTTACTCCTAATTTGTGGAAAGGAAATGGGGCAAGAGGTGGGGCATGCTACCAGAGGTCTCTGCCTGAAAACAAGAAGGAGTCAGGGAGAAAAGTTTCCACTAATGACCTGAAAGCACGTATTCTTCATTTACTTACAATATTTGAAAGTCCGATTTTCATCAAGTAAAGTTGGGTCTGTGGGTTTACTCTGTGGGAGTGAAGGCTGGCATTTATACTCTTGCTTCCAAAAATGCTACACATCTGAACTTATCCACTTCCCAGCTATTGTCAAGGTTATAAAAGGCTAATGACTACTGAGTACCTATTATATGAAATTATTCAGTGTATTTCTCTGGTATAGAGTCTTCTCCCAAAGTATCTTAAAATCCAGTGGGGAGGGGATATTTGTGAAACTAGATGAGTCATGCCAAGAACTCATTCACTGCTCTGAACCAGACAAAGGAGAAATTAGAGCAGAAGAGGCAGTACTGAGGGAGTTTTCATGAAGGGTGATACACTTGAGTTAGCCCTTGAAAGAGGATTCCAAGCAAAGAGAACAGCATGAGTAAAGTTACACGGCTTGGAATAGACACAGAATATTTGGGAACTGGTAGGGTATTTGACTGGTTGTGAATCTAGTGGAAGAAAGTTAGCAAGGCAAATTACCAAACAAAACACTTCTTGTGAACCAGACTTTATGGTGCTTTTCATATATCATTTGATTTAATCTTGGCACAGTAGGGACTAGCTCATTTCTTCAATGAAGAAGCTGAAACTTGTAGAGGTTAAGCAGGGTTTCCTGATCACATAGATAATATTCGAGACCTAGGAATAAAATGCAGATCTATTTGACTTCAGTTTTCATGCTCTCAACTTTTGCAATGTGGTGAAGCCAAGGATAGGAAGGCTGGGTAGAGACAGGCTAAGGAATCTGTCTTTAGGTTTGCTCCGTTGCTCAGGAGGAGGTAGAAAGCAAAAAGAGACTGCCATAAGGCAGGTTTTGTGCACATGTTTTGAAAAAAATTTGCCCACACATTGAATATTTATTTTGAATCACCCTCGTTATACATTCGTAACATAAGGTATGGGTAAAGAACATGAATACAGTAAACACAAGACTTCAGCTTATATTTTTTTGTCTCATGGAAGCAAGAGAGACAAACCAGTAATCAGCTGCTAAACTCAGTACAAAATTAAGTCTCTTAAAGAACAGACAAGGTGGTAGAAACAGAGTCAGGTAAGGGCTTTGTGCCTTTACACCGAAATGGGAACTTCTCATTGAAATAACCTCTCATTTTCAACACAGCAATTTCTATTTTTATGCTTGTTTAGACTAGATTAGCTAGTGTTCACCACTAGATGTCACTGTAAGACTAAAATTCAATGACTTGACTTAGCGCTCCCTGCGGCACCCTCCACCCATTTATTTTTCAGTGAATAAGTGGATTGAAAAGTATTAAGAAGGGATACATTTAAGGGGGGGGAACGCTGTTAAAAAAGTGAACGATTTAATCCTTTATGTGGTAGAATATGTTTTATTCTACCACATTACTTTTGGAGAACATTATATCACAGAAAAAGTAACTCCCGGTAAGTATCTATTTAGGGCTAAAATTTTAAATTAATTTTGGTTTGAAAATGTATTCATTCACCCAAAAGTAGGATTGTAGTTTTAGACCTAGACTTTGGCTTGTTCATTTGAGATTGTATTTTAAATTGTGGTTTTAATAAAAAACAAAGCAGACGTTAGTGTCCTGTGACTACTGCTATCCATTTATGAAAACAGTATATCTCCAGAGTTATAAGGTGTTGGTGAGATGTTCTTTTGATTCTGCAGTCTCAGTGAGGTTAAAAGAACGTAGCTCAGCTACCTTTATGAATGCCATTCTACTCAAAGGTATCTTGCTTTGTTAAATTTCACAGAATTTCATTGCCTAAATTACATGATGAAGGTTTTTCAAAAGGAATACAACTTCATTTTTTCCCCTCCCCTGTCATAGTCCTTGCATTAACACATAGATTTTGTTTAGGATAAAATACTCGGCATTTTGGATTTATGATTTTACTTTTTAATATTTCAGAATGTTAATATTTTCTGCCATCATTTCCTTCATGGTACTGATTTTATCATGTTTCATCCCTGCTCAGACATACGAATCCCTTCCCTCCTTCCTTCGTTTGCCTGCGATTCTTTGCTCTTCACCTCTCTGGTGGGCTGGCAGAACAATTCCATCACAATGGCCTTTCTGCTGTATCCAGGCTCGCCATGCTCACTAATGTGATTGTTTCCTTTTCCTTAGTCACTCTTCTAAATTTAGTTTGTCATGACTGGATATTTGGATTCATGTGGAATTAGCCTTTTCCCACAGTTTCCCAATTTTTCACTATTACTACCCACTCGTTATTTCATCCAGCTATTTCCTACTGCTTTTAGGGGAGTTTCTACCTTATAGTTCTGCATCTTTGGGACTACATAAAGACATGAGAATAAGGTTTCTCATCAAAGGTTTTCTTTTTTTTAAGATTTCTTTTATTCATTTTTTTGGAGAGAGCAAGAGAACAGGGGGAGGGTCAGAGGTAGAGGGAGAGAGAATCTCAAGCAGATTGCATGCTGAGCTTGGAGCCCTACGTGGGACTGGATCCCAGGACCCTGAGTTCACGACCTGCCTTGAGGCAAAACCGAGAGTTGGTTGCTTAACTCACGGAGCCACCCAGCCACCGCTCAAGGTACTTTTTCAAGTCTGCTATTAAACATCATTTTCTATTATGCAAGCAGAAATAGGAGGAAAACCGTATACCTGAGATTTAGATATAGGTTAATTCCTTTCCTCTTTTTTGAAAACTTCACTTTGTGCAGAAAGGCTACATTAAAAATCTTTCTTCCATATATTCTATATACAAAAGTTCTATAGAGATGACACATGAATTACACCATTTCTCTTTATTAAGGACACAGTAACTGAATGTTGGCATTCAGCTGCCAACGGAGTTGGTGGAGTTTTTTTTTTTTACTGCGGAGTTGTTTAGCAGGAACAAAAATCAGTACCACAAATCTGATTTCTGCCACCCTGCTACCTGATTATCTGTTACTCAGCCTGAAACTGCCTTCTTCCTTCTATAGTAGGAAATAGGTTTTGGATATTTTATCAATAATCAAATTACCAATATGCAAGAGTATATGGGACATAAGGAAACCAATAAATACTCCATGTTCTGTGGAATGCAGCTAGGAAACATGAAGGATATGACTGATAGTATACTAAAGAGAAATAATTAAAAAGGCACAAAGTAAAGCCAGTTATTAAGTCTTCTTTAGACGCCTTAGAGCAAAACAGACCAATTACAATTTTTGTTTGAATGAATCCATCTAGTAGAAACTCCTGTCAACATGCAGGGAAATCTAGGTCATTGTTGTTCCAAGTGTGGCCCACAGAACAGCAGCATCAGGGTCACTGAGGTCCCTTTGAGAAAAAAAGACTCTCAGACTCCATTCTATTTTTTTTTAAATTTTTTTAAATTAACACATAATGTATTATTTGCCCCAGGGTACATGTCTGTGAATCATCAGGCTTACACATTTCACAGCACTTACCATAGCATATACCCTCCTCAATGTCCATAACCCTGCCACCCTATCCCTACCCCCCTACCCCCCCAGCTACCCTCAGTTTGTTTCGTGAGTTTAGGAGTCTTTTATGGTTTGTCTCCTTCCTGATCCCATCTTTTTTCATTTCCCTCCCCCACCCCCCACGACCCTCCACCCTGCCTCTCGAATTCTTCATATCAGAGAGATCATATGATAATTGTCAGACTCCATTCTAGATCTACTAAATCAGAAGTTGCTGCTCAGGAAGACTTCCAGGTGATTCTCCTGCCCATTATCATTTCAGAAACACTGCTGTGGGTCATGGTTAGAATTAAGACTACTTTATCTGTTTCATTCAATTGCATCAAGTTTTGAATGCTGGAGTCCTTCCCCTTCTTTCTCTTCTTCCTCCTCCTTTTTCTTTATTTTCATAAAGCATTTCAGAGAATATTGTTAAAGAAAGAAGTTTCAAAAATTGTTGGAGACAACAACAACAACAACAACAACAAAGGGAACAACTTGAACTTTTCCCAACTCCAAATTGAGACTCATTTGAAGGCAAAATATAAAATAGCTCCAAGTGGTTTGAGTAGCTACTATATTACTTGGACATTGTTCTGTATGACTTTGTTCCCCAAATAAACAATGATACAAAAACCTTCCTCTAAATTAATATTCTTTAAGTTCTTATTGTGTTTCCTGTCCCTTTCAACTGTGAAATGACTTATTTTCTTCAGTCTCTGCTCCCAGACCTCACCTTGCTCACCCCCTGTTCCAGCTGGTAACAGTTTATGGAGCATGTTGCAGTGTTAATACCTTGTTAAAATGGTTTCAGCTGTTGGGTCTTTGAGACGTCAGCGTCAGGACTATTTTATTATAAACCCTTGACGGAGAGGGTAAAGCTGGGGACGTGCGGAACTTGTACCTTCCCACACTGCAGGAAGCCGTGTAACATAGACATCTCTTCCCATGAGGCCGTGTTGTTGGCTAGGTAAGTAATTAGAACTATTCTGCTTCCAGTCAAATAATTAGGAAAATTTTAAAATTTATTTAAAATTATTAGTGGGCTAGACATGGCATCGTTGGGCTCACCTGATATTTTTAAATTTAGTGTAGTCAGGCATAGGGGTTAAGAGATGGGATCAATATTACAACCTTTATTTTTAACAGGTAACACATAACATTTTAGAATTTATAACAGAAAAATAGAAATTTTTTTCTCCAGTTTTATCATGCCAACACGTTGTTTAGAATTGTCTAAGTTGATTAGGATGTTTAAGTTTGGCTGTCGATGTTTTAGAGTTTAAAAATAACATTTTTGGGGCACCTGGGTGGCTCAGTCGGTTAAGCATCTGCCTTCAGCTCAGATCATAAGCTCAGGGTCCTGAGATGGAGCCCCATGTTGCTCTCCCTGCTCAGTGGGGGCGTCTGCTTCTCCCTCTCCCTCTGCTCCTCCCCCCTTGTGCTCTCTCTCTCTCTCTCTCCTCTTTCGAATAAATAAATAAAATATTTAAAAAAAATTTAAAAAACATAACAAAGAGTAATGCATAGAATTATGAAATCATATGTAAACCTGAAACTAATATAAAACTGTGTTAGTTGTACTTGAATTAAAAAGATAAAATAACATTTTATGTATTAAATTTTTTTTAATGTGGCATAATTTATTGAAAGCAATTCTTTTCCTTTTTGTTTAAGAAACATACACTGTTCAGATCTTCAAGTCAGGAAAGAGGGATAAAAACATTTTGGTGGTTCAAATTTAATGTAATCCAGTTTCATCCCAAATGTAGCATATTTAACCTTTTTTTTCTCCACAAAGGAAAATGTAGGGTGAAACATGTTTTTCTTTTGTTTCACACTCTTTTTTGGTTAATTTAAACATGCAATTTGGTCAATTTTTACTCTTGCTTGCAAGGTTAACTATAGGTCAGCACTGTTTGTTTCTTTAATATTGACTTAACTCTGACTGCTGTTGACTTTTTTTAAGGTCTATTTCTTTTAATACTACATAATTTAAGGGGAAAAATCAAGACTAATTAGTTGTTAATGAGAAACATGTGTAATGAGAAACAAATGTAACATTAATGTCATGTACAATGTATATCTATGTGGTTTAAAAGGTAGGAACACAGCCATTATTCAAAATTAGGGAATAAAATCATTGTAATAATTACTAGCAGATGTTTTGTAACGTGCTGCAAGTCAAAATTTCTTTAGATGATGTGTTTCAGTGTTTGATAGTAAGCATTTGATATGGTTTTTTGGAAGGGCTTATACATTTTTTTTTAATCAAAATCTCTTTTAGTCCAGCTGCCTGGCATCTATAGAAGGCTGGAAAAGATTTTAGCTAATGTTTTCTCTTCCACACAACTTTGTAATTCCCTCACCAGCACAGAGATAATGTTGACACTCTCTGATCTCGGGTTTGGCTGTGGCGGCCCATCATTCTGCCAGGTTGCTGTATGCTCATGGTCTAAGGAGCAGCCTGTGTGTCCCAACTTCCAAGTTTCCAATTGTGTGTCTACTACCAGAGACTGTATAATTCCACGCAGGGGCTGGATGGCCTCATGGATTCCTAGCACACCTGAGGCTGCACAATGGGATCCCCTAGTTTTTTTTTTTCCCCCCAATTACTTTTATCTTTTCAGTGTTCCAAGATTCATTGTTCATGGAGCACTGGGTGTGGCATATGATCCCCCAGTTCTTAATCTCATGTGTGCAGATCCTGGAATGCTGAGCGATATCTCGGGTTCGAGCAATAGTCTTTCCACTTCAGGGAAGTCTAGATAGAGGCAATTCTGAAATGCCATCCTGTGAGAACTGCAGACAAAAAATACTAATGTGTCTTGGCTGGGGTGGTGAAAATGTGAAGATGAGGGTGAGGAGGGCCAGGAAGAGAAGACAGACAGTGAAACAACCCAAAAGTATCACCAGGTGTGAGGTTTTAACCCTTGAATTTTTGAATGGTGTCCACCCAAGTAGGTGATGGTAATAACAATTTTCTAGTCCTGTTGATCCAGCCCTCCATCCATTCACCCAACAGATATTAATCAAGTATCCTCTGTGTCTTGGAGCAGAAGTTAAAGAAATGAATAAAACATAGGAAGTCTCTACTCTCATGAGACTTATATTCTAGTGAATCATAATATCTAGTATTATTCAGGCTTCAGGCTTGGGATATTCTAAACAGACTTCTCATTCTTTTAAATATGATACCTCATTTAATCCTCAGATTGTTCTCATTGAACAGATAATAAAACTCTTTAAAGTCACTAATAGTAAAAATAAAAACCCATCTTTATAGAGATGTATCCATGTTAGAAAAATATTTTTGTTTTAATCAAATAAACATCCAAGTTACTGGAAGAATTATGTAGGTACCAGTTTAAGTGTAAGGAAATGTATATAAAAATGTAAGAAGAGTGAAAAATCTCCAATATAATATTAAAATTAACTCTGATAAAACAAATTTAAAGGAAGGGCAAGCATTGGAGTATGTGTGGAGAGCATGTTTTACATTTATGTTGGAGCCAGTTACTGATGGGCTCTAGTAAAGGATACTTTTTTCCAAGTTATGGTATATGGACCACTTACATCAGAGTCACCTGGGATTTTTGCTAAAATTGCCATTTGAGTAGAATTTCTGTAGACATACTGTATACAAATAAGTGGAGGCAGAGTTCAGGAATCTGTATTTTTCACCAAATCCCTAGGTTATTCCTACTTACATTCAAGTTTGAGAACCACTGATAAAGAATGTCATTTTCACAACCTAATATCTTAGATGGTCTCTCTCTATTTGACACTCTCAAAAGTTATGTTTTCAGCTAGTAAACATCTGTCTAGAATTCTAATACAAACAATAATAGTGCAAAAAAAATAGTGCATAATAACATAGAGTATCCATTAATGTTGAACGAGGGTGTGTGTTCTCTGTTACTATGAAACCTAGAATATTGCCTTTCTTTTTATGTGTGTTATGAACCAGTGGCATAAATTTCTATTTTTGTCTGACTTTATCTTGATTGGATGTTATTTCACTTATCCTATCCAATGCTTCTTTGTTTCCTGCTCTTTCAATATGTCCTCAATCTTCTCTCCAAATTTCTTTAAAGTTATTTTGAAAATAATTGTTTTTCTAAGGGTAAGGATGCCTGATTACTAATTGATTTATAAGGAGGATCATGCCATTATTAAATATATGTATTTTTCTTTTTATTCAGATAAGAGTGGCTGAGCCATAGTAACAAACAATTTTAAAATTTCAGTGACTTACCACACATGAAACTTATTTCTCGCTTATGCTACTAGTCTAATGTGCATGCACGTGTGGGGGCTTTTCTCCTCACAGTCACAAAGGATCATAGGCTCTGGTCCTTGTAGCTTCACTGTCTGAAACATGGGGCTTCTTTGACAAAGGTTGGCAGTTGAAGGGTTCTGTATGGACTTGGAAATGCTTTGGTCCAGGAGGTGCCTATACCTTTTCCTTCCATAGACCGTGGGCTATAACCATGGATCATGTGACTCTGTAATAACAGGGGGGCAGGGAAGTGTGAGAGAGCACGTGTATACTGGTGGGTAATAATATGCCTGCCATATTTTTTGTACCTTTAAATTTCTGGTTCAGTTCTACACTGTTTGGCATGAACGAAGCAGATGTGGGTTACTCTATTTCATTGATCCAGGAGGGAGGCAGAAAGAAGACCCCTTTGTTAAAATGCATCGTTATTTGTATCAGTCACACAGTGAAAACAATTTTTCTTAAGCTGCTATGTTAGGCACTATGAAAAAATACAAATGATTTGTAAGATGCAGAAGGAGAAGAATGGTCATACAAAAGAGAGACAGAATACTTGACCAAGTGAGACCCAAGTGATAGTTTTTAACCTTACAAAAACTTTTTAAAAGCATGACAATGCTAACAAAAAGGCATATTGGACAGATACTACAAGAAACTGCATAAAAATTTTTAATAGTTTATATAAAAATACACTGTTGTGTGAGCAGACGTTCTAGCAGTGAATAAAACAAAGTCCTTGCTCTCCTGGAACTTAGCTTAAAAAGCGTAATAATAAAAAAATGCATAATAACGGCTACTTTGTATTTAGGCTTAATGTTAGTACTCTTGTTACCACTTTTCATACATTATTTAAACCTTATAACAGTCTTTGAAGACTGCTATAATTGAAGAGGGAATGAACTTTGAGGAGATAAGCATCATATTTTTTAAGGTTTTTTTTTTTATTCCAAAGAATCAGTAGGATAGAAATGTTAGGCTGGACCATATGAAATAATCATTTTTATAGGTCAGAGATGACCAAATATTGGCAATTACACACAATTCAACCAAATAGTAAAAATTTCTGGAAATTTAGTTACTCTCAGAACAAAAGTAGGCATTATTGTCCTCCATTACGATGGTAACATTTACTGAGTATTTCATCGTGTCCGCTATTGAACTAATATTTCGCACGTATTTTTCCATTTAATTCTGGATTAGTTTCCTACAGCTCCTGCAAACAAATTATCACAAACTTAGTGGTTAAAAAGGCCCGACAAATTTATTATCTTGTAATCTGGAAATCAGAAGTCCAAATAGGTTTCACTATTAAGTTATGTGGGATTATGTTCCTTCTGGAAGTTCCAGGGGAGAATCCTTTGACTTTTCCAGCTTCTTGGGGCTGTCCACTTTCCTTGACCAATGGCCTCTTCCTCCATCTTTAAAGCCAGTGATTCCATCACTCTGACTTCTGATTCTGTGGCCACAGCTCTTTTATTCTAAAGGACCCCTTATGATTATCCACCTGGATAATACAAGATAATCTCCCTACTTCGAGGTCCTTAACTCTTTTTATAGATAACCTTTTAGGCCCACTTTCACAAACATTTTAATGCCCTTCTGCTTAGCTGAGAGCAAAAGTCAGGCTCATTAATTTCAGAAACAATATCTAGCCTGTCTTTGTCTCCCATACAAAGGGACTGTTTTATATCTGATATCTCTATTTAGTCATATGTGTCTCTATCACACAATTCTGTCACACACACAGACATGCCAATAACACTTCCATCCATAGTAATAATTTTTAATTCACATGAGAACATCTGTTGATTAGGCTTTAATCTGAAAGCCCTGCCTTGAAATGATAACCCTCAAACTCCTGCCAAAGCCGGGGTGAAATGATGGGTACTTCAAAAAGACAGGACTATTTAAATTGTTATTTTCTCTGGTTCTCTAATCACTATTATTATTTAAAAATAGGACTACCTCAAACACACATAATAATAAAGCTCTTTTATCACTTAAAGCAATGGCATTATAAAGAACATTTCTGCATCTTTTGTAAAAGCTGTTTCTTAAGCACGTTTTTGGGTTTTTTACCTCTCCAGACACACCTTGAGGCCACTGCTGCTCCTTGCTCACTGGCACACTGCTGCCGCTGAGCTCTGATTGACCGAGTCCATGCTTAATGTAATTGAATATTCTTTTTTTTTTTTTTAAATATAATGTATTATTTGCCCCAGGGGTACAGGTCTGTGAATCATCAGGCTTACACATTTCACAGCACTCACCATAGCACATACCCTCCCCAATTACATAACCCAACCACACTCTCTCCCCCCCACCCCCCCACCAGCAGCCCTTAGTTTGTTTCCTGGGATTAAGAGTCTCTTATGGTTTGTCTCCCTCCCTGGTCCTATCTTGTTTCATTTTTTCCCTCCCGACCCCCCGCCCTGCCTCTCAAATTCCTCATATCAGAGAGATCCTATGATAATTGTCTTTCTCTGATTGACTTATTTTGCTTAGCGTAATACCCTCTAGTTCCATCCACGTTGT
>CM052895.1:58301478-58369943 GCA_028534135.1 Potos flavus
CTGGTGGTGGGTATTGAGGAGGGCACGTATTGCATGGAGCACTGGGTGTGGTACATAAACAATGAATCTTGTAACACTGAAAAAATAAAATAGTATTTGGGGAAAAAAAAAAAAGAAATATAGGATGAATAATCTCTCACATGAAGAGATGTTTATTTTCATAATAATTATTAACTCGTTCTGTTTTCTTTTGGGTTGAATACCTAGTGTGAATTTGTGGCAGTCCTTCATTAATGGTAAATCTTGTAATCTTGTGTTCCATGGTATCAAATATCAAATGCTTGGGAGATATTATTGGTTCAAATTTTTCTCTTTGTAACTAACAATGAAGATATATTTGCACTTTCTGATTATCTAATCTATGAAGACATAGTATGAAAGTAGAGGCAGGTACATAAATATATAGTATCTAATTTTGCAATGAGAAGAAAGAAAGATACATAACAAGAAATTTCTAACTTCCTTGGGAGATTTTGTGAACTAAAAATGAACCCTGGTATTTCAGGAGAGTGAGAGCCCTTTTGGTAAAGATACAAGATACTACTTTTACAAGAGGGAACTTGAGGGGCAGGAGTAGGTTTTAGCAAATTTAATATGCATTTTTTCCCCAGAGTTTATTGAAAACATTTTACCTTATGGCAAACTTTATTTTTTAAATTTCAGTGGTGATTTATATACATGGATGAAATAATTCAAATAGTCCCGAATGATATCATTCTCTGACCTGCCCCTACAGCCATGATTAATTCTACTCTAAGAGATACTTTTTAAAGTGTTTTTTTTTTCACCCCCCTCAACCCCAACTCCAGAAGTGAATTCTTTTTATTTTACGGAAGTTGAATTTGATTAAATCAAGAGAGGTTCTCTGTTCTCTAACAGTGGGGCCTTATGATGTCAAGGTATTTGACCCTCAGCCTTATATGGGATTTTTCAACAGAATGTTTCTGGGGTCCCCGACAGTCACAGCTGGATATGTGCCCATGGTAATGAATGCAGATGACAAAGGTTACCCAGATCTTTCTGCTCTGAGGGCACACCTGTGACTAAGAAGTACGTGGATAAAATGTTTATTCAACAAATATTTATTGAACATCTGTTACATGTAGCCTTAGAAAGGCAAGTTCTAGGTTTAGGGCATACAAATATGAACTAAATGAAGTACCTGTGCTCATACAGCTTATAGTTTAATAGGGCATATTGTCATTAAACAAGAAGAAATATACAATAGTGAAATAGTATAAGTTCCATAAAAATATAATACACAGCAGGATATATTTTAGATAGAAGGTCAGGGAAGGCCTTTATCAGAAAGATAAATTTGAAAAGAAACCAAAATGAAAGTGGTAACTGAGACCTTGGGAGGAAAAGTACTCCAGGCAGAGGAAATGTGAAGTCAAAGTTCCTTCAGCAGAAACATAGTGTTTTGGGGGGAATTTCACAAAGGCCAGAATCCTGAAGTGGAGTGAGTACAGGGGAAAATAGTAGGGTTTCAAGGGAGAGACCAGAAATGTGATCAGGGGATAAATTAAATGGGGTTTAGACGCCAGGGAGAGAACTTTTGCTTTGTTTTGTGTGACAGGAAGCCATTGGGAGGTTTTCAGCAAGAGATTCCCATCATCTCTTATGTTAAGAGAATTGGTCTGGCTGCTGTGTGTCTACTTTCATACTGTGGTTGGAAATCTAGGTATAGAAAGCACCTCACAGAGGATAAATGCAAACTTTGGAAAAGTAAACAATCTCAGGTTCATACTAGAGCTGTTCTATGTGAAACTCTCCTTTTTAAGATTTTGCAGGCACATGATGCCTTTGTCAGCTACTGAAACTGGTTGAGGAGGAGAAGAGGTGGAAGCTAAAGGCAGGGTGGGAGAGCCACGAAGGTCCATCCTAGAAGGCAAACACTCCAATCATGTGCAGGGCCTAAGGCGAGAGTTTGAACTGAGGACCATGTGTAGTATTTCTAAATATTTAAAAGTTATTTATTTTTATTTTTTTTTTGAAGATTTTATTTATTTTTTTGACAGAGAGATCACAAATAGGCAGAGAGGCAGGGTGAAAGAGAGGGGGAAGCAGGCCCCCCGCCGAGCAGAGAGCCCAATGCGGGTCTTGATCCCAGGACCCTGAGATCACGACCTGAGCCAAAGGCAGAGGATTTAACCCACCGAGCCACCCAGGCACCCCTATTTAAAAGTTATTAATTAAGCTAAAAATGCATTCCATTCTCACACTTCAATGATTACCCCTCCAAAATTACCTGCAAGACAAAATTTAAATTTAAGATTCCTTGACTTCTTGGATTTTCTATATTCAGCTTTATTAGTAAGATTACTTCATCATAAAAGACATTAATGGAGTCAAAAGATAAGCTACAAATTGTGAAAAGGTATTTGAAACCTATGTAGCTGACAAAAGTAGTTTTCACAAAATCATTTCACAATGTTTCACAATGAAAGAGAAATCATGAAAATATGAAATATTTAACAATCTCATTAAAATCAAGGAAATGCAAAGTAAAACTAGAATGAGGTATGACTTTATAATCACTAGACAGGCAAATTAAAATTGGAGAATACAAGTTTGGAAGAGGATGTGGAGCACTAAGTACTCTCATATACTGCTGAAGTGGGTATAAATGGGTGCAATCAGCTTGGAAAAGAGCATTAGTAGAGAGGAGGAGGTGCATATCCTATGACTCAGCAGTTCCACCTGTAGGTATGTATCAGGAGATCTTACAAATCAGCATCAGAATAAATGTGCAAGAACATTCAAAATTCTATCGTTCATAATAACAAAACAGGCAGCAGCAACAACAATGACAACAAAATAACTGTACACAACCCAAGTCTATCTCAATAGGAAAATGGGTAAAATGGAGTACATTTATACAATGGAATCATATAACGCAGTGAAAAATAGATTACCTACAACCTGCATGTATCAACATGTTCTCAAGAATATGTCAATCAATTGAAAGTAAATCATAAGAGAATGTACACTATATGATGTGAAAAAAGACAAGACTAAGTAATATATTTTAAGGATACATATAAGTGATAAAGCTATAGGGAAAAGTTATTAATTGACGAATTCAGAATGGAGAATATTTCTGTGAACGAAAAAATATGTTGTGATCAGAGAGCATCATACAGATATTCCTAATGGTAACTTTCTAATCCTTAAACTGAATGGCGAGTAGGCACATGGATTTCCATTTCATTAGTCTTCATTAAACTGTACATATACTTTACATACATTTTCTTATCTATATATTTCACAATTAAAAGATGAATATTAGATGTAGGCAGATTATTTCTGATATGCTGGCTCCATCATAATTAGGAATACAAAGAGATTCTAACTTTATATTCCACCATCCATAAGGCACGTTTTTTTGCTGTCAAGGTGTTTACTGAAGCTCCATACTGTCCACATTTTAGGCTGGATGAAGTCACAGGAAGGAGGGGCAAAAAGGCTCCTTATAGCTAAGCCTTTCCATCTTTAAGGAACTTTCTCAGGAGTGTCACCTGATGTCTCTGTTAACATTTCATTGGGCTTCTGCCTATAAGTAGACATCCTTAAGACACGCTCAGTAAAATAGATACTTGTTAAAGAAGAGAACGGATGGTGAATCTGTATATTTCACAGGATTTGCCAATCTTTTAATCACTGTCTTTAAGGAGGCTGCATGTGAAGTTAATCTTTTGACTCCTTGCATGTCTGAAAAAGTCTCCTATTTTCATTATTGTTTGATTAGTTTTATAAAAGATTTGAGGCTCAAACCATTGTTTTCCCCCTCACAATCTTAGAGCTTTTTTTTTTTTTCATTTAGCCTAGCATTCAGAACCAAAAAGTAATACAGTGCAACTCCAATATTGGTTTTGCTTTAGGTAACTTTTTTTCTTTGAAAGACTGTAACCTTTATTTTTTTTTTCCTCAAAGTTCTGAAATTTCTCTGGCATATACCTGAATGAAGTTTTTATATTTTATTTATATATAAATTTTAAATTCAGTATGTCAGGGTCTATCAGCCTAAAGATTCATTTCTTTCCTCAGCTCAAATATATCTTCTTGAGAATATCTTTATCTTATGATTTTTTGGTTTTTCTCTCTCTCAGATTCTTATGGATATTAGATTTCATGCTTTTATTCTATCTCATCTTTTCTCTCATATTTTCTATTTTTGCTTTTTATTTCTATATTCAAAGATTTTCTTTGAGCCTTTCTTCCAGATCATTCATTTGCTTTTCATGGTTGCCTATCACTTAACCCTTTTATTCAATTTTTCATTTCATCAATTGTGTTTTCTTTTTTAATTCATTGTATCTTCATTTTTATCTTTAAATTTATAAGGATTCTTCCCTTTGATTGTTCCTTTTGCCCACAGCAGCTTATTCTTGCTTTGTGGATATAGTAGCTACCTCACATACTCTGATAAAATCAATTATAATATTTGTTATGTATCTTCTCTTCCAGAGTTATCTCTCTTCAACCACAGGTCACTTTTTTTTTTCGTTTGTTCAACTTGATCCCTCTCTTTTTTGGTGTCAGTTTTTCTGAAATGGTATATTATTATCCATTCATATTTAGGAATAAAAGATTAGATGTCTATGTAATTAATGTAAAATCAGGTAAAATATAAGAGAAGGATGAACATACTAAGTTATGCTTAAATTTTATTGATTTTAATAAGTAGGAAATTATGGATGTTTTGTTTTTCTTTTAAGCATGTGTTTGTTTATAAAACATCATATGTAGTTGTTTCTAGCTGTAATCAGGAAAGAATCAAATTGGTGAGGGAGCCACACAATTATAGGGGGGCAGAATGTGACTGTAGCAGGAGCATAACAAAGAGTTTAGGAGAGAGAATAACTGTGTAGACCAGGAGCTTGGTTTATTAATTACAGATGTCAAACATGTTATTCAGTTGGAAAAAGAGTCCAATATTATGATTTAGGAATGATTAAAACAGCTAAATTTTCTTTAAATGACAGTAACTTTATGTCACCAAATCCAGGGTGCCTTTGAGTATAAGATGCATCATTTTTTATACCACTAAGAAAAAAAATCACTGCCAGTTATATCCTAATAAAGGTCTTTCTTAATATTTAGATATTTGGACTTGGTTAGATATAATTTTAGCACTGCATACCTAAAAAGGAAAACATAAACAAAATAATTGGTTAAGGAATAACTAAAACTTTTTTACATTTTTTTTTTAAAGATTTTATTTATTTATTTGACAGAGAGAGAGAGATTACAAATAGGCAGAGAGGCAGGCAGAGAGAGAGGGGGAAGCAGGCTCCCTGCTGAGCAGAGAGCCCGATGTGGGGCTCGATCCCAGGACCCTGAGATCATGGCTTGAGCTGAAGGCAGAGGCTTTAACCCACTGAGCCACACAGGCACCCCACTTTTTTACATTTCTGAGTCTTCTGAACCACTTATTGGCTCAAAATTATTAGTGTTCGTATTTTTCTACATAATTCACTATTTTTAGTGTTCAGAGCATTGGTGATACAGCATTTTCTAGAAATATGCTACCCTCACTCTGGGATTTTCTTCCAAACCAATGACATCCCTTTAGCAAGTTTTGTTACTGGTGTTTTCGTGTTTTTAACAGCAGGTATCAATGGAAAATTTTCAGTCAATAACCAAGCCTCATAATTGTTTCTTAAAGTATCCTTAAATATTTTGTTGTCTGAAATATCAAAGTCTTGCTCTTGTTCAGTCATACTTCTTGGAATAACAACCAAGTAAATTCAAGAGCAAGCAGTGACAACACTGTCACACCTGCTCCTCGTTGACCGGGACTAGGTAATACCTTCCATTGTAAGATGTACCCAAATCCTCAAAGGTGTTAAATGTGGGGAAGAAAAGGGAATGTCTTAGAAATGATGAAATAAGCAGAACTTATTCTCTGTCTCTGGAAGACAGAGCTTTTAGTTTTTATGGTCCCTGCTAATTATAATAAAATACTAATAAGAGATACAGGGATTTTTAAAAACACCAATAACCAGAGTCTGTAAATCATAATTATAGGAAAATCGGTCAGATATAGTTGGTTATTTCACTCTTCAGGAACACCTTATTTCTGGGAAAGGCAAAATGTCTTAACTTCGTCGAGAAAAGGAGTTCAACCATGTGATCGATGACTTGGGTATGCTTTTTTGAACTGTGTTATCAGGCACTGTGTTCCACCTCCAGTGTCAACTATTGACAACCTAGGTCTACAATTTGGCTTTCATAAGATTGTATTCCTACACTTTTTGGTTTAAAAATGATTAAAGGCTAGGAATTAAAATAAGCAAGATCTTGTAGAATCAGGGAAACCCAGAGTAGTATAAGGATAAGGAGAGGAAAGCAGTTACATCCAATGGCATTAGTGTTTTGTAACTGTTTTTATCTTAAAGGTGTATGTTTTATAATTACTGGGTTTATGCAAGTTTGTCTTTATTTAAGGGATTTGAAGTGTTTAAAAGATTTAGTCATATTACATTTGTAATTGCAGTTTAAATTTGTAAAGGAGTTTTAATTAATCAAATTTGTGTCCAATGTCAAAATCCTTGAGAAAAATTGGCTTGCCAAGTGTTTTATATTAGATGATTTTTAATAAGCTAAACACTAAACAAAGGACAAATAATAGTGAAATCTACAGAAAAGGCTCTATGGTCATTAAAAATCTATCAATAGTAAGGAGTTCTCTACTTTCAAAAGATCTGGCTTCTCTTCACATGTGTTGCTTCTCTTCATATGTGTTAGTTGTAGAGTTTGGATTTATCTCCATCCCCACTCTACATCTTTCTCAGAGTCTTAGCTCACTCCAGAAGATCCTTCACTTTCTTTAGAAAGCATTTCTATGGTTTTATCCTGGGGCAAATGCTGCTGCCTGATACTTTATGAGAAGGAAGAGAAAGACTTGAAGGAAGAGCTCACTTAACTGGTCCATGCAAAGTCCTTTCATTCATCTCCTTGATTATAGCTCTATGCATTCTGCTATTCCCTGTCCTTACTGCAAACTTGGCACCCCTGTGGGACTCTGCCATTGCAGTAGTATCTACCTTGGCTACAGTCTTCTGTGGCTTTCCAGCCTACGCTCTCTTATCTGATTTTTGCCTCTAAGTTGTGAAAATTCTCTGGTTTACTGATTGCTCCTCTCCCAGTCTCTGTGCTATTCAGCTTCGTCCCTCTTGTTCATTTCTATTATTGTAATTTTAGGAAGGCAGGGAAGTGAATGTTTACAGTCTGCCATCTTGAACTAGAAATTGGAAATTTTTAAAAAGATGTTAACACGGAAATTGTATCTCCCAGGAAGTTGAGACTTTTCTTGGGGGTTTAAATGCACCTTAAATTTTAAGATATAAATGGTTTGAGCCTTCAGATAGGTATTATGTTCAGGTTATCTTCACATGTCATACAGATCCTGCAGGTGCATGCATCAGTTTTGCAGAAAGGTTTGGAGTTACTCTTTAAGCTGTCTCAATTTAGTTTGGGATATCCCAGTTGTACATCTCAAATTTAGAAACATTTAGAGTTCTTAAGGAACAGATTATGTTTTAATTAATGCATTTCAGAGTCACAAAATATTCAGTCATTTTTACCACTAGAATATGTTCCATAAGGAAATAAAATCTAAACCGAAGTACCGTTCCTTCTGTTGCTAAGACGAAAATGTTCTTAAAAGGCTTACCTAATAGAGTTGGATTTACAGACTATTTTCTAAGCAGCTCACCTCACAGTCATCACTGACTTCCATAACTTAATATAAAGAAAATCTGTTTCTTCATAGATTATGGTTGTAAGATTTATTAGTGACTAAAACATATAATTCCCATAAATAAGCCACTTCTGGGTTAGATTCTTCAAGGCCAAAGGGCTCATGTGACATTTTTCATTTGGGTACAGAATGGCCATTTGGGCTTATAGGATCATTGAGCCTACATTTCTAGTAGTTACACTGATCCATTCAAAGTCTATAAAATATAGGAGATACCATAGATGCCTTTAAAGTTTTAAAATAAATAATTCAGACACCTTATAATTTTTTGCCTGCAGGCTCTCTGAAACTAAGTGAAAGCAAACTTGGTCAGTAGCTAAATGGAAAATAGTCAAATAAAGAATGAAGCAAGGGATGGCTAAAGTATCAGTATTTTTCCCCCTATATTATAATTTTCATGGAGCAATTTCTGATATAGTGTTAATACTGTTTACTTGGAAGTAGTAGTTTTTCAGGTGGGGCTTTTCAGTTCTTAGATCAAAGTAATACTACACAATAATCCTGCTTAGACACAGACTACTTAATCTTTATAGTTTGACTAAGATAGGAATTTTTAATTCCTGTAATTAATATTTCCTCCTATAAGTTAATAGAAGCATTTCTTAATGTTAACAGAATGGCATTTTTTCCAGAAATTGCATTTTGATATTTTTCCACTTTTCTCTTACTCTGTTCACAAGTCTCAAATGAGCAAAGGAGTAGATTAATGTATATTCTAAACATTTTAAATTTTAAAGTATAGTAAATTATGTACTATTTATATATATATGTTTATATATAGGTACACATATAGCTCTTCAACAGTTGGGTAAAATTTTCATATGTTGCAGAATATAGTATTTGGGATGACTCAAGTTGTTTTGCAAAGTGGTGGGATATAAAGAAAAAAATATAGCAGTATCTGAGCTTTATATTTATTAGGTACTGATAGTGGGGCAAATCAGCTGTAGATATGTGCTACATGATTGTAGGGTGGAATAAGATAACATTAGCTATTTCCTGTCTAGCCCTTTGTATCTCCTGCATCTGATCATAGATTATAGAGAAACAATAGTATTAGATTTTCCTTGACATTGTTTTTCAATATTATGTATTCAGTTATATTTTTCAAGTTTTCTTAATCTTACATATAATGTTATAGGAATAATACCAAATAAGTAATACTTGGTGACTTGTCAAGGATTAGGTCTGGTGTGGTGGCCTAAATGGAGTTTTCCAATCATTCTCATAGTTTGAGTCATATTTGATGATCCTCAGTCTTATCTCCAAACATGACATTTCTCCTGAGGTCTAAATTTTTAAGTCCATATTTAACTGCCTTAATACATGATAGGTACTTCAAAAAGATCTGCTTATTTTAGGATTCAGGTAACTGCAAAGAGATTTGGGAAATGTAGTCTACTGGCATGCTTAGGTAGAAGGAAAGCATGGATTTGGTGGACAGTTACTAGTCTTAGACTCAGTGCTCCACTTTTTAAAAGCTTTAGTTTGTGGTTTCACCTTTTTTTTTTTTAGTTTCGAAATTCCGCTAATTATGTCTCTTTATTTCAATTTCTTTCCATTCTACTGCTATCTCATTATTCCTTGTGTGGCCAGTTGCTTCCTACCTATCTCAGGTTCACCTTGGTTCTCCTTCCGTACTGGTGAAACAGTTACATTACTCAAAAATTAAACATGAAGAGATCATCTTCACTTTTTTAAAGGAAAGACTTCATGACTCTCTAAGTTCAAAATTCAAACAAAATTATTTTAGAATACATTGCTCCTTGTAGATGCTGATAAAGGTCAGATTGCTACTCACCTACTACTTCAACTTGTGCTCTAGTAACACTGAACTCTATTTAACAAATATATTATGCCTTTGTGTCTTTATGAATGTTGTTCTGACAGCAGTGCCCATCCTTATATCTGGTTCAGATGATAGCACTTTTTCTCCTATGTTCTCCAATGAGCCATGTCACCTTTTTTCATGAATTTGTGAATAACACTGATCACATTGTTTGGAAATTTATTTGTTAATATATATCATGTTAACATTTAGCACAGTACCTGGAACATTATGGTGAAAGTTTACAAAACTCATAAATTAGCTTAAATTGGCATTGCATTAACTCATCATTAGTAGTTATTGCGCAGCTATCCCAAGGCTTCCAGACAGAGAATTAAATAGAATGCTCAGTTTTTAATACTGTAGCTTTGCTCACTTCTCCCCACCTAATTTATGATATATGAATGAACAATATTTAGTGTTAAAGAGTAAAACTGTGACTCAGCCCCAAATCACATGATCTCCTAGAGAGGATAATTACTGAAAAAGACCCACAGTTGAGCCAATTGGGGGTCTGCCACTAACCTGACCATGCGACATTCCCTATGATTTAAGCAGTATCAATCAATGTGGCTTTCAGCCACATCTTTCTATATACTAGAAATAGGAATATATTAAAAGATTTTTTTAAAAAAATTTGGGGCAATGATCTCATGATTGTTCATAGTTAGGATTGACTTTCAAAGTTCTACTGGTCTCATCTGTTTGAAGCTTACAAAGCCCTAGCCTTCTTCCTTTTCTTCCCATTGGATGAATAGGATGAAAACACATGTGAGGAACCCTTTTGTTACTTTGGAATGTAAATACACTTCTAGTTGGTGAGAACTTGTCTTTTAATATTCAGCTTAAAGCAGCCATTTTAAAAAACTGCAAAAAACATCCTGTTTCTTAGAACCACGATTTTTCCTTCTTTCTGTGGTTATTAAACCTCTGAATTCCCAGATTCTAGACCCTGTTTTTCTGGTCCTACCCTCCTGTCTTTATTGACTTCCTGGGACTTTTGTTATCAATTCAGTTTTTTGCTTGTTGGGCTTTATCCCTGGCCTCTTATGGGTATCCTGAATATTTAGGATACCTCTCTGTAGTCACCTGTATGTAACTCCCCTCTGCACCCATCTGCAGTAGACTGTCTTGAAAATAATTTTTTAGCCTAGTTGGATCTAAATAAAAGGCAAGAAAGGAAGTACATGGAATCATTCTGGGGCCAAGAACACACTTGATTTTTTAATAATTTAAAATCAGTTAATTAAAGTATAGTGTATTATTAGTTTCAGAGGTAGAGTTCAGTGATTCATCAGTTGCATGTAACACCCAGTGCCATTACATCAAGTGCCCTCCTAAATGCCCATCACCCAGTTACCCCATCTCCCCACCCACCTCCCTTCCAGCAACCTTCAGTTTGTTTCCTGTAGCTAAGAGTCTGTTATGGTTTGTCTCCCTTTCTGATTTCATCTTATTTTATTTTCCCTCCCTTCCCCTATTATCCTCTGTTTTGTTTCTTAAATTCCACATATGAGTGAAATCATGTGATAATTGTCTTTCTCTGATTGACTTATTTTGCTTAGCATAATACCCTCTAATTCTATCCACGTCATTGCAAATGGTAAAATTTCATTTTTTGTATGGCTGTGTAATATTCCATTCTATATGTATCCCACATCTTCTTTATTCATCTGTCGATGGACATCTGGGGTCTTTTCATAGTCTGGCTATTGTGGACATTGCTGCTATAAACATTCAGGTGCAGGTGCCCCTTTGGGTCACTATGTTTGTATCCTTTGAGTAAATACCTAATAGGGTAATTGCTGGGTCAGAGGGTAGCTCTATTTTTAACTTTTTGAGGAACCTCCATACTGTTCTCCAAAGTGGCTATACCAGCTTGTGTTCCTACCAGCAGTGTAAGAAGGTTCCCCTTTCTCCACATACTGACCAACATCTGTCATTTCCTGACTTGTTAATTTTAGCCATTTTGACTGATGTGAGGTGGTATCTCATTGTGGTTTTGATTTGTATTTTCCTGATACTGAGTGATGTGGAGCATTTTTTCATGTGTCTGTTGGCCATTTGTATGTTTTCTTTGGAGAAATGTCTGTTCATGTCTCCTGCCCATTTCTTGACTGGATTATTTGGTTTTTGGGAGTTGTTTGATAAATTCTTAATAGATTTTGGATACTAGCCTTTTATATGATAAGACATTTACAAATATCTTCTCCCATTCTGTCGGTTATCTTTTGGTTTTGTCGACTGTTTCCTTTGCTGTGCAAAAGCTTTTTATCTTGATGACGTCTCAATAATTAATTTTTGCCTTTGTTTCCCTTGTCTTTGGAGACGTGTCCAGTATGAAGTTGCTGTGTTCAAGGTCAAAGAGGTTGCTGCTTGTGTTCTCTTTTAGGATTTTGATGAATTCTTGTCTGACATTTAGGTCTTGCATCCATTTTGAGTTTATTTTTGTGTATAGTCTAAAGAATGAATGGGTCAAACAGGAAATTAAAGAATATAAAAAATTCATGGAAAAAAATGAAAACACAACTCTACAGAACCTTTGGATGCAGCGAAGGCAGTCCGAAGAGCATAGTATATAGTAATACAAGCTTTTTTCAAGAAAGAAGAGAAGTCTCAAATACAGAACCTAATCTCACACCTAAAGGAGCTGGAGAAAGAATAGCAAATATAGCCTAAATCCAGTATGAGAAGAGAAATAATAAATATCAGAGCAGAAATCAATGAAATAGAAACCAAAAGAACAGTAGAATAGATTGATGAAACTAGGAGCTGGTTCTTTGAAAGAATTAGTAAAATTGATAAACTCCTAGCCTGACTTATTAAAAAGAAAAGAGAAAGGACCCAAGTAAGTAAAATCATGAATGAAAGAGGAGCGATCATAACCAATGTTGAAGAAATACAATTATAAGAACATATTATGAGCAACTACATGCCAACAAGTTAGGGAATCTGGAAGAAATGGATGCATTCCTAGACACATATAAAGTACCAAAACTGAAATAGGAAGAAATAGAACACCTGAACAGATCCATAATCAGCAAAGAAATTGAAGCAGTAATCAAAAATCTCCCAACAAACAAGAGTCCAGGACCAGATGGCCTCCCAGTGGAATTCTACCAAACATTGAAATAATTAATATCTGTTCTTCTGAAGCTGTTAAAAAAAAAAAAAAAAGAAATGGAAGGAAAACTTCCAAACTCATTCTATGAGGCCACCATGACCTTGATTCCCAAACCAGACAAAGACCCCACCAGAAAGGAAATACTCATGATTTTGCCAGCAATATGAAATTTGCCATATTTCCCATTGGCTTTAGAGCATTGGCCAGGGCACAAACATGGTACAGTGCCTGTCCTTACAGAGAGTGCAATTTACTGAAACTATGAAATGTTTCATTAAAAATGTACAAAACAACTCAGAAATCCATGATGATATTTTATCTGTGGAATGAAAAATATGCATTTTCCCACTCAGTGTGTCTTTGCGGAGATTATTCATTCTTCAGTCTTGGTCAGTATAACCCAGAAGGATTGAACTCACCATGGCTCTAAGAAAAGGTCAAGTCTTGCCAATCAGTATCACATACTTGGATAGAACAAACAATTGAGAAGTGGGCATGCTACTCAAGTTCAATCCAAGTTAGTTTGAGGCTTTAGCAGAAACTATTGGAAGAGAGACACTCCCTTTCCATTTGGGTTACTAAACTGATAGAAAGTCCTCCGGGAGCTATTAGCAGCCATCCTTACTCACTGCCTGGGGAAAGCATATTTGATAATAAAGCCAACATAGGGGGAGATGGAGTTAAGACACAGAGACAATGCTCTGAGAGACAATTTACTAGAGCAACTGTATTTGGCACAGCTTTTGTCATGTTAGGTGATAAGTCCCTTTTTGTTTTCAGCTGGTTTGAGTTGGATTTTTATCCTCTGTAACTGAAAGAAGCTTGACTAATTAAATCAGTAACTTGAATATAACTTTTAGATGAGAAGTGTAATAGTTTTGTAACTGATATGCTTATTTCCTTGTTGGAAATAACATACAGCTTTAAAGACATTTTTCTTGTTTTCCTTACATAATGTGATGTCCCTCTGAGAAGATACTATCTTGCTAACAAGGTGTTTGATTACACCATGTTGATTTTTTTATATAGAGCAGTTCTCAGACAAATTTGAAGACAAATTCATTACCTTGTTTCCTTTTGGGTCATTGATCCAACACCTATTTTGTAAATATTAGGGGAAAAAACTTTTTTCTGTTGATTTCCTGTGATTGTACATTGATAACGATCCTTGCAGAATATACCCAAACAGGGGAAACGTGATTAAATCCATTTAAAATTTCACTGGCCTTGGAGTAGCTTATGCCTTCCATCAGTTAGAGATGATTAGCTGAACGATTTTCCCCCTTCTGTGGCTTGGGACTTTTCATTTCACTCTTTGACCCATCACTGAACTTGAGATGGCGCGGTGGCCATTTCTTATGTCAGATCTTATCTTTTCAGACTTCTAAGTCTGCCTTTTTAATTTCTTTGTTGTCTTATGAATATATGGGCTTGTGTCTGAGTAAATTTCCAGAATGAAGGAGAGCTTGGAAAACATCTCATTATCACAAAAACACGGTTTCTTATGAGCTCTATTCCATATGTAAATACCCACTCATTTGAGTTTCTTTTCAATGTTTGGCATTTCAGTTTGTATACATCTACATATTTATATATAAATTATTCCACACACTTTAGGAGAAACTATTATGGGGGTGGCAAACATTATGTTAAATAATTATCATTTTTACAATTTGAAAGACTTCTTTCCCTTTCTGTTTTAAAAACACTACCCTTTATAGCTTATGTGGCAGCGACATTGAAAGTTCTACTGTTCAGATCCCTGGAATTCAGATAACATATTTTATTCCTGAATAATTAAAGTTCATTGTAATTGGAGATTTCTGCAGAAACTATTCAGCATATTTCCATGGTCCCTCTACCTTGTCTGTTCAATTGATGAGTTACTGTTTCCAAACTTCTCTGTGAGAAATGCACCTAACAGCTTGTGATGCAAATTATGCACATACAGGATTATATATTTATACACACAGAGCAGTATTTGTGATGGCACTTGTGAATGAAAATGATGCTTCCGACCCCTGCTCACTGTCTGATCACATTACACCACTGCTTAAAATTATGAAATGCTGCTCCATGTCTGAGAGATAAGTCCTTGCACCCCTGCATGCTGACATGCCTTACCTCTTTCATTCCCTGATTCCAGTCCCACTCACGTGTCCCAGGCTCTCATGTGGTTTCCGACTGCTGGGCTGTAGCACAGGCTGTTGTCTCAATCTGCAGTGCTCCCTGCCTGCTTTTGTCCCTGGCAAACTCAAGTCTCCATGTAAGTGTAGCGACTTAGATAAGGACTGCTCTAAGTGATCTTTTCCTCTTTGATCCTGGCGCACTATTTATACACTATTATCATAGCAATGATAAGATTTGTATTTGTTGAGATGTAATATTAACATTGTGGACTAAGAACTGAGGCAAACTTTGTCTAGCTTCATTTTTTGGAATGTTAAGCCGGGGTGGTTTTGATTTAAGAGTCATGGTTTCTTTGCTCACAACTGGTGGAAATGGAATACTTTGTGCAATAAGCATACTTGCAAAACGAGAACTCTCGTAGAACTCTCTTTAGACAAGTATACATTTACAGTTTTACTGATTTGGATCTACTGACCACTTA
This sequence comes from Potos flavus, assembly GCA_028534135.1. Lineage (NCBI taxonomy): Eukaryota > Metazoa > Chordata > Mammalia > Carnivora > Procyonidae > Potos > Potos flavus. The sequence goes on from CM052895.1 coordinate 58,316,810, forward strand.
ATGATTGATATACATGTACTTCAAGGACTTTGCATCCAAGAATATTGTACTTTATCCCTTGGTATGGAACCACAGGGCACATGTATTAAATTACCTCTATCTAAGTTCAAAGCATGGGTTTAGATTTAAGACATACAAATTCTAAATGAGATGAGTGGCGGTAGGCTCCAGAACTGGTCCTCCTGGGCTGTCCCCCAAAGCACCCAGCCCCACTAGACCTAATTGCTGAGACTGTGCAGAGCCAACAGTCAGATGAATCCATTCTTTGTTTGAATTACAGCAGTATAAAACCAGTTCTGAGGAATTATGACACTTGTCCCTCTCATTGAGATAGGTGATACTTGGCTCTGGGAGGCAGCCACTGCATTGTGACTTACTGTTTGTTATTTTTAGAGATGCTTGACCCTCTTTGAGTGAATATGGACGTACAACCTCTCGTAAATGACCCAGGACACTAGAAAATCTCAAGAGTTGGTCTGGGATACAGGGTCCATAGCCTGCACAGTGCTGGATGAGGATGATAGCAAAGATATTGAGGGGGGAAAAAAACACCAATTTTTTCCCTCAGTTTTTCTAGATGGATGAAAATAATCATAAGATGTCAATAAAACTGAAAATGACCAGATAGGATCAGGTATCTCCTAGAATAAAGAGCAGTGGTGGCATGTCCTCTTGATGATGTTCCCTCTCACTTTTCTTGGCTTTATATGAACGGTATGTTCAGAGTATGATGGAATTGGTAAGAGAAGTCATGGGAATTTGAGAATTAGTCTGAAACTGGCCTGATCCCGAGGTACAGAAGATGATAAAATCTAAGATGATGCAGGCAAAATGTCTCTCCTTCCATATCTTCATTTCTATTATCCCAAGATCCAGAGGCCTGAATATAGGGGGAAAGGAGTCCTCATTAGTAGTAAAAATATTACATATCTGTTACATGTCTTTTATTATTTAAAAAAATTTTTTTTTGTTTTTGTTTTGTTTGTGTTTTTAAAACACTTTGGAAAGATTTATTTCAGAGACAGCACGTGCACACACTCGGGGGAAAGGGGAGAGGGATAAGCAAACTCCCCTGCTGAGCATGAAGCCCCAAGGAGGGCTCTGTCCTAGGACCTTGAGATCAAGCCCTGAGCCAAAGTCAGACACTTAACTGACCGAGCCACCAAGGTGTCTCTGTTACATGTTTTTAAATGTCTTTCTCCCTTCTCCATATGAGCATCTTGCAGCACATACGTCTTTGCATGTCAGTATCCTTAGCATGTAGCATAAGCCCAGGTCTCCATTGAATAAAGGAATACTGAATGTGTGAATGGGGATGCATGGTGCCCTTTGATGAAAAGCATACATTTTATGAGATTTCTGATCTGCTTATTTGTATCAAACTTATGACCCCCGTGAGCATGGCACTCTGTAAATGTTCCTATATGAATATGTCTGTTGCTAACTTTTGTTTTAAAACCTTTTTGAGGTTGTACATTGACAAGATCAATGCAAGATTGTATGAATGCCATTATTTTCTAGCATTCACTCATTTTAGAAAAAAAGGAGACTTCCTTTCCTCACCTCCCACAGCCTGAAGAAAGTTTCCTTTTTGAGAACAAAATTACCATTTGTTTCAAGCTTTCTCTTCAATTATAGCAATTTCCTCATGTTTTTAAACTATTCTCAGCAAAAGAAAAATCAACATTTGCACTTTTGATGCATAGGCTAATCTAGCAGATATAGGTTTAAAGGCATCATCACTGTGACAAATAATTGGAAAGATTTTTCTTTATTTGCTCCTGGCTATTGCCCACGCGGTCTGTGAACTCAGAAGCAGGACAAACGAAACTGTTTTTTGAGTGCTGTTAAATGGTCCACATAAAGTGGACCTTGCTATGCACTTTCAGACAGCTCCATCTTTTCTTAAGGATAAGACAGCATAGCCATTTAGCTGCAGTTTTCCTATATATTTTTTACGTTTCACAGACATTGGTTGGGAGGACAGTAAGGGAGCAGCCACGGCAAGCAACCAGCTGTGGCCTGCCAATTCTAGTTCCTGACAGGTAGCAAGCTGGATTCTTGGCTGTAAAGAATCTCAAGCAGTTTCGATATGCTCTAGGGAGGGCAACTGTTTAGCCTAAGCAATTCAAAGAGGCATAATTGTGCTTCACAGTACACAGAAAGTCACCACATCTGTTTCATATTTTTGGCTTTTAGAACTGAACTAGAACAGAGAAATAAACATACAGCTTTGAATATAGAGTAAAAACAAGTTCATGGTGCACAGATGAGCATATTGTATGTAACTCAGTGAAAATTTCCTTAATGAGGGTTTCTTTTGGTAAAGTGAGAAATATTTCTGGTGTTAATCAAGGTTTTTTAAAAGAGATTTAATAGAAAATATTATCTATTTAAATGTCAAGGCAGCCTATCATTCTCCCTTAAATCTATTATAGTCAATTGTTGAGATGCCGCGGCGGCGTTCACGTGACCTATTGCAAATATTTGGGGAGTCATCTGCACTGCATTAGCCTTTCTAGTGGTAGTTATTTAAAAAAATAATTTGGATGTAGTAGGCTAAAAACATTCAAGGCAATGAATTAGAACTTCATTAACCACTTTCATCTTTTATTTTGGTTCAAATGTAAATGCAGTCATTTGATATCTAAGTGTATATAATATGTGATGACTGTCTTTTAAAAATGTAATCTAGCAGAAAATACATCTTAATTTGAATGTAACACTGTCTTAAATATAATTTTAATATTCTTCAGCATCTGGCGTCTCAAAGAATGAGGTCATTTGAGGTTAAGAAACTTTTCTCTGCAATAATAATAATAATAATAATAATCTTCAAACAGTGAAAAAGGCAAGTACTTATCTAAATGATCAGATATCATGGAGAAAGGGGAAGAAAGAAACTGACATGTACCAAGGTTTTCCTTTTACTAGGCCTGTTACATTATGATGCTCACGTAGTTCCTATAAAAGCTACCATGTAGTTAACAGGTTGAGATCTTTCAGATGAAGAACCTGTCGTGAGATAATTAGCTCAAATATTACGAAATCTGCCTTAATCATACTCAGATCCTCTTTCTTTCTTTCAACCTGCAGTTATGTATTGTTGTATGTGCATATGTATGTGTGTGTGTGCATTGATTTTTTGAGAGAGCGAGATTGTGCTTGTAGGGGAGAGGGGCAGAAGGAGAGGAAGAGAATCTTAAGCAGGTTCCACGCCCACTGTGGAGCAGGACATGGGGCTCGATCTCATGATCCTAAGATCATGACCTGAGCCAAAAATCAAGAGTCTAAGGCTTAACTAACTGTGCCACCCAGGAACCCCTGTATTTTTTTCAATGTCTGTCTTTTTAGTAGTCTGTAAGTTCTGTGAGGTCAAGGACTATGTCTGTCCTTTATTATATACCTGGGGACTTGCTCACATATGATAGAGGCTAACATATTTTTTGACAGTGATCGATGCCTGCCTGGTTCTAGACTACTTAAATATATTAACCCATTTAATCCTCCCAACACAACTTTGAATGGATTACTATTGTACCTATTTTATAGATGAGTAAGGTGAAGCACAGAGAAGTCAGGTAACTCGCCAAAGTCATGCAGTTCAGTGGAAGAAGCAGGATTTGGGCCTTGACAGTCTGACTCTATTGAGGGCCGTGGTTTTAATTATGAAATGGAGTCTTGGCAAAGTGAGAGATAATCTGAAGTTAAGTTTGAAAAAAGACCTCACTGACAGAATTACTTGCTTAGATCTTGTGGTGGCTTATCATCACCCTTTGACATAGTATTTATTCATTTAACAAAGGAGTGTGGAGTGTTTCCATGACAATATGCTAAGCACCTTTTTAGATTTCCTCACTCAAACCTTTCTGGCCACTGGGAACTCTGTGTGTGTGTGTGTGTGTGTGTGTGTGTGTGTGTGTGTGTGTGTGTGTGTGTGTGTATGTACTGGGAACTCTGTGTGTGTGTGTGTGTGTGTGTATGTACTGGGAACTCTGTGTGTGTGTGTGTGTGTGTGTGTGTGAGAGAGAGAGAGAGAGAGAGAGAGAGAGCGAGAGAGAGAGAGAGAGAGTGGGAGTATCTTATTTCCTCTAATTTACCTATGAGGGACCTGAAGCTATCAAAGTTTAAGTCATTTGGCCTAAGTAAATGTTTCATAATTAGCACACACTTGAAGGCAGGGCTTCTTCAAAGGAGTCCAAACTCCTTGCTCTTTGTCATTTCTCAACCCTGAAATCTCTTTCCCTTTTCTTAATATCAATACATTTGGGGTCAGTGTTATTAGTCAAAATGTTGTGACACCTCAAAAGACATTAAACTTCTTGAATTTTGGCTTCCTTTTTTCTGATTGAATGATTCGGGCTTTGTGATAACATGGGTCTGTCCTTTCCTGCCTTGAAGGAAAAACCAGGTGGGGCAGATGCTCACCTTTGTAACTGATGCAGGCTGACAGGAATTTAGTGTAACCCTGAAGTTATGGACCAAGAACCTTCATGATTCTGTGCCGCAAGCCAGGAAGAATAAATTAGGCTGTTCCCTTCTTCTGTCATCTTAAATCTGTAAAGGAATTGTGTGCTATAAAAACTTGAAACCTGCTCCTCTATTGTTAACGTCTGATTTTTTTTTATAGGCTGTCAGAGATTAGAAAGAGAGGCTGCACAGTTCAAGTGTTATTTTCAGTCAGGCACCTATCACACATTTTATATCGGGAACCCAAAGAGTATTTGTTAATTACAGCGATCATAGAATCTTTCAAATGCAAATAGTCTGACTCAGATTTCAGTTTGTTTGGTACCAAGGGATGACGAAAGAATGGTATAGCCTGATCGTTGTTTTACTCCCATCTGCGTGCACCAGGCAATCACCACTTACAGATGGTTGTGATTCAGAGACAGGTTGCCACATGCGAAAAAAGTATGTTTCAGTTATTTTAATAAGATTTATTGCAGTAGTCACAGTTAAATGCTTAAACCTTAATGGTAATTGCTGCTAATCTTTCAAGAAAATTATTAGAGTTTAATAAACTGCAAGAAGGATATTTTACTGTAAACTTTGGCAAAATTACAAAGGTAAATTTTACGTTTACTCCCTCGTCTCATAAATCAGAATGCCGCATATACCTTTCACCATTTTCTGAAATGCTATTTTATATAGGTGCACACACAGACACACACACACACATACACACACATTTATATTACGTGTATTGGGGACAAACAAAGACTCCTAATTTCTATGAAAAACGTAATTGGCCAAGCGACAACAAATAATTCTGAACAAATATACCAAAATGATTCCTAATCAGCTTTGAGGGTTTTTTTTTTTTTTTGTGTGTGTGTGTGTGGTAAAATAGACATGACATAAAATTTGTTTCAGCCATTTTTAAGTGTACAATTCAGTGACATTAAGCACACTGACAGTGTTGTGCATCCATCATCACTATTTCTAGAATCCTTTCATCTTCCTAAGCAGAGAACTTGTACCCATTAAATAATAATTTCCCATCCTCCCTTAGCCCAGCTCCTGATAACCTTCATTCTGCTTTCTGTCTCTATGGATTTGCCTGTTCTATAGACCTCACATATGTAGAATGACACAATTTTTGCCATTTTGTGTCTGGCTTATTTCATTTACTGTAATTTTTCACTTAATGTGTTTTTAGATTCCATCCATATATTAGATATGTGTTCCCTTTTCTGGCTGACTAATACTTCATTGTATATATATATTGTATATATATTGTGTATATATATATATATATATATATATATATATATATATATATACTGCATTTTGTTTATTCATTCGTCTGTTGATGGATATCGGCATGGACATTGAGACTTTCTGGCCACTGGGAACAATGCTGCTGTGAACATTGGTGCCCATATATCTGATACCCTGCTTTGAATCTTTTGATTAGCTAAGCTTAGAACTGCTGGATCATATATTAATTCTGTATTTAACTTTTTGAGGAGCAAATTGTTTTTCACAGTGGCTGCACCATTTTATATTTCCACTAGCAATGCACGAGGGTTCTATTTTTCCACATCCTTGCCAACACATGATATCTCTTCCCTCTCCTCTTAACCCCCCTCCCCTTTTTAAATAATAACCATTTTAATGGGTGCTAACCTTGAGATTTTTAAGTTCAGTAGATACTTTGAGTAATCATATGAAAATGAAATTTTTTTGTTTACTAATTTTATGCAAACTGTCAGAAAGTTGATAATTTAGAATAATTTTCCATTTGAATTATTCTATTATATGTAGTGATTGGGTTAATCTCCTTGACTCTGAATAGGAAAGTTCCTTTACTTCAAGGTGATGCCAAAAAAAGTATGGATAAATGATGTTTAACCATTTGTGAAAGTTTAAACAGATAAGTAGTTTTATCTTAGTGTACAAAAAAAGGGTAGCAATAAATTTTGTAAATTCAAGTAAGAGAGGAAAAACTATAGCTTATAATTCAGGGCATTTCTGTTGTTATTCAGGTAGGATGATGTGTGTTGGCTAAGTAGGTTAAAATAGGACACGCCCACACACCCACGAACCTCTGTACTCAGGAGGCTATTGTAAAGTAAATATGGGTAGATTACATGGGATCATCGTAGGTATCAAAAACTGGGATACTCTAGTTGGCCTTGGATTTTAGGGTTTGTCTTCAATTTAGGATGCACTGGTATTTTGAAGCTAGGCTAACAGACAGGTAGAATCTGTTTGGCGCATTTTAATTATGGCCTTTTCGTTTTCAAGCCAGGATTTGAATGGAATTTGTGTCTTATTAAAGATTGTGTTGTTGTGAGCCTATACTTCTGGTTGGTGGAAATGTGTAGACTGGCTGTTGGGGATAGAGTTCTGTATTAGAGACACCATTAAGAGGGGGAACTGGGCTTCCCATTTTGGGAAAAAAAAAAATCAATGGGTATCGAGTTTTGATTGAAGATGGCTACAAACCATCCGTTAGACACATTTTAAGGTTTGGTATTTCATTTCTTGTACTAAACACCAACATTTTATCACCATATAATTCTAGGTTATATGGCTTTGGAGCTTCAACTTTGGGTTCATGTCTGAAATAAAAGTACTCAAATTATTTATTTGTAGTTTTAAGATGAAATAACTTAGTTGTATTTTTTTCAAAATGAAGTTCAATACTTTTTATAGAAGTATTATGTAGAAAAACTTATTTAAGAAAGTAAAAACAAAAGAAATAAATCTTCCTTGAGATCTATAATGTTGATAGCATTTTCATTGAAACCGTAAAATGTTTATTTACAAGTAAGCTAGTTTATAGTAACACTTAATTGGATATTAGTGCTAAAGCAAGTGTTTTGTAGCTTTGGTCAGGGCACTATAAAATATAAATCAAATAAATTGTGTCCTTTTCTTAGACGACTTACACTCCAAACTGCATGGAAGGAAATGCATAGCAAGTTGGGATATTGTACACGTATTTAAAATACAACCATAAATGAGAAACCACACTGTCAAGAACAGACAATATTCTTATTGTACTGGGAAATGCACGTTAGCCTGGGTAGTGGTGGAAGGAATGAATCACAGCCTCTCTTCCAATGAGTCATGGCTGGCCAAATAGAGGTAGGAGTTTCAAGCACTCTTTCTTTGAGTGATGGAAAGAATTTTTCATCATTTTATATATTATTCAATATCTCTGTCACTATCACTGTTGATAAATGATATGAAAAATGATCCTTTATCATTTAAAATCAATTGAGATATTTACAACGAATACTTTCCTTCCATAGATCTGGAAGTGCTTTTCAAAAATCAATTAATTTGCACAATATACTACTGTAAGGGTAGCCTTATTATCACCATTTATGGACAAATTCAAAGCAAGAGAGGTTAATTAACCCATCATAGAGTCCAAAGGGCTGAGTGGCAAGGCAAAATGGACTGAGCACCAACTTGAAGGCCAGGAACTCTGCTTTTAGCATGGATTTTAATTGATTTAGATCAGTTTCTCTAGACTAAAAAGCATAAGCAATAATTCTGAATTATCATGCAGCAATATAGTGTGGATTAAATAATTAATATTCTGAAAACCTTTATAAATGTGAATTATTATTACTCATTTTAGCTTTAGACCAGTGACTCGGCCAAACTACCTTCCAGCACTGGTGACTAAAGTGTAAATTAATTGGCTAAGTGAGAAATTCATCTCACACATTTCCTGCTGTAAGATAAGAGACTCCTCTGTTCTGATTGGAAATCTATATATACAGTGGTGCATTTTACTCTGCTTCCCCTAATGTATGTGTTTGTATCCAATTCCCTAATAAACTGGGAATTCATCTTATATGGGGAGATCCATGTTTAAAATATTAGTGTAAAATGCTCATGTTTCTTTTAGGAAAGTCCATCTCCCATATTCTAGAGATGCACTTTTGGGAATATTGTCATGTGGTTAACAAAACTAGTAGTTTGTTTTACTAATCATTTACATACATATTTGGAAAGATTACTGAAAATGATATTTTCTCCAAAGATACACTGTTCTGGCTTATCAAGCTTTGTGCTTAACATTTGGTGCTTTTTCAATAAATATATTAGGGAACACTGTGTTAGAAATCCTGCAGTTGCTTTATTAAGTTTTTTCCTCTAATCATTTGATTAGGAAAGTTGTCATTAGTGAGATAAAACTCCCAAACTCTTTATTTATTTATTTATTTATTTATTTTCTTTCTTTCTTTCTTTTTTTTTTTTCAAACTCTTTATTTAAAGGAAGGGAGGGCTCAGAGTTGAAAGATAGGAAGTCTAAAACTAATTATTGGCTTATGTCTTTTCAGAAGGACAAGGAAGTTTATCCATAGAATTCTTAATATGTTAATGGATAGGTGATAAAAATGATTTTCTATATTGTTTTAGCATAAATTTTCAGTCATTCATTCAACAAATATTTTTTGAGTATCTGTAATGTGCCAGGCACAGTTCTAGGTGCTAAAACTAAGGACTAAGACTTTGCCCTCTATCACTTACAGTAAGCAAGTCAAAAAAATATGTAGGTATATGTGTGTTCTCAGTCACTTAGATAAGAGCTAGGAAAATACAACAAAACCAAAAAGGGACAGAGTATAATGGGCGTACCGTTTTCAAAAGGGACAGTCAAGAAGTTGGAGATAGATAGTTGAGAAGTTTGAAGTGAGGATGCTAGCCTTAGGAGTATCATTGCGAAGAGCATTCTAGGCAGGGGCAGTAGTGCATATGGGGGTCCCGAGAAGGTGATGTGTGGCAGGAGCAGGTGTGGTGGTGATTCTGAGGGTTAGGTATTTGGAAGCATACTTAGATCTTGGAAAACAGCTGAAGGACATTTGGAGAAAGGAATTGTGCATATACAACCTGCAGGGAGAAGCATTGTAAACCCTTGAACATTGGACTATCAAGAGCTGGCAGACAACTAGTTTACAAAGTGCTAGCAGAAGCTTGACTTACTGATTTCAGGGATATTTAAAGAACAGTTCTTGAATTTTCCAAACATACTCAAGTCTCTGCTTTTGAAGGCAAAAAAGTAAACATATACCGAGGAAAGGTACATAATTTGGACAACTGTGGATTGGGTCAGCGAACCCACTGGATAACCTAGAAAAATCAGTAGAGTGCACAGTGATGGGTGCATCAATAAATGATAATTTTTGCTTTCAATTCTTTTTATTGAGATAAAAATTACACACCATAAAATTTTTCCTTTTAAGCATAAAATTGAGTGTTTTTCAGTATTATTCACAAAGTTCTACAAATATCATTGTTAGCTATTTCCAGAATGTTTTCATCATTCCATTGTGGACGTTCTTGTTTTTCTACACCTCCACCCCAACCTTGGCAACTCCTAATCTGCTTTCTGTTTTTATGAATGTGACTATTTTGGACATTTCATACACATGTCCATATAATATATGGCCTTTTGTATCTGCCTTTTTTCAGTTAACATAATGATTTCAGTGTTCTTCCGTGTTGTAGCAAGAATAAGGATAAGTACTTGATTCTTTTTTATGGTTGAATATTCCACTATATGGATATATTACATTTTGTCTATTCATCTGCTGATAGACATTAGGATTGTTTTCACCTATTGGCTATTAGAGACACACCTATACAAGTTCTTGTGTGGGCATATATTTCCAATTATCTTGGGTATTTACCTAGGAGTGGAATTGTTTGGTCATGTGGGAACTGCATGTTCAGCTTTTTAGAGGAAGTGTCAAACTGTTTTCCAACCTGGCTACCCCAATTTACATTCCTACCAACAATGTGTGAGAGTTTCGATTTCCCCATATCTTCATCCACACTTTTTTTTTTTTTTAAGATTTTATTTATTTATTTGTAAGAGAGAGAGAGAAAAGGAGAGAGAGAAATAGCACAAATAGGGGGAGCAGCAGGAAGCAGGAGAAGCAGGCTCCCTGCTGAGCAAGGAGCCTGATGTGGGACTCAGTCCCAGGACCCTGGGATCATGACCTGAGTTGAAGGCAAATGCTTAGCCAACTGAGCCACCCAGGTGTCCCACATATTTGTTTTTTGATTATAGCCATTTTACTGTTTATGAAGTGGTATCTCATTGTGATTTTTATTTGCATGTCTCTAATGTTGATGATATTGAGCATCTTTTCATGGGCAAGTTGGCTATTTGTAATTTTTTTGGGGGGGGGAGAAATTTTTATTTATGTCCTTTGCCCATTTTAAAATTACATTGTCAATTTATTGCCAATTTGAAAGAATTTTTTAAATATATTTTGGGCACTAAATCCAGATATGTGGTTTGCAATTATCTTCTCCAGTTCTATGGGTGGTCATGATTATATCTTCTGATGCATAAAAGTTTTAAATTTTGATGAAGTCTAATTTACCTTTTTTCTCCTATACTGAATCCCTTGCATTTCCATATGAACTTTAGGATCAGCTTGTCAATTTCCATAAAAAAGACAGCTGGGAATTTGATCGAGATTGCATTAAATCTGTAGATTTGGGGAGTGACACAGACACAATATATATTTCCATTTATTTAAATCTTTAATTTTTTTCATAGTGTTTTGTAGTTTATAGTGCATATCATGCACTTCTTTTGTTAAATTTATTCCTAAGGTTTTTTTTATCCTGTATAAAATGGCATTGTTTTTATAATTCAATTTTCAGATTCTTTATTGCTAACATACAGAAATTTGGTTGATTGTGGTGTACTGACCTTGTATCCTGAAACATCGCTGAAGTTATTATCTCTAATAAATTTTTAGTGAATATGTTGGGATTTTCTATATGCAGGGTTATACCATCTGCAAATACAGTTTATGTTTATCTTCTTCTTGTCCATTCTTAATGTCTTTTATTTATCTCTCTTGCCTAGTTACCTTGGTTAGAACCTCCATACAGTGTTGAACAGAAGTGACTTAAGTCCTTGTCTTCTTTGTGATCTTAGGAGAAAAGTGTTCACTTTTTCACCAGGAACTATTAAGTTACCCATGGATTTTTTTTTTTTTTTTTTTTTTTTTTGTAGATAATGATAGAGGAATTTCTATTCCAACCTAGATTCTTGACTGTTTTTATCCTGATAGGTGATATTTTTTCTGAAATGATTACCTTTTGTCCCTTAATCTATATCTATGGTATAGTATATTAATTTTCATATATTGAAAAATACAAAAGAAGTAAATCCTACTTGATGATATTGTTTAATCCTTTTGTAAGTTGCCAGATTTGATTTGCTAGTATTTTGTTGAGGATTTTGATGCTTATATTTGTGAAGGATGTTGTTCTGTAGTTTTCTTTTTCTTTCTCTTTCTCTTTCTTACAAATTTTTCTGTACAATGTAAGAAAGAGAGAAAACATTGTAAGAAAGAAAGAAAACAGAAACAGAAAGAAAGAAAACAGAAAGAAAACATATCAGGGTAATTCTAGCCTGATAGAATGAATTCAGAATTGTTCTCTCCTCTTATATTTTTAATTTTTATTTTTTTGGAAAATTTGTGAAGGATTGGTTATTGGTTAATTTTTCTTTAAACATTTGGTAGAATCACGATGAAGATATTTTGTCCTGAGATTTTCTTGGTGGGAAGTTTTTTTGATTATTAATTCAATCTCTTTACTTGTCATAGGTATATTCAAATTTTCCATTGCTTCTTGAATAAATTTTGGTAGTGGTATCTTTTATACTAATTTTAATAATTTAAAACCTCAATTTTTTCTTGATCAGTCTAGTGATAGCACTAACAATTTCTTTTTAAATCTTTTCAAAGAACCAACTTTAGATTTTGTTGATTGTCTTATTTTTTTTCTCTTCTCTACTTATTTCCCTCTCTAATCTTTTTATCTTTTAAGTTATTTGCTCTGGGCTCAGTTTGCTCTTTTTCTAGTTTCTCATGATGGAAGGTTTGGCTATTGATTTGAGAGTTTTCTTTTTTATTAATATAAGTGCATAGAGCCATAAATGCTACTATGTTCACTGCTTTATCTTATTCATAACATAAGGTTTGGTATGTTGTGTTTTCATTTTTTATGTGTTTTCATTTTTATTCATCTCAAAGTATTTTCTAATTTCTCCTATGATTACTTCTTTGACTTGTTGATTATTAAAGGAGTGTGTTGTTCAATTTCCACATATTTAGGGGCACCTGTGTGGCTTAGTCAGCTGAATCTCCAGCTCTTGGTTTTTGGCTCAGGTCATGATCTCATGGTAATGAGACAGAGACCCGCACTGAGCTCCTCACCCAGGCCCAGCATGGAGCCTGCTTAAGATTCTCTCTCTCCCTCTCCCTTTGCCCCTCCCCACTGTTCATGCAAGTGCTCTCTCTTTAAAAAAAAAACAGTAATTTCTGGGGAACATGGGTGGCTCAGTCAATTGGGCATCTGACTCTTGATTTCAGTTCAGGTCACGATCTCAGGGTTGTGAGACCCAGCCCTTTGATGGGTGTGGAGCCTGCTTAAGATTCTCTCTCAGGAGGGGAGCAAAATGGTGGAGGAGAAGGAGACCCTATTTCAACCAGTCTCCTGAATTGAGCTGGATATCTACCAGAGCACTCTGAACACTCATGAAATCAGCCTGAGAAGTAAGATTATACACTTCTGGATCTCTGTGGGGGCAGAGGATCATAAGTGGAGAGGTACAACAGATTTGGGAGTGCGTGAACAGATATCGGTGGATAAACAGAAGGGGGAAGGAGTCACAAGAAGTGAGCCATTGGAAAGTAATCCTCCAATGCAAAAGTGCCCTGCTCTTGGGGACCAGCAGTAGCTTGGAGATGTTGGCTGTGAGATGGGAAGGGACTGATAATAGCACTCAAACAGAACAAAGGGACTTAAGGGACAATTGTTGGGACTGGGTGGCTGCAGGCGTGGACCTAAGCCCAGGGTCCCAGATGGCCACAGCTGCCACCTGCCCATGCCTGAGAGGACTCTGTGCGGACTTGGACTCAAGTCAGCAATCCCTGGGGCTGGTGGCTGCCACCACTACCACAGTCGCTGCCACCTCTGTCATGGCTGAGAGGACCCAGTGCGGACTTGAGTCAGAGGTCCCTGGAATGGCAGCCGCCGGGATCGGGCTCACCTGGACCTGTATTGCTTGCGGTTTTGGTTGCACAGGGTACAGAGACAAGTGGGGGCCTTGGGCAATCACTGAGACGGTGGCTGGGGGTGTGCACCACCTGTGGGAGGCTGCAGTATTCAACCAGGTTGGCAGAGGGGGAGTCTGTGTGTTCTGGAGGGTTCAGAGAGGAGCAGACTGTGGTTTCTCTCTGAGGGAGAGGTCTGGGTAAGGACAGTTTGCTGAAAAGGCACGGAAAGCCGCCAAAGAACAAAAGCCTGAAAAACCGATTTCCACTGAGCCTAGCCCCTTGATAGCAGGCAGGGCAACTCCGCCTAAGCAGGATCAGCTAAAAAACAACACAGCATGCCCATCCCCCAGAAGACAAGCTGAGAGAACAAGAGAACAACAACCGCAGGGTCCCCATAAAACTGTAAAACCCCAACACCAAGGGAAAACAGAATATTAAGCTCCTGGTATTACCTCACAGCCTGTATATTTCTTAGATACAATCTTCTCTCCCCCTTTTTTAAAATTCTTTTTTATGATTCGTGTTCTTTTATTTTTTTTTATGTATTTACTATTTCAACTAGATGTTTAATACAACATATTCTATAGTAACTTTTTAACTTGAACTTTTTCATACATCTCCTTTTTTTCTTTTTCTTTTATATATATATGCTATATATATATATATGCTTTATATGTCATATATATATATGTGCTTCAATGTAGGGCTTTTTTCCCTATTCAATACTACCTTTATGTATATAGCAGTTTTAATTTCCCTGTATCACTGGAAAGTTGAGTCCTCTAACAAATATAACAAGATACACCCAGGAAGAATGGATATACCCTTCCTCTCCCACATAGAGGGATTATAACCACCTTCCCATCACCCTCCCTCTTTTTATTTTGTGTTATTTATTTATTTATTTTTATTCTGTTAGTCTTTCTGTTTGTTTGTTTTTGTTTTTGTGCTTTATAAATCTTACTCTTGGGGCTTATTTTGGCTGGAGTTTTTTTTTCTTCTTTCTTTTTGGCGGTGTCTTCCAATTGCTCTGAAACGTTCCATGGTGCGCCTTGCCTGGATTGTGGTTGATATTTTCAGCTATACATCCCCTCAACCACCTATCACCAGAATGACTGGGAGGGGGAACCCCCAACAGAGGAAAAATTCAGAGACTGTGACCTCTGCCACAAAAATAATGGATATGAACATAAGGAAGATATCAGAAATAGAATTCAGGGTTACAGTTATGCAGACAATAGCTAGGTTGGAGAAAACCATTAGTGGCAATATAGATTCTCTAAAAGCAGAAGTGGGAGTTGATCTGGCATAATTTAATAATGCTATCAATGAGATCCAATCTCATCTAGATTTTTCCAACAGCTAGGGTAAATGAGGCAGAAGATCGAATTAGTGATCTAGAAGACAAACTGAAAGAAAAGAAGGATCAGGAGGAGCTCTGGAACAAACAGCTTAGAATCTGTGAAAACAGAATTAGAGAAATAAATGATGCCATAAAACGTTCCAGTGTCAGAATTATTGGGATCCCTGAGGGGGTGGAGAGAGAGTGAGAGGACTAGAAGATATAGTTGAGCAAATCCTAGATGAGAATTTCCCTGATCTGGGGAATGAAACAAGTGTTCATGTCCTAGAGGCAGAGAGGACACCCCCCAAGATCAGTGAGGGTAGAGCGACCTCCAGGCTTGTGATAGTGAAACTCATGACTCTTAAATCCAGAGAAAATATCTTAAGGGCAGCTAGGGGAAGAGATCCCTTATATACAGAGGGAGGAACATCAGAATAACGTCAGACCTGTCCACAGAAACCTGACAAGCTAGCAAGGGCTGGCAAGACATATTCAGGGAACTAAATGAGAAGAACATGCAGCCAAGAACACTTTATCCAGTAAGGCTGTCATTTGGAATGGATGGAGAGATAAAGAGCTTCCAAGACCGGCAAAGACTGAAAGAATATGTGACCACCAGCCGGCCCTGCAAGAAATACTAAGGTGGTTCTATAAAAGAAGAAAGACCCCAAGAGTCATATAGAACAGAAATTTACAGAGACCATATGTAGAAACAAGGACCTCACAGGCAACGTGATGACAATAAATACGTATCTTTCAATAATCACTCTCAATGTGAATGGCCTAAATGCTCCCATAAAATGGCACAGGGTTGCAGACTGGATAAAAAGGCGGGACCCATCCATATGCTGTCTATAAGAGACTCATCTTGAACCTAAAGATACATCTAGACTGAAAGCGAAGGGGTGGAGAACCATCTTTCATGCCAACGGACCTCAAAAGAAAGCTGAAGTAGTGATTCTCATATAAAATAAATTAGATTTTAAGCTACAGACTGTAGTCAGAGATACGGAAGGACATTACATCGTTTTTAAGGGGTCTATCCAACAAGAAGATCTAACAATTGTAAATATCTATGCCCCCAACATGGGAGCAGCCAACTACATAAGCCAACTGTTAATCAAAGTAAAGAGACATATTGATAAGAATATGTTAATTGTAGGGGATCTTAACATGCCACTCTTAGCAATAGATAGATCATCTAAGCAGAAAATCAACAAAGAAGAGCTTTGAATGACACACCGGACCAGATGGACCTCATAGAAATATACAGAACATTCCACCCTTAACAGAATACTCATTCTTCTCGAGTGCACATGGAACTTTCTCCAGAAAAGACCACATGCTAGGTCACAAATCAGGTCTCAACTGATACCAAAAGATAGAGATGATTCCCTGCATATTCTCAGGCCAGAGTGCTTTGAAACTGGAGCTCAGTCACAAGAAAAAGTTTGGAAGAAATTCAAACACTTGGAAGCTAAAGACCATCCTGCTCAAGAATGTTTGGATCAACCAGGAAATTAGAGATGAACTTAAACAATTCACAGAAACCAATGAGAATGAACATACATTGGTCCAAAACCTATTGGACTCGGCAAAGGCGGTCCTAAGGGGGAAATACATAGCCATCCAAGCCTCACTCAAAAAAATAGAAAGATCCCGAATACACAGACTCTTTACACCTTAAAGAACTGCAGAGTCAACAACAAATTAAGCCTACTCCATGCATGAGAAAGGAAATAATTAAGATTAGAGCAGAGATCAATGAGTTAGAAACCAGAGATACAGTAGAACACATGAACAAAACTAGAAACTGGTTCTTTGAAAGAATTAATAAAATAGATAAACCACTCACCAGACTAATCCAAAAGAAAATAGAAAGGACCTAAATTAATAAAATTATGAATGAAGGGGGAGAGATCATGACTAACACCAAGGAGATAGAAACAATCATCAGATATTATTATCAGCAGCAATATGCCAATAAGTTAAGCAACCGAAGAAATAGATGCATTCCTGGAATCCTGTGAACTTCCAAGACTGAAAGACTGAAAGAGGAAGAAATTGACAACCTGGATAGACCAATAACTAGTAAGGAGATTGAAGCAGTGATCAAAAATTACCTCCCAAAAAAGAAGAGTCCAGGAGCTGACGGATTCCCTGGGGAATTCTACCAAACATTCAAAGAAGAAATAATACCTATTCTCCTGAAGCTGTTTCAAAAAGTAGAAACAGAAGGAAAACTTCCACACTCTTTCTATGAAGCCAGCATTACCTTGTTCCCCAAACCAGGCAAAGATCCCATCGTAAAGGAGAATTTCAGGCCAATATTCCTGATGAATATGAATGCCAAGATTCTCAACAACATCCTAGCTAATAGGATCCAACAGTACATTAAAAAGGTTATCCACCATGACCAGGTGGGATTTATCCCTGAGATGCAAAGGTGGTTCAACATTTGCAAATCAATCAATGTGATAGAACAAAATAGTAAGAGAGAAGAACTGCATGGTCCTGTCGATTGATGCAGAAAAACATTTGATGAAATACAGCATCCTTTCCTAATTAAAACTCTTCAGAGTATAGGGATAGAGGAACATTCCTCACCTTCATAAAATTCATCTATGAAAAACCCACAGCGAATATCATTCTCAATGGGGAAAGCTGTGAGCCTTCCCATTGAGATCAGGAATACGACAGGGATGCCTACTCTGGCCACTATTGTTCAACATAGTTATAAAAGTCCTAGCAACAGCAATCAGACAATTAAAAGAAATAAAAGGTATTCGAATTGGCAAAGAAGAAGTCAAACTCTCTCTTTGCAGCTGACATGATACTTTATGTGGAAAACCCCAAGGACGCCACCCCCAAATTACTAGAACTCATGCAGCAACTCAGTAATGTGGCAGGATACAAAAATCAATGCACAGAAATCAGTTGCTTTCTTATACACTGACAATGAAACTGTAGAAAGGGAAATTAGAGAATGAATTTCAGTTACAATAGCATCAAAAACCATAAGATACCTTGGAATAAACCTAACCAAAGAGGTAAAGGATCTATACTTGAGGAACTACAGAGCACTTATGAGAGAAATTGAAGGAGACACAAAAAGATGGAAAAACATTCCATGCTCATGGGTCAGAAGAATAAACATTGTTAAAATATCTATGCTGCCCAGAGCAATCTATACTTTCAATGCCATCCTGATCAAAATACCATCAGCATTTTTCAAAGTGCTGGGACAAACAATCCTAAAATTTGTGTGGAACCAGAAAAGACCCCGAATTGCCAAGGAAATGTTGAAAAAGAAAAACAAAGCTGGGGGCATCACGTTGCCTGATTTCAAGCTTTATTACAAAGCTGTGACCACCAAGACAGCATGGTACTTGCACAAAAACAGACACATAGACTAATGGAACAGAGTAGAGAGTGCAGATATGGACCCTCAACTCTATGGTCAAATAATCTTCGACAAAGCAGGAAAAATTGTCCAATGGAAAAAAGACAGTCTCTTCAATAAATGGTGCTGAGCAAATTGGACAGCTATATACAGAAGAATGAAACTTGACCATTCTCTTACACCATACACAAAGATAAACTCAAAATGGATCAAAGACCTCAATGTGAGACAGGAATCCATCAAAATCCTTGAGGAGAACATAGACAGTAACCTCTTCGACATTGGTCACAGCAGCTTCTTTCAAGACACGTCTCCAAAGGCAAGGGAAGCAAAAGCGAAAATGAACTTTTGGGACTTCATCAAGATAAAAAGTTTCTCCACAGCAAAGGAAACAGTCAACAAAGCAAAGAGGCAACCCACAGAATGGGAGAAGATATTCACAAATGACACTAAAGACAAAGGCTGATATCCAAGATCTATAAAGAACTTCTCAAACTCAACACCCAAAAACAGATAATCAAGTAAAAAAGTGGGCAGAAGACATGAACAGACATTTCTCCAAAGAAGACATACAAGTGGCTAACAGACACATGAAAAAATGTTCATCATCATTAGCCATCAGGGAAATTTAAATAAAAACCACATTGAGATACCACCTTACACCAGTTAGAATGGCAAAAATTAACAAGTCAAGAAACAACAAATGTTGGAGAGGATATGGAGAAAGGGGAACCTTCTTACACTGTTGGTGGGAATATAAGTTGGTGCAGCCACTTTGGAAAACAGTGTGGAGATTCCTTAAGAAATTAAAAATAGAGCTGCCCTATGACCTGGCAATTGCACTACTGGGTATTTACCCCAAAGATACAGATGTAGTGAAAAGAAGGGGCACATGCACCCCAATGTTCATAGCAGCAGTGTCCAATAGCCAAACTGTGGAAAGAGCTGAGATGCCCTTCAACAGACGAATGGATAAAGGAGATGTGGTTCATATATACAATGGAATATACTCAGGCATCAGAAAGGATGAATACCCAACTTTTGCATCAACATGCCTCTCTTGTTTTCCCCCTATGTTCATATGCGTTGTTTCTTAAATTCTACATATGAATGAAATCATGTGGTATTTGTCTTTCTCTGACTGACTTATTTCACTTAGCATGATACCATCTAGCTCCATCCACGTCATTGCAAATGTCAAGGTTTCATTCTTCTTATGGCTGAGTAATATTCCACTCTGTGTGTATGTGTGCATGCATATATATATGTGTATATGTGTGTGTGTGCATGCATATACCCCCCAAATATATATATAGATGTATATTTTTTCTTTTTTTTTAATTTAAATTTTTCTTAGTTAACATACAATGTGATAATGGTTTCTGGAGTAGAATTCAGTGATTCATCACTTACATACAACACCCAGTGCTTATCCCAACAAGGACCACCTCTTCTTTATCCATTCCTCAGTTAATAGACATTTGGTCTCTTTTCATAATTTGGCTATTGTTGATAATGCTGTTATAAACATCAGGGTGCATGTGTCCCTTTGAACAGTATTTTTGTATTCTTCGGGCAAATACCTAGTAGTGCAATTGTTGGGTCATAGGGTAGTTATATTTTTAATTTTTTGAGGAACCTCCATACATTTTCCAGAGTTTTCCAGAGTGGAGAGTGTTGGTTGAAAGGTATAAACTTTCAGTTACAGAATGAGTATGTTCTGGGGTCCTAAACTTCAGCACGGTGACTATAGTTTTTTTATTTATTTATTTATTTATTTATTTATTTATTTATTTATTTATTTAAAAGATTTATTTTTTTCCCCAATTACTTTTATTTTATTTTTTCAGTGTTCCAAGATTCATTGTTCATGTACCACATCCAGTGCTCCATGCAATACGTGCCCTCCTTAATACCCACCACCAGGCTCGCCCAACCCCCCACTCCCCTCCCTTCCCCTCCAAAACCTTCAGTTTGTTGTTCAGAGTCCACAATCTCTCATGGTTTATCTCCCCCTCCTATTTCCCCCAATTCACCCTTTCTTTCCTTCTCACAATGTCCTCCGTGTTTTTCCTTATGCTCCACATGTAAGTGAAACCATGATAATTGACTCTTTCTGCTTGACTTATTTCACTCAGCATAATCTCTTCCATTCCTGTCCATGTTGAAATAAAAGTTGGGTATTCATCCTTTCTGATGGAGGCATAATATTCCATTGTATATATGGACCATATCTTCAGATGTCTTTTATTTCTCTTGGTTGTCTGATTGCTGAGGCTAGGAATTACAGTACTGTGTTGGATAAAAGTGGTGAAAGTGGATATCCCTGTCGTGTTCCTGACCATAGAGGAAAAACTACCAGTTTTTCCCCATTGAGGAGGATATTATCTGTGGGCTTTTTGTATATGGCCTTCGTGATGTTGAGGTATGTTCCCTCTCTTCCTACTTTGTTAAGGGTTTTTTTTTTTTTTTTTTTGAATCAAAGATGGATGTTGTACTTTGTCAAATGCTTTTTCTGCATCTATTGAAAGGATCAGATTGTTCTTATCCTTTCTTTTATTAATATGGTATATCACGTTGTTTGATTTGCAAATATTGAACCACTCTTGCAACCCAGGAATAAATTCCACTCAATTGTGGTGAATGATTTTTTTAATGTACTACTTGATTTGATTAGTTAGTATTTTATTGGGAATTTTTGTATCCATGTTCATTAGGGATACTGGCTTGTAGTTTTGGCCTTTTTTAGTGGAGTCTTTGTCTGGTTTTGAAATCAGGGTAATGCAGCCTCAAAGAATGTGTTTGGAAGTGTTCCTTTCATTTCTATTTTTTTGGAATACTTTGAGAAGAATAGGTATTAACTTTTCTTTAACTGTTTTCTAGTGTTTACTTAAAAAAAATAAATGTTTCATAGAATTTCCCTGTGAAGCCATCTGGCCCTGGGCTTTTGTTTGTTGGGAGATTTTTGATTAGTGATTCAATTTCTTTGTTGGTTATTGGTCTGTTCAAGTTTTCTATTTCTTCCTGTTTCAGTTTTTGTTATTTATATATTTCTAGAAATTTATCCATTTCTTCCAAATTGTTTGATTTGTGGTATATTACTTTTCATTATATTTTCTTATGATGGTTTGTATTTTTGTGATGATGTTATTTCTCCTCTCTCATATGTGACTTTATTTGTTTGGGCCCTTTCTCTTTTCTTTTTGATAAATCTGGCTAGGGATTTATCATTTTTATTAATTTTTTCAAAGAAACAGCTCTTGGTTTCATTGTTCTGTTCTGCAGCTTGTTTGTTTCTATATTTTTAAATTTCTACTCTAATGTTTATTATTTCCCTTCTTTCTGCTGGCTTTAGGCTACATTTGTTGTACTTTTTCTAGCCCCTTTAGAGGTAAGTTTAGGTTACTTATCTGAGATTTTTCTTGCTTCTTGAGGTAGGCCTGTATTGTTATATACTTCCCCCATAGGACCACTTTTGCTGCATCCCAAAGGTTTTGGACTGTGGTGTTTTCATTTTCATTTGTTTCCATGTATTTTTAAATTTCTTCTTTAATTTCCTGGTTGACCCATTATTCTTTAGTAGGATGTTCTTTATCCTCCATGTATTTGTGGTATTTTCAAATTTTTTCTTGCAGCTGACTTCAAGTTTTATAGTATTGTGGTCAGAAAATATGCATGGGATGATCTCAATCTTTTTGTACTTCTTGAGGCCTGATTTGTGACCTGTATGTGATCTGTTCTGGAGAATGTTCCATGTGCACTTGAAAAGAATGATACTCTGTAGTTTTTTGGATGAAATGTTCTGAATATATCTGTTAAGTCCATTGGGTCCAGTGTGTCATTCAAAGCCATTGTTTGTTGATTTTCTGCTTAGATGATCTGTCCTTTGCTGTGAGTGGGGTTTTAAAGTCCCCTAGAGTGTTGTATTATTATCAATGAGTTTCTTTATGTTTGTTACTTATTGTTTTATATATTGGGGTGCTCCCAAGTTGGGGACATAAATATTTACAATCGTTAGATCTTCTTTTTGGATAGTTCCTTTCATTACAACATAGTCCCCTTCATCTCTTGTTACAGTCTTTGGTTAAAATCTAGTTTTCCGATATCTAAAATCTAGTTTTTCTTTAAATAAACCTTTGCCCCCCCCCTTCTGTCTTCTTCTGGGACTCCTATGATACAAATGTTATTATGCTTAATGAAGTCACTGAGTTCCCTAAGTCCATTTTCATGATCTAAGATTTTTCTTTCCCTCTTTTGTCAGCTTAATTATTTTCCATAGTTCTGTGTCTTGCACATCACTTATTTGTTCCTCTGCTTCTTCCATCCTTGTGGTTATTACATCAGATTGGTTGCGAATCTTGGTTATTACATTTTTCCTTTCAGCTTGATTGATGTTTAGGTCTTTTATCTGGTAAGGGACTCCTTGGTGTCTTCTGTGCTTTTCTCAAGCCCAGCTAGTATTTTGTCTAGCCCTTGGCATTTTGTCTAGGTCTCTGTCTTTTTCTCTGTGTTAGGAAAGCCTGTTATATTTCCTGCTCCTGAGAGTAATGGCTTTATGAAGAAGAGGTCATGTAATGTCCAGGACCTGGACTTCAAGAAGTGTGTCTAGTGTACTCTGTATGTGCCCTGCTGCTGTGTTGTGACTGCTCTGTCCCTCAAGTCAGTCCTCTGCAGAGTTTCTCCTTGCCTGTCGTGGAGAGTGTTTGGACTTTGGCCAAAGTGTGGTGAGGTTTAACTGGATGTGCTGTGGTCTGCTTGCTAAAAGAGACCTGATGCTATTTCCACTAGAATTGAAGTTTGCAGAACCCTGTGGTCAGTAGACATGGTTCATGTGGGGGTTTGTGGTGGTCTTCTATGGGAAGGGGGCCTGCTGTGCTGGTCCTTAGGAACACTGGCCTGAGAAAAGCGGTACCAGCAGAGCACAGGGGCTGGGACTTGGTGTAAGCAGCTTAGGCTGCCAGTGTTGGCACTGTGCTGTTTACTGAAATTAGTTTATGCTGAGGGGAGGAGGAGGGAGGTGGCGCCAGCCATCTCTTTTGTCTTTGGAGAGTGGAGTCCGTGGTTGTTGCTCTCAGGGAACCTCTCTCAGAGGAGTGAATAATTTCCCCTCATGCAACCTAGGCACTTTTCAGATCACTGTTTTTATATTGTTTGTCTTTGGTTTGCTTGCTTACCTGGAGCAGCCCAGTGCACTTTGGGCTCTATCTCATCCAAGGTGGCTGACTTTTAAAACTCCAAACTTTAGGCCCCTGGTGTGGTGATGACCTGAGCCGGTCTTCTGGGAGAGTGTCTCCCTGCACTGGGACTGATGCAGGTTTGACCCAGAAGAGCAGTCGTGTCAAAGTGCAGGGACATGGGTCTTGGAGCAAAGCAGGTTAAGTAGCCAGTCTTGGCTAGCTGCACTAAGCAGGTGTCTCTGCCCCTATGCTGAGGGGGAGAAGGGGAGAGTGTAATGGTGCCCATCAGCTCTTTTGCCCTGGAGAGGTAACGCCACTTCTCCCAGATGCGTTCCAAGAAGAGGAAATAGTCTCTGTTTGTGAGTCTTAGGTGATCCTCAGATTATACTGTCTCCCCCCAGGGTTACCTTGCCTGCCTTTTCTCTATGAGCAGGACAACAACCTCAGGGCTCTATCCTAGCCATGCCATGGACTTCTAAAACTGCCATGGACCTCTAAAACTTAAGTCTTTAAGCCTTGCTGGTTGCAAAAACTCAAGAAAATCAGCCTCTTTGGTTTTCTCAGCCAGTGGCTTTGGGGAGGTGTTCTTGCACTATCTCCTGTGCTCTCTTCTTTCTCCCTCACCTTTTTCCACAAGCAAGGCTCCCTCCATCCGCAGCATTCTTTCTTTTTTTTTTTTTTAAGATTTTATTTATTTATGAGGGAGGGAGGGGGGGAGAAAGAGAGAGAGAGAGAGAGAGAGAGAATGACTGGGGGAGGGGCACAGAGAGAGAGGGAGAAGCAGGCTCCCTGCTCATTCCCAGGACCCTGAGATCATGACCCGAGCTGAAGGCAGATGCTTAACCGACTGAGCCACCTAGGTGCCCCCCTCTGCAGCATTCTTGATCCATATCTCCCCCAAACCACGTCTCTTTACTTCCTACCTTCCTTGATGTGGCCTCTTCTATCCCTCCAGTTGTGCAGTGCTATCAGTCCTCAGGTCGATTTCTTTGTAGTATAAAACTTTTAAACAATGAGTCAAATACTATAATGTCTCCATCTTAATTATGTGCACTAATATTATTATTAAGGTATGCCTTATAGAGAATATATATAGTATGTCAATGTTTGTTTATTTATGACCTAAGTTTCTCTAAGCAGAGCTATAAAAAAGTTATTTTCCATTTCATTTATGCCATAATTTTAGGTGCTATTTTATATTAATGCTACAATTCATTAAATTTGTCCTTAACAATCTAAGGTTCTCCTATTTTAGTGCTATGTGACAGAATTAGATTTTTAGCCTCAGGGTATTGAAAGGTGACAGCAAGGTTCTGTTGCATTTTTGCAATTTATTAAATGTGTTTAGAAAAGAGATACCAGATGCTTAGATTAAGAAGATTTAGGCTTTCTCAAGTACTTTGTAGTCCTAATGAAAAAAAGAAGAAATCTATGTATTAGTGTAGAAAATTCAACTTCCCAAGTGTTTTTATAATTTTCTTTTTTTCAATAACAAAAATTTTATAGAGCTAAAGGTTACATTGCACTGATCTGAATTTGATCAGGTATTTTATGCAAATGAAGTCCTATTTTTCAGATTTTTAAATTGTTATCTATTTGGTCATCTTTCTATGATTGAAAAATGACTTCCAAATTAATGATCAAAAGGACAGGGTTTCCCAGGAGGGCCCAGAGAACATAGCATCGAAACAGAGAATTACTCTCAGGCCTTAAAACTGAATAGAATTTTCTCTGCTGAAATTAGGACTTCTTTGGGAGCTGTGACCCCTTTGTGTCTTCCAGTTTCTCCCTTTTGGAATGGGAATATCTGTCCTAGGCTTGTTTCACCACTGTATTTTGGAAGAGGATAGCTTGGTTTTTACATTTCACAGGTTCACAAATGGAGAGAAATTTTGCCTCAGGATGGGCAATGCCCAGAGTCTCACCCATAATTATACTCAGATGATATAGATGAACAGATGTGGAGTTCTTCGTTTTGATATTTAGATGAGATTTTGGATTTATGGTTTAAGACTTTAGAGGATGTCGAGATGTGGTGAGTGTATTTTGCTTATAGGATAGACATAAATTTGTGGGGACCAGAGGTGGCCTGTATTGGGGTGAATGGTGTTCGTCCAAATTCATGTCCACCAAGAATCTCAGAATGTGATCTTGCTTGGAGATAGGGTCTGGTCTTTGCAGATGTAATTAGCTAAGATGGGGTCATACTGAATTAGTATGGACCCAAAGTCCCGTGACTAGTATTCTTATAAAATGACCATGTGAAGACAGAGACAAACATATACACATAGAGAAGAAGGTCCTGTGAAGATGGAGGTAGAGATTGGAGGGAAACATCTATAAGCCAGGGAAAGCCAAGGATTCCTGGAAACTGTCAAGCAGGAAGAGGCAAAGACGGATTCTTCCCTAGTGTCTTCAGAGGGAGACTAGCCTTGCTGATTCTTTAATTTTAGACTTCTAGACTCCATAACCTTGAAACTGTAAATTTTCTTATTTTAAACCACCCAGTTTGTGATACTTTATCATGGCACCCCTTGGGAACTAATGGATTTTGTACTCAGATATGTCAGGAATGACCAGGTAAACAGAAGTTGAAGCTCCTAGTCCTTTCAGAAATTCAGAAAGAATTTCTCCAAGGATCTCTACCAAATATATTGCCATCAGGTAACCCCTAAAGATGGCTTCAGGTGTCTCGCCTCAGTATGCCTAAATGCATCATTAATTTGTTGCTGCTAAGTTCACTAGGTACTAATAATTTTCTGTTATATTTTCATATAGCCTGTGCATCATCATGTATACCTTATCCATAAAGCAAAACACTTAAAATTGAAATCTGAAAAGAGTAAAGGAAATAAGTATATATATGAAAAAGACAGATGTATCTGAACATTTCTTATAAGCAGAAACTATCGTGGAGCAGATATGTTTAAAAATTTCTTTTAGAATGGGACCCTGGTATCATGGCCTGAGCCCAAGGCAAACACAACCGACTGAACCACCCATGAGCCCTAAATAAAATCTTTTAAAAATTTTCTTTTAATAATAATCGTGAAGCTAACCAACCAAGTTAAGTGTGAGAGAGCTCATTCTTCATTTTTTTCTGCTTGAGTGTTTTGAGATAATTGTCATCTCACTTCAGGGCTCATCAGAGGCATTGTTTCTTCCAGGATGCTATCTTTGAACTCCCAAGTGTACATGTTTGTCCCATAGCTAGTGGCTAGCTCCCTAGTGCCTTTTCAGATCTCTTCTTGTAGTATAATCATGTGTTTATGTGATTGTCTTCTCTATTTGATTATCAGCCCCTAAGAAAGTTCACTGGACTGGCTGGGTTGTGATTTTTTCCCCCAGGACTGAACATTCTTTATCTTTAAAAACAGCTTTGAGGTAAATACCCAGGAGTGCAATTGCTGGGTCAAATCATAGTTCTATTTTCAATTTTTTGAAGAACCTCCATACTGTTTTCCAGAGTGGCTACACCAGCTTGCATTTCCACCAGCAGTGTAGGAGAGGGTTCCCCTTTCTCCGCATCCTCGCCAACATCTGTCATTTCCTGACTTGTTAGTTTTAGTCATTCTGACTAGCGTGAGGTCGTATCTCATTGTGGTTTCGATTTGGATTTCCCAGATGCCGAGTGATGTTGAGCATTTTTTCATGTGTCTGTTGGCCATTTGGATGTCTTCTTTGGAGAAATGTCTGTTCATGTGTTCTGCCCATTTCTTGACTGGATTATTTGTTTTTGGGTGTTGAGTTTAGTAAGTTCTTTATAGATTTTGGATACCAGCTCTTTATCTGATATGTCATTTGCAAATATCTTCTCCCATTCTGTCAGTTGTTTTTTGGTTTTGTTGACTGTTTCCTTTGCTGTACGAAAGCTTTTTATCTTGATGAGGTCTCAATAATTCATTTTTGCCTTTGTTTCCCTTGCCTTTGGTGATGTTTCTAGGAAGAAGTTGCTGCAGTCGAGGTCAAAGAGGTTGCTGCCTTTGTTCTCCTCAAGGATTTTGATGGATTCCTGTCTCACATGGAGGTCTTTGATCCATTTTGAGTCTATTTTTGTGTGTGGTGTAAGGAAATGGTCCAGTTTCATTCTTCTGCATGTGGCTGTCCAATTTTCCCAACACCATTTGTTGAAAGACTGTCTTTTTTCCATTGGATATTCTTTCCTGCTTTGTCGAAGATTAGTTGACCATAGAGTTAAGGGTCCATTTCTGGGCTCTCTGTTCTGTTCCATTAATCTATGTGTCTGTTTTTGTCAATACCATACTGTCTTGATGATAACAGTGTTGTAATAGAGCCTGAAGTCCGGAACTGTGATGCCACCAGCTTTGTTTTTCTTTTTCAACATTGATCTGGCTCTTCAGGGTCTTTTTTGTTTCCATACAAATTTTAGGATTTTTTTCCATTTCTGTGAAAAAAGTTGATGGTATTTTGACAGGAATTGTATTGATGTGTAGATTGCTCTGGGTAGCATAGACAATTTCACAATATTTGTTCTTCCAATCCATGAGCATGGAACATTTTTCCATTTCTTTGTGTCTTCCTCAATTTCTTTCATGCATATTCTATAGTTTTCTGTGTACAGATACTTTGCCTATGGTTAGATTTATTCCTAGGTATCTTATGATTTTGGGTGCAATTGTAAATGGGATTGACTCCTTAATTTCTCTTTCTTCTGTCTCATTGTTAGTGTATAGAAATGCGACTTATTTCTGCACATTGATTTTATATCCAGCTACTTTACTGAATTCCTGTATGAGTTCTAGCGGTTTTAGAGTGGAGTCTTTTGGGTTTTCCACATAAAATATATCATCTGCAAAGAGTAAGAGTTTGACTTCTTTTTTGCTGATTCAGATGCCTTTTATTTCTTTTTGTTGTCTGATTGCTTAGGCTGGGATTTCCAGGACTATGTTGAACAACAGTGGTGGTAGTTCTTGACCTTGTTCCTGATGTTGGCTCAGGTCACAATCTCAGAGTCCTGGGATCTAGCCTTATATTAAGCTCCATTCTGGGCATGGAGTCTGCTTGGGATTCTCTCTCTCTCCCTCTTTCTAAAATAAACAAAACAACCATTTTTGAAATTTGTACAAGTCATTCTGTAAAGAAAGACTTGTTTCAGGGCCCCACCAAAAATAGGCATATATATGGGACCAGAGAGAAGGACTAATCAAAGGGCAGCAAGGAGAACGTGGAAAATAAACCTTATTACAAATTTAATCTGGACTCAGTCTGTCAAAGTGGAGGTATAGATCAGAGTTTTATACTTTTATTATTGTTGAGTTTATGTGTTTGGGGATGCAGCTCATTAGGTAGAGTGGTGTGTTCCTTCACAAGTCCCGAACACTGTTGTAATTTAAACAAAAAGCCAGTAAGTGAGAGATAATATTGATCACATGACTGAAAGGCTGTCCTGATGGTGTCAAGATGGAATTTACTGTGTTTGTATTAATTACAATCTGGGCTTTTTTTTTTTTTTTTTTCGACTTGCTCTTTAGGATTAGAAATGTGCCGTTGTTGGACATGGAGAGTACATCCATTTCTCAGGATCAGAGTTATGTTAACCAAGGACCTAGGACCAAATTTTTAAGGAACAATGAGAAGTATGACTGTCAGGTGGACTAAGCTGTTCATGTTGGCACAACTAAACAATCTCTTATTTTAGGCAGAGCTACATGGGAAATTATAATCAGAAGACTACTTGATGAGGACAGGACAGAATCATTACAAGTAGAGTTAATTGTGTGATAAATAACAGAAACAGTGCACAAATCAGTTGTTGAGGGCACCCTCTATCTGTGTTATGCTTGTTCAAAAACGAGTCTCTGGTATTTAAGCTTCTTTTACCTGTGGTTTAAAATTGACCATCTCTGTACATTCTATTTCCACAGTCCTTTTTAGGCTACTGTATAACTGATTATGCTTCAGGTTGACTCAGTTATGATTATATGCCTGTCTTAATTGCTGTGTTTATGTACCAAACTCTAGTCATTTATCACAGACGGTATCTCATCTGAGTTAATATTTTGATGTACTCTTGCATTTGAATAACCATTTTTACTCTGTGCATTTGTAAGTGTGTATGTTTACAGGTTTGTAGGTATTTAAATACTTAATATTTTAATAGTATATCTATCAGATGATCTAATTCTTGATTAGGGAGATACTTTATCATTATCCTCATGCACTATCATAGACATCACATTTCAAGGTGCCTCCAAATATTTCAGGACTTTGGAAGTGTTTCCAGGTTTTGTTTAGGCCATGTGAAAAAGGGAGATTGATGAGGGTCACAAACAATGGTTTTGGTAGTTTTCTCGAAGCAAGTTTCAGAGTTCACGTACAATCAAAGTTGGCTTAAAAGTAAGGTGGATGCATCAAGCCTTTCTTGAATATATGTGTTTCCTCCATTATAGTCACTCCGACAGACTTAATCTCTTTATCTTCCTTTTTTGTTTCACTTTTTTCTCCTATCAATAACAAAGAATGATTCTCAATTCATGCAAATGAATATTACTATACAGATAAGTGTAGCTGACAGTCACTGAATGCTAATTTTATTATTCAGATTTAGCATGTGCATAAATTAAGTCATGTTGTTCAAGTTTCTTTATACAATTGTTATAAAATGAATAGTTCTTAAGCTAAAGTCATTCTCTTACTAACTTTGTTTTTACACTTCTTTATAAATATACCCATGAAGATTATTTCCCTTTCCTATTTCTTAGAAAGGAAGAATTATCAGTAGAGAGTTAACAATAGGAAGGATGTGCGTTCATTTGCATGAAATTATTGTTAAGGGAAAAATTACTATACAAGTATTGTAATGTTGAGATAGCATGCGGTACATAATAATTATGTTATTATACTTTAAATCTTCTATTATTGGTCAGAATTGTCAGTTTATAAGAGTAACCTTTGAGGAAAAATGAGTTAAAGGAAATGGGTAGAGAACAGACCAATGAGAACTCTTACTGGAGAGGTAGTAGTATGCTGGAGACTGGTGAACTGTTAACCAAACCATACTTCTTCCTATACAGTTAAACCCCATTTCTCAGTTTCCCTCACACTCAGGTATAGCCTGAGCATTGGAGATCTATCCATTGTCATGAGAGTAGAAGTGACAAGCTCCATTTCCAGGTTTTGCTTGTGGAACTCTGACCCAATCCTCCAACCTGTTCTTATATCATCTTGACACTCAGCCCAGTGGCCTTGGAAATCACATTTTAGATATATGAAGTCACAGAAAGGAGGGATTCTGACCTCTGCATTGCTGTTTAGATGAAAGTCCTTGCTGCTCAGAAAAAAAAAATAAGTTAGTCTTTATATGAACAAGAAATAAACTATTGTGTTTGAACCATCTTGCATTTTTGAATTTGCTACTGTAGCTGGTATTAGTTCACTAATACAGGTAGAAACAAAGAATTTTTGATAATCCTTTCATAATTTTTAGTATGCTATTTCTCATCCATCAAAACTGTACATAGCCTGGAAAAGATATCATTATGCTTTTTTAAAAAAATATGGTGCCTGGGTGGCTCAGTCAGCTAAGCATCCAGCTCTTGATTTTGGCTCAGGTCATGATCTCAGGGTTGTGAGACTGAGGCCCACTAGATTCTCTCTCTTCCTCTCCCACTGCCACTCCCCCTCTCTATAAATAAATTTATGAAGGGCTTTATTGCAATGACACAAGCAGTTACTATTAGTAGGGACTCTTATTAGTAGGTGACCATAAAAATCAGGAAATCCTTGACATGTAATGGGACTTTAAAATTGTATAGAAAAAAAAGTCACGAGTCTTGATATTTATTGTACACATTGACTCCTAAAGAGAAAAAAACCCCTCAAACACCATGAGAAGCATGCCGGTATCTTCGTGGTTGTTGTGTTTGGATTGTACATATTCGTTCATATTCAGCAGTATGTGCAAAATTTCCTTCCTTCCATTTAAGTATGCCAGGCAAGCACAGGATGATTGGGATACAGCCATTTTGAGGCAAACACATTTTCTGCCTACAAAGACTGAGTTTATCATTAAGAAAATAACCCTGTAATTGACTGTGATATGTATTATATGCGACATGTGATATATACTGTACAGAATTACATAGTACGAAGTGAACATGGTATGAGGGATTCCACATAAAAAAAGAGGGTTGGGATAACAAAAGAAGTCTCCTATGAGAAAGTAACATGGCAGTTGAGAATTAAAGAATGAGTATGACCTATCAAGGTAAGTAAGTAAGGGAAGTGGACACGGGACACGCAAGGAATCAGGACGGCAGAAGGATGGGAGAACAGAAATCATGCATTGGGAGGGTAGGAGGAGAGGCTTCAGAGGGAGAGAAGCATTGGATGAAGCAGAGGCTTCCTTAGGTGTGTTGAGGAACTGAACTGTATATTAGCAGTAACAGGATACTGTGTGCTTTTAAGGAGATTGACAGAAAGAGATTCTTAATTTGAAGTGCTCCCTCTGTCTCCAGTGAAGTGAAGGATCTAGAGGAGGGAAACAATGACTCATGGAGTCTAATTGGGAAGTGAGGTCGAGCTGAGAGACGATAGGGTCTTGTACTGGCTGATGGCAGTGTATGTGGAGACCTGAGGACCAGTTCCAAAGATCTTTAGGATAAAGAATTATAAAAATCTTGTGATTAATTGGATTTTTGAGGGTGAGATAAGAGTCAAGGATAATTTCCTGGTTTCTTAGTGTTGTCATTGGGTAGATTACATGATACCTCACCAAAATAGGGAAAACTGGCAAAAAACAAGAGGAAAGATAATGAGTTTATTTTTGGATATATTGAATTTGGGCCTATGAATTACCAAGTGGCTGTTTAAAGTATGTATATACATACCTAATGTGTGTCCATAATGAGGCAGTTGGGTTAAGGGCCTGGAATTCAGAAAATAGATCTGGCCTGGAGATAATGTTGGAATTTAATGGATCCTTAGAAATACTTTGGTCCATCCCCATTTCAATTTTTATTTATTTATTTAGGCTTAAAGCAAAGGAAATTTATTGTTTTACAGTTATGGAGGCTATAAGTCTAAAATCATGTGTCACCAGGGCCATGCTCCCTCTAAAACCAGGAGACAAGTAGGCTTTTTTGCCTTTATTAGCTTGTGGTGTCCTCAGGAATTCCTTGGCTTGTAGCAGCAAACTCCAATCCCTGCCACTGTCTTTACATGGCTGTTTCCTCCCTTTGTGTTTTTATATTTTTATGTGGTACAACCCTGTCTGCATCTCTCTCCTCTTATAAAGATACCAGTCATATTGGATTAAGGACCCACCCTACTCTAGCATGACCTCATCTTGCCTAATCATATCTGCAATTACCCTGTTTCCAAATGAGATCACATTTCGAGGCACTGGGCAACCCCATTATTTTACAGATGAAGGAAATTTATCTTGGTGGCATGTATTCATAGAGTGCTTTATTGTTTACATAGCACTTTCTATCATCTCATTTATTCTTTACAACTTACCTGATGAGTTATTATCTCTATATTTGTAACTGAGAAGTCTAAGACTTGAGGTCAACATTTTTAAGGCATCCTACTACTTCGAAGACAATGCAGAGGATTCAAGTGACTTACAAACATAGTGGCAGGTAAAGATATTACAAGAGCGAGGACAGAGATTTGGCTGGTCTTGCAAGGTCATTTGCTTCATGGCCTTTTTATCATAAAGTCTTAGTGAAATTGCTGGTAGAGCAAAGGCAAAATAATGGGAACTTGTTAACCTGCTTTTGAGACAAAGTAACCTCACCTCTAATTCATGGGACATGTCTAATAGGAGATCCAGCCTTCATAACTACTTTCCTCTTGGTGAAAAGATTTCAGAGGTGTGTTTTAATCTCTTCAGCAGTTTGGACATGATAACATAAACTAGGTGGCTTATAAACAATAGAAATTTATTTGTTTCCAGTTCTAGAGACTAGGAAGTCCAGGATCACGATGCTGGCCTACTTGGTGTCTGGTGAAGATCTGCTTCCTGGTTCATAGATGCCATATTCTCCCTGTGTCTTTACATTTTAGAGAGTACAAGGATACTCTCTGGGGAGTCTCTTTTTTAAGGACACTAATCCTACTAATGAGGGGGCTCCGTCTTCAAGACCTAATCACTTTCCAAAGGTCTCACCTTCCAATACTATCACACTGGGTATATGTGATATATGTTAAGATTTAACATATGAATTTTGGGACAGATGGGGCAGGGGAACTACAAACATTCAGTCTGTAGCAAGGTAGAGACAAGTCAGAAGCTTCCTCCCTTAAGGGTAGAAGACCCAGCTAGCATTCTCTTCTCTGTGATCCAAGGTGAAGACATGAAGGAAGAGATGCATTCTTCACATTACAGAATCAAGTACTTAACTTCCATATCTAGAAAATGGGATACAGAATGACATGTCTTTGAACATAAATCTTAAAGGGAAAGGAATTACTCTGTAAAATTATTATAACCAGGAGCCGTGGGCTTTATGTGGCCTTAAAAATAGGAAAGTCCGCATACTGCCTCAAGGCAAAGGGATGAGTTGGGGAATCCTTTGAGAATTGTTTCTGCTCAGTGATGCTAAGATTGTACAATATTGTGTTGAGATTTACAAGTGTAATATAAACACTGTAATTGCTTATTATCTTCACTATTTTAAGTGTCTTCCAAGTGAAAAAAATTTTGTACTGTCTGAATAATCTGAAATTTCTAAAATTGTTTCATTTTCTTTGAATGTTAGCAGCCCTATTTCAGTATTTAAATTTAAAACTCTCAAACTCATCCAATCAAGAACCACTGGGCTTTGAATGTAAACTATAATCCATTTTACCCAATAGTAGTGCTGATAATTATATTCTTAAAGAATCATATTTCAGTTCAGATATGTGGAAGAAAAAAGGAAAAAAAAAATGGAAGCATCCATACAAAGAAACAGATTTCTTTAAGTCAGTCAGAGAAAGACAATTATATGATCTCACTGATAGGACGAATTTGAGACACAAGACAGAGGATCATAGGGGAAGGGAGGGAAAAATGAAACAAGATGGAACCAGAGAGGGAGTCAAACCATAAGAGACTCTTATCTCAGGAAACAAACTGAGGGTTGCTGGAGAGTAGGAGGGTGGGAGAGATAGGGTGGCTGGGTGATGGACATTAGGGAGGGTATGTGCTATGGTGAGAAAAAAAAAAAAGAAACAGATTTCTTTGAAAAGCTCATGTCATTCAGCAAGTACTAGTTTACTTGAAGAAGCAGCTATAAGCTTCTGAAATTCACTGATACTCAGCGTGACTGTGGTGTCATCAGAGAGATATTTGTACAAGATCTTACTGAGAAAGCATCTTTATTGGAAGCTATTGGAAGTCCTCTAGCCTGATTATATGTGTTAAGACTAATAGTGATTTAACATTTCTAATCTTAGTCACAAGCGAGTGACCATGATATATCAGCAAGTTCTTACATCTTTTGAATCATCAAGGGACATTTGAAATACAGTTTCTCTTGCCACTCCTCTTCTTTTTAGGAAAAAGAAAACACATTCCATATCAATTAGCCCCAGATAGGGTTCATCACTGGTTCATTGCATATTTTCCCACTGTTTTTTGATCCTAATTTTATTAGAAACGATGGTCCTTAAATAGTAAAACTGTCATTATGTTATATGTGGGTTTAGGAAAACCATCAAAATTAACTTGGCTCTGTTAGATTTTAAGCACTTAGTTACTGTATAAGGAAAAGCAAGGGATTTTAGAAAAAATTAAAAACACACCCAAAACTGATATTGTAATTTCTAAGCCTACAGAATGATACTCTATGAGATAAATCATGCTAAAATACTGAAATAGGAAAGAATTGTTAATAGATTTTTTGAGGTTATTAGAACTATTAAAAATGCAACTAATCAGTTTCAGGGTCTGAAATACTGCTAAAATTGGTATGATGCCAGAAAAAGCATGCCTCTTCTAAAAAGTTCTATTGGTAAGAATTAAGCAAGTGAATAGAGGCATTAAATTTTAGCGTACAGTCTGAAGCTTTGGTAGGCAAAATAATTACTGGATGAGTTTATAAAAATTTGAGATTTTGGCTTAGTTTCCTCCCTCCTTCCAGAGCTTCAGATTCTTTAGGTCTAGGGTGGGGCCTGGGACCCGGTCTTTTAAAAAAATGAAGCATCCTTGCATAATCATAATGCAAGTGGACAAGGGACTGCTTTAGTATTGATTAAAAGTCAATTTCCTGGCAATGTGGATAAATCTCAATATCTTGGTATTGATTAAAGGGATCCAGGTTGAAATTAATATGTGCTATATTATGCCTTTTTATAAGCTGAAAACAAGCAGAGTTGACTTGTACTCTGTTGGAAGGCAGAATAGTGATTATCTTTTCTGGGGGACCGTGGATATGAAGGGACTGTCTGGGTGTTGTTAATATTTTATTTCTTGATATGTACTGGTAATATAAATGTTTTTATTTGTGAGCACTGTACCTTCTATATGTGTGTGACACTTCAGTTAAATGCCAGTTAATTGCCTGAGTGACTGTAATCTTATAAGTATCTCAGAACATACACTTTCTTCTCAAAGACAAGTCAATATTTCCAAAGAGCTGAGCCACCAACCATGGTCTGTGATCATTTAGATTAAATAATAATGCAAACAATAAACTTGGAACTTATCCAAGTTGTGACTCTAAAACTAAACTTCACTTAAAACAATCCAGTGTTATAGTACCACTGCTTTATAGCCCCGGTATTTTTTATTTAAAGTTGAGTACAACCGAGCCTGGGTAGCTCGGTTGGTTAAACGTTTGCCTTTGGCTCAGGTCATGATCCTAGGATCCTGGGATGGAGTGGAGTCCCACGTGGGGCTCCCTGCTTAGCTCGGAGTCTGCTTTTCCCTCTCCCCCCCACCCCCTGCTCCTGCTTCCTCTCTCTCTCTCTCTCTTGCAAAAATAATAAAATCTTAAAAAAATAAAGTTGAGTATATTTAAAAAAACTGGTTTAAAGATTTCACAGGTATTTTTTTATTATGTTCAGTTAGCCAACATATAGTACATCATTAATTTTTGATGTAGTGTTCAACGATTCATTACCTGTGTGTAACACCCAGTGATTCCACAAGTATTGAAAGTGATGCCCTTGTAAGTGTGTCATTATTTTGTTGTTTTTTTGAGATTTTTTTGCAACATTTGTGATGTTGTGGTCATTTTACTTAGCTGTGCATGCTGTTAGGAATTTCTTTGAATTTTCTAGCTTTTTTTTAATTAGAAAAGGGGAATTATAGAGTTTTTTATAAAGTCACATACATTTTCTAATCCTTTTATTTGTTCCTCCTATTTTCCTTTGCACCTTAGCATGGGAATTGTCTTCCTCATCGAAATCTGCCAAGGATTCTCATCTCTTTAGTCTTTATGTTATCTTTTTTGTTTACCTGGAAACATCAGGCATAGTTTTAATCTTTTACATGTTCAGTGGGACACCCTGAAACCCACTCCTGCAGCTTTTGTTGCACTTTTTCCACACACTTGTTTCGTTGTGGTGATGTGTAGGTAAGGATCATGGAGATGTCATGTGGATCCTGTCTTTAGGGCCACATGCCAGAAAAGTCTGGAAAGGCAAAGCCAAGGAGCAAACTGCAATGCTGTGCTTAAAAAGCCATGTAAACAAGTGGGGGGGGCGCCTGGGTGTCTCAGTGGGTTAAAGCCTCTGCCTTCAGCTCAGGTCATGATCTCAGGGTCCTGGGATTGAGCCCTTCATCGGGTTCTTCACATCAGGGAACCAGCTTGCCTCTCTCTCTCTGCCTGCCTCTCTGCCTGCTTATGATCTCTCTCTCTGTCAAATAAATAAATAAATGAAATCTTTAAAAAAAAAAAAAAAGCCATGTAAACAACCAGGAAACTTGAGTGGAAAGGGCCTAAGAGGTTAGGCAGAAGGAAGTGGAAGCCAGAGAAGGTTAATTAGAAAGGAAAGCATCTCTTAAGTGGGAAAACTGGAGTAAGGGTACATAATAGCTACTTTCAAATATTTTGTGAATGTTATGTAGAAGAGGCATTAATTTTTTCTGCTGCTAGAAAAAGTAATTAGAAACATTGGGTGAAAGTTTAAGGTAGAATAATTTTGATTCAGTATGAGAAAGTTTTTATGAAATTAGAAGCATCAAACTGTGAGGAGTAATCTCAGTGTGGTGGTGAAGTGCCCCTGCCGGAAGTAGTAAGACATTATTTAGATTACTAGCAGTGAGCAATGTTGTGGAGGGAGTTATTACTTAATTAGAGGCTGGGCTATATGACATTTGGTGTCCTTTTGAATTCTTAGATTCTGTGATTCCATGAGGAACAGTATAGAAGTAGTAATTAGTTAATCAAAAACCATCACTATCACACCATTCCCACCCTCTCTGACTCTCCCCACAAAGACTTAATCTAACTACACTGCTAACGAGAAGATTCTAGTTAATCTCTATAATTTAATGTGATATTAATAATACTCTTCATGATAGAATGTAAAAGATAAAGAGATAGTAATGATGAGATAAATATTTTTGATTGAGATGTCACAAATAGAGGATAGTATATTCTACTGTAATCATGAATGGATTGTAAACATTTAATTATAAATGTAAATCTTCCCTCAAACATACCATGTACTCATGATGGGCTTCAATAATTGTATTATTTCAATTTACCAAAATTATCAGCACAAATGACTCAGTGGTATTAAAAGATATTTTAAAGAAGTTACATAGACTAATTTAAGATTCAGATTGGTTGAGACAAAATTTTTCCATAAGAATTTCCTGGAGATGGTTATTTTTATGTTGTTCTGATCACAAAGCATGTATTCATTTTCTTTTGTGTTTAGGATGTTGTATGTGGTGTAGATATTTATGATGCTAGTGGGAATTTTAGCCTTTAATTTGTGTTAAACTGAGTCTTCACTAAGAGGAAGGCATAAAAGATCTATAATGGTAAAGGCAGTCAGTGGTAAATTGTGGAAAAAAGTTTTCCATTAAGAGGGACCAGTGAAGCCCGATAGAGTGAGGGTGTATAAATGTCGAAGAAATTCCTTTGATTTGATTTGAAAAGGAATAAGTATTTGTAAATAGAGCTTGCAGAAATCAAGCAGACTTATTATTAAGATGATCTTGCCCTTATTCCTTTTCTCACATGATAGCATTTGAATTATTAAAATAAATACCAAGGACTCGGGCTAATCCTACAAATATTGAGAAACAGGTCATAATTGGTTCAGTTCCACCCTCCTCCCTCTGCACTTTTCTAGAAGTTAAGAGCACAATGTCCTTACTACCTAATGTGTAGATAAGCCAGACTTGTGATCCATGTTTTGAACCCATTCCCCCAATTACCTGTGGTTTTACTTCCTCAGAAACCTTCTCTCCGAAACTGAGATGATAAATTAGCTCATGTGAAGATACTAAGGTACCATTTCTGGTCCTGTGACAAAATTCTAAAATAGATCTTCTTGCATTCATTCATGTATTTTTAGATTTGCAGAAGGGGTCATCTTATTTCAAATACTAATCTCATAGATGAGGAACTTGAGGACAGGGAACTTAAATAAGTCAACCTAAATAATCTTTCTGATTTTCTTTCAAGGCATTGCCTCCTGATACTTAAATCAGTTAGTAGTCATAGCCATGCAAACCCTTTTGATTATAAGATGATACTGTATGTTCACAAGTGAGAGAATTATTTAAAAGTAAAACAAAATCTATTGCTGACTGGCATATGAGGATGTATAAAGTCATCTTCCATACTGATGGATATTGATATTGTTACAGATGTCTTGAAAGCAATCCGAAATCTATTAAAAGAAAAACTATGTATACCTTTGAATAGTAGTTCCCACTTAAAATGATCTAGCCATAGAAATGAAAGCTTCAGTATGTAAGGACCTATTAGCTATTTATCATAGCATTATTTATAGTGGCAAAAATACAGAGAAAAGTTGAATGCCTTTGATAGGAAAATAATTTATATAATCTAACAAATCTTAAGCATTAACTATGTGCCAAGAGCTACTTTAGGTACTTGGACTATATTAGTGTACAAACAGTTGAGAGTGGAGCTTACATTGAAGGATGGGGGAGAAAAACCTAAGAAATCCTATAGTGTGAAATAAGTAGGTATGTAGTATGATTAATGAGCCGGTAATGATGCACGTTAACAATTTATCATCTTCTGATAGCATATTTGAGAAGGTGACATTTTAGCAAAGAATTGAAAGGAATTATTCAAAAAAATATCAGAGGGATCAAGTAGAGCAAATACTCTGAGGAAGAAACATCTCTGATGGGTTTTGTGTCAGGAACTGCTGTGAAGAGAAGACAAGGAGCTACATCAAGCATCACAGTAGAAGATGACATGAGCCAGGAGACTGGGTGGTGGTGCTAGTGGAGTGAGAAAATCTGGACAACTGCTTACTGGAATTGCATCTTGGAGTACTCAGATATTGAAAATCTGGGGGAGAAGTGTAGGAACTAGCAAAGGAGACTGAGTAAGAGCAACCAGTGAGGTAGGAAGGAAAACCAAACCAAGTGAAGAAGAAGGAAAACT
Organism: Potos flavus; assembly: GCA_028534135.1. Lineage (NCBI taxonomy): Eukaryota > Metazoa > Chordata > Mammalia > Carnivora > Procyonidae > Potos > Potos flavus. The sequence goes on from CM052895.1 coordinate 58,356,850, forward strand.
TGGAAAAAAAATTGAAGAAAATCTAACAAGGAGAAGGAATTGGTAAATAGGATTAAATGCCACCGACAGGTTAAATAGGTTGGGGGCTGAGAGTTGATTATCGAAGTAATGATGAGGAGGTCCTTGGTAACCTAGATGAGAACAATTTTAGAGGAGATAATGAGGGCCAAAGTGTAATAAGAATGAATCTGTCTTAGTTAGCTTGGGCTGCTCTAACAAAATACTGTAAACTGAGTGATTTAAACAACAAACATTTCTTTCTCATGGTTCTGGAGGCTGGAAGTCTGAGATCAGGGTGCCAGTAGGTTAGGGATTTGGATGAGGCTGGTTTATAGACAGTCATCTTGCTATATCCTCACATGACAGAAAGACACCTAGCTAGCTCTCTGGCTTCTAATTATAAGGGTGCTAATCCCCAAGGACTCCACCTTCATGATATAATTACATCCCAAAGATTCTACCTTCAAGTACCATTGCATTGGGATTAGGGTTTCAATATGTGAATTTGGGGGGAACGCCGGTATTCAACTCATTGCATTTTGCCCCTGTGAGCTTCCTTCATTCATGTCCTCACTGCCAAATACACATAGTCCATCCCAGAAGCTCCAAAATCTTAACTCAGGCCAGCATCAACTCTAAAATGTAATGTCCGAAGTCATTTAAATATCTAAATCAGGTATGAATGAGACTGGAGGTATGATTCATCTTGAAGCAAATTGCTTTCCAGCAGTGAACCTGAGAAATCAAACATGTTACATGTTTCCAAAACACAGTGGTGGGCCAGGCATAGGAGAGACAATTCCATTCCAAAAAGGAGTTGGAAAGAAGGAAGGAGTGATGGGTCCCAAGCAAGTCCCAAATCTGACAAGAGAAGCTCCAGGAGATATTAAGGCTTGAGAATAATCCCCTTTGGCTTGATGCTCTGCCTTCCAGACCCATTAGGGTAGCAGTCCTGCTTTTTGGGCCTGCTGCAGTGAAGGTCCTGCCCAGCACTCTGACAGGCAGGGTCCCTTCGCCTCTGCTGAGCAGCTTTGCCCCACTACTTTGGGTCGGGCCCTGTCCTCATGGCTTTGGGCAGAGGTCATCTGGCCTAATGAAAGTGAGGTGATTATCCTTGCTTTTCTAACTAAAGAGGCAGCCCTGACCTCTGTATCTCCTTCAAGGTTATTCTTCCTTTGGTTTGAAGAGTTGTGCTTATTTGCAGATGAACAGCTCTGTGGTTCTGTCCCATAATATCCAAGAAGTCTGATAATTTTCATTCCTTCCCATTCATTTCAGTTAAATATATTAAGAGATCTGTATTTACTGACTTGTAGAGATATTCAGGATATATTATGAATGAAAATATGCATGTTTGGGTGTTTAATGATTCTATTTTGGTATAAATAATGAAACCAAAAAAGAATCAAAACTCCTAGCATCATGTGTATGCTGGTATATGCACTTATCTATTTATGTATGTCTGTGAACAGGAAGAAATGTATGAAAGTTGCCACACTGTTAGTGCCAGTCACTTGTTATGATAAGGGGGAATGAGGGAATTGATGTGGACATGGGCATTGTTGGAAGGGGATGTTGTTTAGCTTTGTCTTCCAAGCATTTTTGAATTTAGTATTTTGATTGCTTCAAAGAGCATGAGTTAGAATTAAAATTTGAAGTCCATTTACATTTAAAGAGATAAAATAAGGTTAAGCCAAAGAATTTAGCAATTATCAAAGATTTGAGAAATTATTTTATAATCCTGATCAAGGAATTACAGCATGTAATTGAGAACTTGCAATAAAACTGGACACTAACAAAATGATTCTTAAATTAGAAGTTTAAATAAGAAAACAAATAGTTTCATATGTGTAAATACTAAATCTGAATTGGCACAGAAGAAAATGAATACATGTTCTCTCTCTCCAATGAGGGAGTCGTAGGGGAGGATCACTTCATCTTGAGACATCACAAACAGAAAGCCACCAATACCAACAATTCTAATACAGTTGTAGATCTCTTGCCTATGGACTTTGAACACAGATCTACCACAAAATTATCTATAGAAAGACTAATTTTTTAAAAAATGATTAAATACGCATTTTATTTAAGAATATATTACCTATCTGTTACTCTTCCTGAGTACTAACAAGGAAAAAAAGTCCTGTTCAAGATTTCAGGATCTGTGATTAAAATACACGTCCAGAACTAAAAGAACTTTAGAGAATGTTCTTTAAAGAACCTGGATGAAGCTACCCATTTATGTGGGTGTAGAGTGCTCAGGATTTAGAAGTTGTCAGCTTTCTTTATGTACTTCTAGGGGACTGACAGGCAACTGAGTCATAAAGCTAGGTTAAGGAAGATAGAAGGGCAATGTCGTTCATCTTGGAGCACATGTACTCCATTGAAATTTATTTTACAACGGTGAAAGCTGAATAAGGCATTATAGACGGGGCTAAGATTGTTCTCTTTTTTGTTTTAATGGGCCCATGTGGTGTTTTTTTTTTTTGTTGTTGTTGTTTTTTTTTCCCCCAAATACTTTTATTTTATTTTTTCAGTGTTACAAGATTCATTGTTTATGTACCACACCCAGTGCTCCATGCAATACGTGCCCTCCTCAATACCCACCACCAGGCCATGTGGTGTTTTTAATGGGGTGCTATTGACAATTTTGGTGGGCAATTCTTCCTTGTAAAGAATGTCTTACATATTGCAAGCTGATGATTGTACACTCCCCCAACCCTCTGAGCCTAAACGTACGTAGCACCCTGCCTCCATCCCCACTTTTCCACCCCTGGATATTAAAACAACCACTTTCCTCCGTGTTTTAGCGTCTACTAGGAGGAGAGTTCCATTCTGGGTTATGGGCCCAAAATTAGGCATAGGTAATAGTGTTATTTTTTTTTTTAGTAATATGTGTTGTTTTACCTAGATCAAACTCAAAATGTTGAACAAGTAATTTAATTTTGCTTTTGCTGTTGAGGTCTGCGACACTCAGTGACACTTTGTGACTCATCTTTCAAAAGAGACTTTACCTCTTTTTTGGGCAAAAGTTCATTAAAAATATTAAAGTTTAGAGGCACCTGGGTGGCTCACTCGATTAAGCATCTGATTCTTGATTTTGGCTCAGGTCATGCACGATCTTGGGGTTGTGAGATCAAGCCCCACATTGGGCTCTGCGCTCAGTGGGGAGTCTGCTTAAGATTCTCTCTCTCCCTCTCCCTCAGTCCCTCCCTCACTCTCTCTCAAATAAATAAATATTTTAAAAATGTTAAAGTTTATTACTTTAGCAAAATATTAATTTTGTTTATATATTTCTTACACATTTGAAAATGTTCCAACAATTCATTAAAGGTTGATGGGTTGTCCTGCAGTTCGGCACTCAAAAAAAACCTTACTGATTAATTTTTTTTAAAAAGCTAATAAAGAACTGTTTAAAGAACAGGAAGTGAACTAAATCTGTGACCTTTCTGGGACAAGCTTTCCTCCCATCAACAGAATTGTACATTTATGATACTATATAAATAATAAATAACGGTGGGTGACAAACCTAGAGGGAGAAAAAAGCAGGAGGTGAGGCATTCTATAGTCTTGCTGTGCATTATCTTCAACACATTTGTTGCATTGTGGTTTTTTGAGGACTAGGCTTCCAGAGTGTTGCTTGCTAATGGATACTAACTAGAAGGTGAGAAATCTCCCTGTCATTTCCTGTGGTCAGAGAAGGAAAAGATATTTGTTGAATGGTTAGGCACACATCCAGTACTCAACTGCCTGCCTGCTAATGCATGATTTATCAGAAGGAGTTGAACCTTCCCCACTGGACAGAACTTGGTATCAAGCATTCGTTGATATTATTTCTAAACCAAAAATTAGGTGGCAGGGAAAGGAAAAGAGCATTACTTTGGATTCAACAAAGACCTGTGTTTAAATACCAGTTCTGTTATATATTTACTTTGGGAAGGGTAATAGTTCGATGCTAGGTTTTTTCATATATTTCTCCCTCATGTCTTAGGAGAGTCAGTGGAGGTTAATGTCTGTAGAATGCTCACTTTCCCCCCTATCTTTCTTTTCTTTGTCTTCTCCTCCTTCCCTTCCCTTCCTTTTCCTTCAATTTCCTTCCAAACGTTACATGTTAAATTTCACTGTAATGCATTGATGTATTCTCATACAAGTAACAAAGTTAATAATGGGACTAGAAATGATTTTCCACATCAGCTTATATATTTTTTAGAGATATTAAAATAAATACATGGCAGTGTGTCTCAGCTTGTAGCACTATGGAAGTGGTTTCAGTTCTCCGGAATAGCTCCCTCGATTAACTTAATTTCTTAGCATCAGTTGCTTCATGTTGTTGTACATATTGATACAATAAGTTTCTCTCTTGAGGAGCTTCTGTAGCAATCGTAATAGCTTGTGCAGGGCTATATATAAAAACCATCAACAAATAGTGACTTAATGGATTGAGTGTAAAAAGAAATAAGAGAGGAAACTTAAAACCTTTTCTCTTCTTGAGCCTGCTATCCAGATGTTCTGCAGGAAAAAATTCTCTTGTATGTACTTTGCTGTGAGGTCCATCAGATATCCTAGAACTCTAGTTCAAAGTATATTATTACCTTTCTGTTTTTATTACTGGTTTTTGAAGTTCAGAGATGCTTAGCTTTGAGTCCTTGAGATCACATTAGATCTTGTCAGGCCCATATTGTGCTCTCTAGGTAAAAATGAATGTTGAATTACCACAGTATCTAAAAAGCAGTGAAATGCTGACAAGGAAATTTCAAATCTGCTTCTTACTATAAAGCAAATGATGACAAATATACATATGTATATATATATATTACATACACATTTGTACACTAAAGTTGAATCAACTTACCTTCAATAATACTTTTTTAATAAACTTACCAAGAGCAAGTCAGTGTTGTTGAAAGATTTAAGTGGGAAAGAGAAAGTATATAGCAAAGGGAGAAGGTGCTAGAATATTATTGACTTAAGATCATAAGTATGTGTCAGGAAGCTTGTTTTTATTAAGAAAAACTTAGTCCGTTTTAAATAGGCATCATATTTTATGTAAAAATCTTTCTTATTCTGTAACTGTAGATTGATATCTCACATAGTTGAGTTTGATATGTATATATTTTTGCCTTCAATGATACCATGCATTCTGTCCCTACTGTCTCTGTCTCTATTCATCCAGGACTGGCAGGAAGAGCATGATGCAGTACTATATTATAGTCTAGGTGCTTGTATTCTAAGTAATAGTACTTCCCGAAATTGTCTGCCTTTTAAAAAATAAACTATAATTTTACTTGTCCTTTTAGCAAAGTTTTAATTTACAAAATATTTGCTGAAATTTGGGAAAATTCTAATTCTTGGAATCAAGTTGACTTGGAAGGTAGAGAAGAACAAATTTTAATAATTGTATCAAAGGAAATTTTATCCATTTGTAGCAATACATTATGCCTAAGACAGCATGCTTGCTGCTCCATATCAGGCTAGGGGTGCCATTCATGACTAAGTCATGCCATATTCATGTTTCTTTTTCATGAAGTGCATGCAAGTTTTATAGAAAAAGCAAGTAACGTGCATCTTTTAAGAACCTACAATATGAAAAGGGCAAGCTCCAATATTAGGTGCTGTCTGTATCTGTACAGTAAGTTTTTCAAGCTCTTTCACATGCTGGGAAAGTAGCACTCAATTTGTTTTAATATAAGAACTTTATTCAGCTTTATTTTTTAATGTAACAGCTTTATTTACTTTAAAATAAAAATTAATTTTTGATTTTAATTCTAAATAGACTTTATTATTTAGAGAACGTTTAGTTTCACAGAAAAATCGAGGGGAGGGTGCAGAGATTTTCCTTGTATCCCCTGCTTCTACGTATGCAGAGCTACGCCCTTTATCAACATCCCCCACCAGAGGGGAGCATTTATTACCTTTGCCGAACCTGTGTTGACACATTATAATTACCTAAAAACTATAGTTTATGTTAGTGTTCACTCACAACTTAAAAAAAATCAATAGATATAGCATTTTTCTAGATTTCAATGTTCATATTACAGAGAGCTGAAGTTCACCTGTATATTTGAACCTGGATTTTTTCAAATTTTCCTGGAATTTTCTTCTTTGACCTGTGGGTTAGTTAGAAGTGTTCTTTCTTTCTTTCTTTTTTTTTTTTAAAAGATTTTATTTATTTATTTGACAGAGAGAAATCACAAGTAGGCAGAGAGGCAGGCAGAGAGAGAGGGGGAAGCAGGCTCCCTGCTGAGCAGAGAGCCCGATGCGGGGCTCGATCCCAGGACCCTGAGATCATGACCTGAGCCGAAGACAGAGGCTTTAACCCACTGAGTCACCCAGGCACCCCAGAAGTGTTATTTCTTTAGAAGGGATTATTTCTGATAAATTTCTATTCCTTATTTTTGGTTTAATTATACTATGGTTATATTTGTTTCCTATGGCTACCATGTAATAAATTAAAATGAACTTAATGGCTGAAAACATCATAAGTTTATTATCTTTCAGTCAGTAGTTGAGAATTATAAAATGGATCTCACAAGGTGAAAATGGAAGAATGGATGAAGATGTGAGGCGTGTATGTGTGTGTGTGTGTGTATAAAATAAAATATTATTCAGCCAAAAAAAGAGTGAAATCTTGGCATTTACAATGACCTGGTTGGAGCTAGAGAGTATAATGCTAAGTGAAATAAATCAGTCAGAGAAAGACAAATACCATATGATTTCACTCATATGTGGAATTTAGGGAGCAAAACAAATGAGCAAAGGAAAGAAAAGAGACAAACCAAGAAACAGACTCTTAATAGAGAACAAACTGATGGTTACTGGAGAGGAGGTGGGTGGGTGGGGGGCATGGGTTAAATAGGTGATGGGGATTAAGGAGCGCACTTGTGATGAGCACTGAGTGATGTATGGAAGTGTTGAATCACTGTATTGTATACCTGAAACTAATATTACACTTTATGTTAACTACACTGGAATTGAAATAAAAAATTAATTAAAAAAATTAAAAAAAACCCCAGATTACTTATATTGTGATGAAAGATGTTACTTGAAGGAAGGTTTATACACAGTGTAGTTTCAAGCATTAAGCACATGACTTTTTCTTTTTCTTTCTTTAACGGCTTGCATATTTATTGAGCAAATACTACTAAAATATCTAAAATGTATCGGGTACTTGTGAATGCATTGGTAAAGATCACACTCTTACAAAAGCCTGCATTTTCGGCAATGTTCAACTGCAGGTCTACACAAGTGCCAAAATGTGAAGTACTGTTTTCTTCCTTTACTTATACAGCTGATATACCTATTCTAACAAAGGAGGGAGGAGGAGAAAAGTGCACAAGAAACAGTCAGAAGAGGAACAGGGCAGAACAAAGCCTGTTCTGCCAAAGAAGAGCTAAAAGACAGTTACGTAAAAATTGATGTAAGCATTCAGACTGGCTAATACAGCAACAATCCATGAGTAGATGGTATTGTCTGTTTTTATTTTTGTTTATCCATCTCATTGGGGCAAGGACGAAAATATAAAATCTATACTTAGCTTATCAAAACTGCTGAAAAAGAGTGCTCCGCATTTTTAGAAAAATTATAAAGACATTTTTTCCAACTTAATTTTTGGGAAAGGTGTAATTTTCGTATTCCTACTTAGATGTTAATTTTTTGGATTTTTTTCGGAGGGCGTTTATTTTAAATGTTTGCCCTTTTTTCCCTAAATATCCTTTCAAACCAACAAATCAAAAAACCAAAAGAGATACCTAAAAATGCCTGCCAAATTATTGCTTATCTTTATCTAAGCTAGGCTCATGAGGCTACTGAAAAAAAAGAGGTTTGCTAAGTAAATTACAGTTTTGTGATTGCTCCCGCTACAACGCCTGCATGTCCATGAGTGCAAGCTGATGAGACATGAGTCTCTAACTCTCTTTGGTAGCATTCACTCAGCCTACGACACTGAAGAAGAGAGCTACACTGATGACACAAGAAAAACAAGTTAATCCAGTCTCGGGAACAACATTCAGGGAAAAAGTACCAACACCTTCTTAGAACATACAAATAAAGAATGACTCCATCAGAGCTACCTTGCCAAGGAGCATGTTGAAAGTCCAAAACAGCACCATTCATCAGGGTCTCAGGTCCTATGGGAGTATCTCAGTCACTCACCACAAAGAAACTACAGTTTCATACTACTTCTACACATCAAAACAGTACATGGATAAAATACGGAGATACAGACAATTGATGAACATAAACTACTAGGCTGGTCACATCTAAATGAAAGAAAGAATGGGGACTCTCAGCTTCTGCAAGAAGCCGCCAGGAGCTGTGTGAGTGAAAAGGCAGGAATGGACCCATCGTGTGAAAGCAGAGGGAGTTTGAGTTGTGGAAGACATCGTCAAGAACCAGGCCTGAACGCCCACTTGTAAGGGTTATAAATGTGAATTCATAGTGTGAAATTCTGAGCATTTTCACCTGGGTCAGAAAGATTAAAAACTGGTTTGATGATACCGATTTGTCCACTGTAAATCCTCTAAAGCGAGGCTCAGAGTCCCATAGTTTCTTCTTATACTTGATTTACACAGAAAAAAATTTCATGTATGATACCATGACCTCCTCAATACCCATACACCATATATAATACAAATGGTGGTGTTACAATTAAAAAGAATAGAGGTGACTGATGCTTGGGGAGTGGAGTTCATTGCTGCCGATTAGAGTCAGGGAGGCAGCCTCAATCTCATCACCCTTCTTGAGGTTCACTTCCTTGGGGACAGGACAGGAAGTCTTCTTAAGAGAAGACATTTGGAAATGGTTCTTGACTGACCGAGACAGAGAGCTCTGGGTAATAAAGCATTCTGAGAATCGTAACAATCTTGGCCTTGCATCCTCCCTCTCTTAAGTCCAGGGAGACCAACAGACAAAAGCTCTGCTCCCTCTTAACACTATTTACACCTGAAACACAAATGTGGATGAAAAAGGGCATCATACTAGAAAGGCAGCTGGTGGGGAAGGAGGCACATGACTTTTCCCATATGTTTCTATGTATAAGTTTAAAAACACATATCTTAATGAAAGAAGATGTTACTTGAGGGATGGTTTATACACAGTGTAGTTTCAAGCAGTTAAGCTCATGGCTTGTCCATGGTTCTACACGTAAATTTACCAACAGTTACATCTTGCTTAAAGGAAATATTACTGGAAAGATGTATTATACATACTGTTGTTTCAAAAAAAATCAAAATGACAGTAAAGCAATTTTTTTTTTTTCTGGAGTCTCTAGGGGAGAATTCATTTCCTTGCTCTTTCTAGCTTTTAGAGGCTCCCCATAATCCTTGGCTCACGGACCTCTTCCTCCATCTTCAGAATCAGCAATGTTGTGTGGAGTCCTCATGTTGCTATCCTTCTGGTTCTCCCTCTTCTACCTCCTTTGACTTTTAACGACCTTGTAGATAACATTGGGTTCACCGGAAAATCCAGGTTACTGTCTGTATTTTAAGGTCACCAAATTAACAGTCTTAATTTCATTGGTGACCCCAATTCCCATCTTCCACGTAACCTAATGTATTTACAGGCTTCAGGAATTAGTACACATCTACAGGTCCATTGTTCTGCTTGTCACATCGAGAAAACATACTTTGTGTGATTTCAGTCTTTAAACATTTTTGAGACTTTTTTTTATGGCCAGAGATATGGTGGATCTTGTTGAGTTCTCCATGTGTACTTGAAAAGAATGTGTTTTCCACTGTATTGAGGCATAGTATCAATTAGATCAAGTAGAATATATCCTTACTGCCTTTTCTATTTGTTAATTACCAAGAGAGGAGTGTAGAAATTTCCAACTGAAATTGAGAATTCTCTATTTCCACTTTTAGTTCTATCAGTTTTTGCTTCATATAGTTTGAAGATCCATTTTTAGGTATATGTGTATTTAGCATTATCATGGTCTCTTGGTGAATTAACCATTTTGCCATAATGAAATATACTTTTTTTATATCTGGTAGTGTATCTTGTTCTGAAAACTACTTTGTCTGAAATAACATAGCTGCTCTAGCTTTCTTATGATTGGTTTCCATCATGTTATCTTATCTGTGTCATTATATTTAAAGTGGATTTCTTGTATGGAGTATATAGTTGGTTTGTCTTTTTAAAACATATAATTTGAGGGGTGCCTGAGTGGCTCAATTGGTTAAGTGTCTAACTCTTGGTTTCTGCTCCATGATCTCATGGGATGTGGGATCGAGCCCCCCATTGGGCTCTGCACTCAGTGGGCAGTCCGATTGGGCTCTGCACTCAGTGGGGAGTCCGAAGATTCTCTCCCTCTGCCCCTCCCCACATGCTCCCTTTTCTCTCAAATAAATAAATAAATATTTAAAAAATATGTATAATTTGACAACTCTGCTTTTTAATATAGACTTTTAGGCCATTTGTACTTAATAGCATTTTCTATATAATCGCATCAAAGTATATTTCAAAGTAAATTTCAAAGTAGACTTACTTTTTTAAGAGCAGTTTTTTTTTTTAAATTTTATTTATTTATTCAACAGAGAGAGGCAGTGAGTGCAGGAACATGAGCGGGGGAGTGGGAGAGGGAAAGCAGGCTTCTGGCTCCCCCACCTCCCCACCCCCTGGAGCAGGGAGCCCAACGTGAGGCTCAGTCCCAGGACCCTGGGATCATGACCTGAGCCGAAGGCAGATGTTTAACGACTGAGCCACCCAGACACCCCTTAAGAGTGGTTTACGATTCACAACAAAATGGAGCAGGAACCACAGAAATTACATACCCTTGGTATCCCCAGTCTCCCCCACTATCAACATCCCACACCAGAGTGCTATGTTTATTACAATTGATGAACTTATCCTGACACAGCATTATTACCCAAAGTCCATTGTTTATACTGGGGTCACTCCCGGTACTATACAGTCTGTGGGTTTGGACAAATGTACAGTGACACATACCCACTACTGTAGCATACTACAGAATAGTTTTACTGCCCTAAAAGTCCTCTTTTCTCTGCATACTCCTCTTTTCTTCTCTCCCAATCTCTAGTAACCACTGATTCTCTCATCATTTCTTTCTATAGTTATGCTTTTTTTCAGAATATCAAATAGTTGTAATTATATAGTATGTAGCCTTTTCACTTAGTAAAATGTATTTAAGGTTCCTGCATGTCATTTCATGACTTGTTGGCTCATTTCTTTTTAGTGCTAAATAAGATTCCTCTGTCTGGATGTACCATAGTTTACTTATCTGTTCACCTACTGAAGGACATCTTGGTTGCTTCCAAGTTTTGGCAATTATGAATAAAGCTACTATAAACATCAGTGTGCAGGTTTTTGTGTGGACATAAATTTTCAGCTCCTTTGGCTAAATACCAACATGCATGAAGATTGGATCATATGGTAAGAGTATGTTTAGTTTTGTAAGTAGCTGCCAAACTGTCTTCCAGAGGGACTGTGCAGTTTTGCATTTTCACTATCAGTGAATGAGAATTCTTGTTGCTCCACAGCCTTGCTAGCATTTGGTGTTGTCAGTGTTCTGGATTTTGGCCATTCTAATGGATGTGCAGTGATATCTCACTGTTGTTTTAATTTGTATTTCTCTCATGACATATAATGTGGAGCATCTTTTCATATGTTTGTTATTTGTATATCTTCCTTGGTGAGGTGCCTGTGTCTTGAACCTTTTTTGTTTGCAGTTGAGTTTTAATAGTTTGTATATATTTTGAAAAATAGTCCATCAGGTAAGTCTTTTGAAAATATTTTCTCCCATTTTGTAACTTGTCTTCTTGTTCTCTTGACAGTATCTTTTGCAGAGCAGAAGTTTTAAAATTTAATGAAGTCCAGATGATTATTACTTCCAGGGTTGTGCCTTTAATGTTATATTTAATGTCATTGCCATATATTTAAAGAGTCATTAGATTTTCTCCTGTTTTCCTCGGTAGTTTTATAGTTTCGTGTTTTGCATTTAGGTCTATGATCCACTATAAGTTTTTTTTTTGTGGAAAGCGTAAGGGCTATTTTTTACTTATTCTTTGTTCCATGTTTTCTTTTTTCTACATTCTTCTCAGTTAACTCAAAAGTTAACACTCATTTCATCTGTGTTATTGGATTGTAAGCTATATGTCTATGTTTTATCTTAGTGGTTGCTCTAGGGTTTAAAATATTAATCTTTAATGTATCATGGAATACCTTTAAATAATATTATACTTCTTTATGTATAGTCAAAGGACTTTATAATAGGACGTTTTCATTGGTTTTCCTATCCTATCCTATGTACAATTTTTGTCATATATTTTATTTTGACATTTTATGAACGCTATATATGCTTTTTTTTCTCCAAAAAGTAAATTATTTTTTAAAGAGATTGAAAAAGCAAGAAAAATAGCTTTTATATTTGTCCATATAGTCACAGATCTGGTGCTCTTTATTCCTTTGTGTTTCCATATTTTCATCTAGTAATTTATTTATTTGACAGAGAAAGAGAGAGAGATCACAAGTAGGCAGAGAGGCAGGCAGAGAGAGAGGAGGAAGCAGGCTCCCCGCCGAGCAGAGAGCCCTATGTGGGGCTCGATCCCAGGACCCCGAGATCATGACCTGAGCTGAAGGTGGAGGCTTTAACCGACTGAGCCACCCAGGCGCCCCTCTTTCTTTCTTTTTTATTAACATGTAATGTATTATTTGTTTCGGGGCTACAGGTCTGTGAATCATCAGTCTTACACAATTCACAGCACTCACCATAGCACATACCTTCCCCAGTGTCCATCACCCAGCCACCCTATCCCTCCTTTCCCTCCCCTCCAGCAACCCACAGTTTGTTTCCTGAGATTAAGAGTCTCTTATGGTTTGTCTCCCTCCTCGGTCCCATTTTGTTTCATTTTTCCTCCCTTTCCCCCACGACCCCCCGCCCTGACTCTCAAATTCCTCATATCAGAGAGATCTTATGATAATTGTCTTTCTCTGATTGACTTATTTCGCTTAGCATAATACCCCCTAGTTCCATCCATGTCATTGCAAATGGCAAGATTTCATTTTTTTGATGGCTGCATAGTATTCCATTGTATATATATACCACTTCTTCTTTATCCATTCATCTGTTGATGGACATC
>CM052895.1:58370043-58400043 GCA_028534135.1 Potos flavus
TATTGTGGACATTGTTGCTATAAACATTCGGGTGCATGTGCCACTTCGGATCGTTACATTTCTATCTTTAGGGTAAATACCCAGTAGTGCGATTGCTGAGTCATAGGGTAGCTGTATTTTCAACTTTTTGAGGAACCTCCATACTGTTTTCCAGAGTGGCTGCACCAGCTTGCATTCCCAGCGACAATGTAGGCAGGTTCCCCTTTCTCTGCATACTCGCCAACATCTGTTGTTTCCTGACTGGTTAATTTTAGCCTTTCTGACTGGTGCGAGGTGTTATCTCACTATGGTTTTGATTTGTTTTTCCCTGATGCTGAGTGATGTTGAGCACTTTTTTATGTGTTTGTGGGCCATTTGGATATCTTCTTTGCAAAAATGTCTGTTCATGTCTTCTACCCATTTCTCGATTGGATTATTTGTTCTTTGGGTGTTGAGTTTGATAAGTTCTTTATAGATTTTGGATACTAGCCCTTTATCCAATATGTCATTTGCGAATATCTTCTCCCATTCTCAGTTGTCTTTTGGTTTTGTTGACTGTTTCCTTTGCTATGCAAAAGATTTTATCTTGATGAAGTCCCAATAATTCATTTTTTCCCTTGCTTCCCTTGCCTTTGGCGATGTTTCTAGAAAGAAGTTGCTGTGGCTGAGGTCGAAGAGGTTGCTGCCTGGGTTCTCCTCTAGGATTTTGATGGATTCCTGTCTCACATGGAGGTCTTTCATCCATTTTGAGTCTGTTTTTGTGTGTGGTGTAAGGAGATGGTCCAGTTTCATTCTTCTGCATGTGACTGTCCAGTTTTCCCAACACCATTTGTTGAAGAGCTGTCTTTTTTCCACTGGATATTCTTTCCTGCTTTGTCAAAGATTAGTTGACCTCAGAGTTGAGGGTCCGTTTCTGGGCTCTCTATTCTGTTCCATTAATCTATGTGTCTGTTTTTGTGCCAGTACCATACCATCTTGATAATTACAGCTTTGTAATAGAGCTTGAAGTCTGGGAGCCGGATGTGGGGCTCGATCCCAGGACTCCGGGATCATGACCTGAGCTGAAGGCAGACACTTAATGACTGAGGCACCCAGGCACCCTATATTCTTTTTTTCTTTTTTTAAAATTGAAGTGTTGTTGACATATGATATTATATTAGTTTCAGGTATACAGCATAGTGATGCAACATTTATATCCATTAAGAAGTGATCACTACCATAAGTCTAGCTTCTGTCACCATACAATGTTGTTACATATTATTAACCAATATATTCTCAATACTGTACGTTGTATCTCTGTCTTATTTATAACTAGAAGTTAATACCTTTTAATCTCCTTTTCTGGTTTCACTCATTTTCCCTCTGTCCTCCCTCTAGCAACCACCAGATTGTTCTCTGTATCTACGCATCTATTTCTGCTTTGTTTCATTTGTTCCTTTGTTTTGCTTCTAGGTTCCACATAAAAGTCATCATATGGTAAAGAAATCATATGGTATTGTTTTCTGCATGACTTATTTCACCTAGTATAATATACTCTAGGTCCATCTATATTTTTGCTAATGGCAGATTTCATTCTTTTTTAATGGCCGAGTAATATTTCACTATCTATCTATCACATCTTTTTATCCATTTATCTATCAGTAGACATTTAAGTTGCTTCCATATTTTGGCTATTGTAAATAATGCTGCAATAAGCATAGAGGTGCTTATATCTTTTTGAACTAATGTTTTTATTTTCTTTGGATGAATACTCAGATGTGAAATTGCTGGATCACATAGTAGTTCTATTTTTAATTTTTTTTTTCTATTTTTAATTTTTTAAGGAACCTCTATACTGTTTTCCCTAGTGGTTGAACCAATTTACATTCCCACCACAAGTGTTCCTTTTTTTTTCAAATATTGTTATTTCTCATCTTTTTTGATACTACCCATTCTGGCAGGTTTGAGATGACATCTAATTGTGATTTTGATTTGCATTTCCCTGTTGATTAGTCATGTTGGGCATCTTTTTATATGTCTGTTGGCCATCATATGTTTCTTTGGAGAAATGTCTATTCAGGTCCTCTGCATATTTTGAAATTGGATTGTGTGGGTTTTTTTTTTTTTTTTTTTGATATTGAGTTGCATGAGTTCTTTATGTATTTTGGATATTAACCCCCATCAATTTTATCATTTGCAAATATCTTCTCCCATTTAGTAGGTTGTCTTTCATTTTGTCTTCACTGTGCAAAAACTTCTTGGTTTGATGTAGTCTCATTTGTTTATTTCCCTATATTCTTGAGCAGTTGAGAATATTTATAATAGCTATTTTAATATCTTTGTTAATTTTATTATCTTTGTCATTTCTGGAACTGTTTGTATTGATTTTTCTCTTGGTTATGAGTCATATTTTCCAGCTGCCGTATATAATTAATAATTTTGACTTGGTGCCAGACAATCCCTCGCTCACTTCTTGTGAATTTTTTGTTGTAGGGCATAGAATTTTGTTATATTTCTTCTAATATTAGATTTAAAAAATGTCATACAGTTAAATTTTGGGGGGGGGTTGTTTGATTCATTTGAAGCTTGCTTTTATGCTTTATTAGTGAGGTCCAGGGCATCTTTTAGTCCAGGGCTAAGTTAGTTTCATTTCTGGGAGATACCCTTCTGAGGATTTTAATTTATCTTACTAGAATTATGGTGTCTTTTCTACTCTGACTGATGGGAACACAAACATTTCCCAGCCTTGTGCAATCTTGGAGAATTATCTACTCTTCTGCAGGTGGAGAGGGGTAGGGGTTCGTCCCTGTTACTCTATCATAGGATATTTTTGAATTATGAACTCATTTTCTTCAATGGGTATATGCGATTCCAATTTTAATTGTTATGTCAGTTTAGGTAAATTTTTCCAAAGAATTTGTTCATTTCATACAAGTCATGAGATTTGTGTAAGATTGTTTATGATATCTCATTATTATTCTTTAATGTCACTAGGATCTGTAATATCTCTTTTTTCAAGAGAATATTAAATCATTTATTGATCACACATGATAATGGATGATACACAAGCTTTAATCTCATCTATAATTTTATCTGATACCACAGTTCAATTTAGATATATTGCATAGGATGTGCCAACAATCATATTAATAACCAAATAAACTCCAGGACTTTGCTTGGGTGACCTTTAAATGGTGAACTCTAGGTCACAACACATTAACTGTCAGTTCAACTACACCAAGGTTTGTGGAGACAATGGCATTTGTGTCCAAGCAAGTTGCAAATAAATTTCGAATGGAACCTGGAATCACCCTGAAGGAATTCTAACTTCACACTGTTGGGGTAGTATACCAAGATGGCTTCAGAGTAGACTAACTTTACACAACACATTTAAAAAAAGACACATTTATTCAGCATCATGATCAGACTATTACATTTAGCAATCAATAGCATGAGTGCAAAAAAAAAAATTCACATTAAAACCCTTTGTTGGAATGCTTTACGTTTTCCACAGAACAGAAACTAAAATAACCTGTTATACAATTAGTCACAAATACAGTCCTCGAGTTTTTTGCCTATACACATGAGTATTGTCTAAAATATGTCGTCTTTGTAGCAGCTAGGCCCTGCCACCACTGTGCTTGGCTGAGTTCACAAATCTGTTGTAACCTGTAGCTTCCCTGTCACTTCTCTGGCTCTCCTCTCCTGCTAAGCTTTGTTTCCTGGCAGTAATTAAAACCTTCTGCCACTGCCATAGCTATGGCTACTCCTGGAACCACCATAGCCACCTTGGTTTCGTGGTTTGGCAAGGTATTGGCCTCCACCACCATAGGGGCCAGAGCTTCTGCCTCCAAAATTTCCTCCTTTCATGGGTCCAAAATTTGAGGATTGATTGCTGTAATTGCCAAAATCATTATAGCTTCCACCACCTCCAAAGTTGGTTCCACTACCATCGCCATAGCCACCTCCGCCTCTGCCTCCTCCATTGTTATAGCTGTCATAGCTGCCACTCCCACCATAGCCACTGCGCTGGTTTCCATAACCCTGTCCCTCACTTCCGTAGCCTCTGCTTCCTCCAGAGTAACCAGTGCTGCCTCCTCCATAACCACCATCATTACCAAATCCATTATAGCCATCCCCACTGCCACCATATCCACCACCACCTTGACTGCCACCAGAGCCACCTCAACCACTGAAGTCCCCTCCATGACCAAAGTTGTCATTCCCACCAAAACCACCTCCACCACCACCACCACCAAAGTTTCCAGAAGCACTTTGACCTCTTTGGCTGGAAGAAGCACTAGTCATCTCTTGCTTAGATTGAGCTTTCCTTACTTCACATTTGTGGTCATTCACAGTATGGTATTTTTGAATGACACTCTTGTCTACAGAGTCATGGTCATCAAACGTTACAAAAGCAAAAACCCCTCTTTTTGCCACTTTCTCGGTCAGTCATGATCTCAGTCACTTCGCGTTTCCCATACTATTCAAAATAATCTCTTAGATGATGTTCTTCAGTGTCTTCTTTAGTGCCACCAACAAAAATCTTTCTCACACTTAAGTGGGCGCCAGGTCTTTGAGAATCTTCTCTTGAGACAGCCTTCTTTGTTTCCACAACTCTCCCATCCACCTTGTGTGGCCTTGCGTTCATGGCTGCATCCACCTCCTCCACAGGGGCATATGTGACAAACCCAAAGCTTCTGGAGGACCAGGTGTTTGGATCTCTCATGACCACACAGTCTTTAAGTGTTCCCCATTGCTCAAAATGGCTCCTCAGAGTCTTCATCAGTTGTTTCAAAGCTCAGACCTCCGATGAAGAGCTTCCGCAGCTGTTCAGGCTCTTTGGGAGACTCTGACATAGACATGACAGTTGTGGGATGGGAGACTTTAAGGATGCTTACTCAGTGGCATCCACGGGCAGACAGGATGTAATATCTCATCTTTAATTCCCAGTATTGGTGAATGTGGGACCCAGAGTGCCTAGAGCATTTCTCTCAGTTCTCCTCCTCTGCCATGCTCCCAGACTCCTGCAGGCCCTGCACACCTGTGCCTCAGAGTGTGGTGGGTCTCTCTCATCTCTTCTGCTTTTCTCCTAATACCCCTCATCAACAAATTTTTCCAGTATTATTAAGAAATAATTGACAGTTGGAGTGAATAAGTGGTATGATATATGGCTGTATGTGCTTTTGCAAACTAATTGTTGAATTTTCAGGAATTTTGCAAGCCAGTTTTTAAACATAGCCTTTATTAAATATTAAACTATAAAAAAGAAATAATTAACATGCATCACTGTACAAGTTCAAGGCATAAAATATGATGGTTTGATTTACATGTATTGTAAAATAATAACCCTAGTAGGTATCCATCATCTCATGTAGATAAAAAGAAAGCAAAGAAGAAAAGGAAAAAGAAAACAATTTTTTCCTTGTGGTGAGAACTCTTAGTATTTACTCTCTTAGCAACTTTCCAGTATGTCATACAGCAGTTGTTAGCTATAGTTATCATGTTGTACATTACGTCCCTAGTACTTACTTATAATTGGAAGTGTATCTTCTGATTGCCCTTCTCCAATCCCCACTGTCCTGACTTCTTGCACAAATCTGACCTCTTTTTCTATGATTCTTTTTAAAGATTCCATTTATAAGTGAGGTCATACAGTGTTTGTCTTTCTTTCTTTCTCTTTCTTTCTTTCTTTCTTTCTTTCTTTCTTTCAAGATTTTATTTATTCATTTGAGAGAGAGAAAGCACGAGCAGGGAGAGAAACAGACTCCCTGGGAGTCTGGGGATCCTACAACTCCAGATCCTAGGACCTGGAGATTATGACCTCAGCTGAAGGCAGGTGTTTAACCATCTGAGCCCCCCAGGCACCCCAGTGTTTGTCTTTCTCTGACTTATTTCACTTAGCATATTGCCTTCCAGGTCCATCCATTTGTTGCAAATGGTAGGATTTCTTTATTTTTTATAGGTAATATTACATTGTATATATATACACCACATTTTCTTTATCCATTGATCTATTGGTGGACACTTAGATTTTTTTCATCTCTTGGCTGTTGTAATAATGCTGCAGTGAACATGGGTGTGCCAATATCTTTTCAAGTTTGTGTTTCTGTTTCCTTTGGATTTATTCCCAGATAGGGCTCATGGACATTTGATGAAGATCTGTGGAAAGGTGCAGATTCTTTTTGTTTAGTTCTCCCAGGGATTCTAAAGCCTCATGCTATCCCCTAATTGGTGTTTAAAGTTTAGTTAAAATTTCAGCTATTTTCTTCTGACCTGTGTCTAAGGTGGTTTCTTCATACTCCCATGTCTCCACCAAAGATGCAAGCAGCCAAAGAGGGTCAGCATTTTCTGAATTATAGCTCATTGGACTCGTTGCATTCTCAGCACCCTAATGGACATAAAAACATCTGTGATTTTATAGGTAATCTGCCTTGCTATTGTTAGAATGTAAGTGATGTTCTTCTCAAGTTTCTACATTTTCTTTTACTGTCCATGCTGAAGGTTGCTGCTAATGGAGACCAATGCTGGCGCTGAGGAAAAAGAGCAGGGATGATTGGAGTGTTTCTGCCCTAGGGGCTACTTCTCACTGCCAGCTGCAACCTGATTCAAGTTCTCACTCCCTGTTTCAAATGGTTATGTATTGTTGTATTTGGAAGCTTTTGCCGAGCTCTCCATCCTATGCCCTATAACCTGCTGCTTTTTAAAATTTATTATTATCTTTTCAATTTTTCATTATGTTCAGTTAGCCAACATATGGTACATCATAAGGTTTTGTCGTAGTATTCAACGATTCATTAGTTGTGTATAACACCCAGTGCTCATCCCAACACGTTTCCTCCCTAATACCCATCACCTGGTATAACCTGCTATTTTAATAATTTTATTTTTTTATTTAAATTAAGTTAGCCAACTTATAGTACATCATTAGCTTCAGATTTAATAATTTTATTTTCTGCCTAAATTAGAGATTTTTCCCGTCTATAATTGAGTACCTTGATGACATGAGTGTTATTAAGATGGGTTTAAAAATACGTGTGATGTCGAATATATTTATCTATGCTATTTCAGCTGTGTTTATGTTTTGTCCTTCATTGTCTTGTGTATTACTGAAAATTAATACTTGAGTGAGCGTTTTTGTTTCCCTCACCTTGTAGCTTACAACTAAGGATGACAATGGCAGTTATTTAAGATTTCTCAGTGTTTGTACTATGATAACCTCATATTCAGAATGTTGTAAAGAGGCTTTAGGTCACTTATTCTGGGGTAAATATATTTCGGTCTTACATCACTGAAAAAATTTAAGAGTTTTCTTGAGAGACTCCCAAATATCACTTGTTTTCCTCCTGCAATTCTCCTGAAATTTACTACTGAAAAATCATTGAAAATTTAATTGTTTTCTTATTGTTGCATTTTAGTTAATAAGGAAAAAGTAAGCTTTGTTCATGAAGTTTATAAAGCCTACACATTTCCCTTTATTCTTCATCTTGACTAATTGAATTTTTATGCAATGAATTGGTTACTCAAGCCACTTATTTATGACTCTTAGCTCATCCTCCAAATTCAATTGTCATGAATTCCCATCTGGTGAATATGTCATTTCCTCTCCATCACCTCTCCATGCCACTGTCCTAGTCCGAGCCTGCGTGGCTTCTCATTTTACTTTTATTGGCTGCAATGGAAGGCTGCTACATAATTTTGTAGGTTTCAAAAAGACTCTCGTTACTGATATTTCTTTTGGTTCAGCTTTGCATCACAAAGAAGGCAATTTTCAAAAGTTAACTGAGAAGAGCACACATGAATATCAGCAGTCCTTGGTACAAAACCACTTTTAGCTTTAGCTATCATTTACAAAGAAAGTAGTCTAGAGGAATAGCATGTTTTAATGGGCAACTCAGATTTTCAGAAAGCTGTTGACAATAGACTATTTCCAGACAAAGGCAAGATTAGAAATGGGATTGCTGGAGCATAAACTCTCTGGGACCCTAGAAACCTAGAAGACTGACTTGGACCTAGGAGGACGTTCTCCTTTGTTAGTTTCAACATGCTGGTGTATAACTCAGTTAGTAGGAGCAGGAGTGAGATAGGCGTCAGATGTATTTCTTTCACCCTTCCAGAGCCACTCTCCACCACTCTCTTCTCTGCTTTGTGGCCTGTACTTACAAAGCACCTTTAGTTCTGTATCATTGGATTTTCTTAAACTTTAGCTTCTGGTTGGTCATGACCGATGAGAGATACTGCAGAAGATCAAAAGGTGACAGCTCAGTGAGGTCAGGGTTTTTATTTGTCAGATTTGGCCCTGTCAAAGTATTGGCTGTTTCTCTCCTATGGCTCCTCTCCTACCTCTTTGGTCATAGGGTGGTTGCAGTCCCACAATTACTAGCCCCAAGGCACTGTGCCATACCTCAGTGGTTTGTTTTACTCCCACCTGCACTTTCTAAATAGTTCTACCCTTCAGTTACCTCATTTGAGTGTGTCATCCATTTTCAGTTGGGACTGTGGCTAATGTAGGTGATACTCAAAATATTCAATAACTTATAAGGCAAGGGCAAAAACTAATTAAAACAGATGGAGCTGTAAACAAGCAATAAGGCAGCACCAGTACGTACTGCATAAGTATTCGTGTTGGTCATAGAATGAGAAAGAAGTATTTTTTAAGTAATAGTAGGTACACAGTGTCAAAGTTTACAGTTAAAAAAAAATAGACTTAAGATCTGTAACAACATCTTTTCTATTCTCTTCCCCTTCAATATACTATTTAAGTAGCAGAGAAAGAGAGCCTTGAGAGGGCAGTCCCATTACCGAAGTGTAGTGATTACACACCGTTGGCTGAGTTGTGTATCCCCTCCTTTGAGTAGAACTCCTGGTGAGTTTTTGGCCTATAGCTTTCTTGTGAGGCCAACAAAGTAAGTATTCTAGCATCTCCCTCCAAATCTTGCTCTTAAATCCACTAACGCATCGTATTTATACATACACAAAAGCCATTTTCAAGCACACAGGATCATCTGATTATAATTATTCACTTTCAGCCTAACCCAGTGTCTCTTCCTATTCCAATGCAATAGTTTTTCCGTTTGATGAGTACTCCCCTCAGATAGCATTCCATCCTCTGTGCTGGGGACATGCTCACGATGTCCAGTACTGCTATTGCCATGTCTGAGAACTTCTCCTGGAGAACACCAGGCAAAATTCATCACTGTTCTCTGTGCTTCAAGGTGCTTCTCACTCTGTATTGTGATTAATAGTGCATGTTTCCATCGCCATTGCTAGATTTTGATCTCCTTGAAAGCAGGGATCAAATCTTTTCATCTTTATAACCTTAGGGCTTACAACACTATATGTGATGGACTCGATAAACATCTCTTGAACTGAATTCATAGAATTCAGTTCCTGCAGGTTCGATGGTGAGCATGTGACAGAGCAGGGATTCAAACCTAGTTCTACTGTGACTCCCGGGTCCGCGCTCTTATCCCTGCCAAGGGGTACCGTGGTTCCTCGTGCTTTCACAGCGGTTGTTTCTCTAATACATGCGAGTTTATTTTTGTTAATGTTAGGTTTGGCTCATAATTTAGGAGACTAATGATTTCTTATGTGTCTTCTCAGCTCTGATTTACATGTACATTGATTAGTTTTGTGTTCTTTGCACCACAGATCCAAAAAATAAGAGTTTCAAAACATGCCACTGAAAATAAGATTTTTTTTTTTTTTTTTTACGAGCTCCAGTCCTATTCTTTTCTTTCGTGGCAGGGAGTGAGAGCAAAATGAGAGGCAGAGGTATATAAACTGTTCGCGTAATACCACAGAGAGCCTGATGTATAGTAATGGGTCCAGGATCGTAAAAGTCTCTCTTGGCACTCTTACCACTGTCAGATTATTACTGTGTTCTCAGATTCAGCTGAATGTGTTCAAGGATCTTCTTTGGTCTGAAAGGTCAGCTGCTTTTAGTTGTGCACTGGTAGAATACTAATATGTCCTTATTCAAATTACCTGCTACAGCACTTATTAAATTGATGGCCTTGTGCTCTAATTTAATACTGGTGTCGTTCAGAGGCGGGCTGCAGCAGCACTCTGTGCTGAACTGGGTGATGCTGAGGCAAAGTTCAAGTTGAAACCGTGGTTTGGGGCTGCATTTTCCCACTAAATTAGCAGTCAGATGCGGTGTATAATTAATTAGCACAAACCAGGGAAAGCTTGTCATTTAATAAGCCTTTTTTATTTCCACATTACACAAACAGTGGGAATTGATCCATTAAGTGCCTGGCTATTAATGCTGTTTAATGTATGTCTGGTTGTTAAATTGAAATGTCTAGGTACATACGTCCAGAGTTTAAGAGCTCCTCGTAGTTTGTTCAGTATTTGCTCAGATTTGAAGTCATGTTCCACAGAATCAATAATAGCTTCATTACTGAATTTGAGCCTGATTCAAACATGCATATAAATTTAAATAGAATGTTTCAGCATGGTCTCAGAAATGAGTTTTCATATATATGTCTTAAAGTCCAGCCAGTCCCCTCCCCCAGAATTAAATATTGCATTGTGTTTGCAGCATTCTCTGCATCCTTTCTTTTTGTTATAATCCTTGTCTGCAGTTGCCTAAGGCAGAGAATAACTTTTTCTTCGTGGTGGTGTTCAGCATAGTATCATGGAATTGTAGTAGGAACAAGCCTTATGAAACCCACAGAATGAGATTTCAGCTGTCCTGCCAAGATGGCTGGAAGGGCACACAGTCTTGTCTGTGGCCTGAGTATCACGCAAAGCGTTGGATGTTTGAAACAGCACCAACCTCATCTCTTTTCTAAAAAGGATTAAGGATGATTCAGTTTTGTGAACTGGTTGTTCATAGTTGGGAGGTGATTAACAAATGCGTTCTTTAGAGTAAATATCATCACATCTTACGTGCACAAATGACGACATTAAATGCTTTTTTTGTTGTTGTTAATGCAGATGGGAAAACTAAAAACCTGAATGTGAAATGACTTCAAGAAGGGGAGTAATTTGTTTGAACTGTTGATGAGGGCCATTTGCCCCATGGAAAAATTACTGTATTTGCCAGTGTCCATCACATTTAAATTAGTGAAGTTAGGTCTCTATATGAATTATTAACTATCAAAGAAGTTAATTATGTGTATATGTGTGTTTGTGTGTACACACATACATATGATAAGGTACCTTGAAGACTCTTAAAAAAAGACCACCAAACATAATCATAAAACTATGTCAACATCTCTGATTTTTTTCTTATAAACTGAGAAAACTTTCTACAGGTTTACATAGGGAATATTAAGGCTGTATTATTGTTAAAGGATACCACTTGGGATTATTTTTTCTTCTATAATTAGCAGAAATATTTGAGCTGTAAATATTTTGTACTGAAGAATGATGAATTAAAATGTCTGTGGCATTTTAATACTCATGTTTTGGGACCAGTTCAGATCTGTGTTATTGCACTTACCTTATTCAGCCTTATATTATAGTAAGATGTTTCCACGCTTGTCTCCTGTCTTGACTGAAAAGTCCTCCATTGCTGGGTCATCTCTAAGTATGGCATTATATTTTTAAGTTTTTATTATTTTGGCACAATAAAAAGTGTATAGTGCATTTGGGTGGTACTCAAATGGGGAAAACTTGTTTAATTGAATGGATAATTATCTTGAAAGTAAGGAAAATATTTTATTTCGTCACACTCAATCCACATAATGCCAAAAAATTAATTTATTGTGCTAGTAAATATATAATTTTGGATCTTCCATTAAATTTCTTTTCTGGCTAATTTCTGAAACAATAACAAAACTACCTTCATGATGTCAATGTTTTTTTCTCAGCGAGAAAGTTTTGTCATTATTTATTCACTAACAAACTCATTCATTGATTCAGTCATTCATTAATTCTCCAACATTTAATCACAGTTATTTTATGCCAATAACTCAATAATACACAAATATATTGAAAGACTTTTTTTTTTTTTTTACCATTTCCCTTTTTTTTTTTTTTTAAAGAATTTATTTATTTATTTGATAGAGAGAAAGAGATCACAAGTAGGCAGAGAGGCAGGCAGAGGAAGAGGGGGAAGCAGGCTCTGCTGAGCAGAGAGGCCGATGTGGGGCTGGATCCCAGGACCCTGAGATCATGACCTGAGCCGAAGACAGAGGCTTTAACCCACTGAGCCACCCAGGCGCCCCTACCATTTCCCCTTTTATGGTATACACTGCTTTTTCAGTGATTTTATTGATCGAATAAAATGCATTTTCATTACCTGCTAAACTTGTTAAGCTTTTGTGTTAGAATTAGAGCCAGTCAACAGTACTTCCAGTTCTGTCTCCTTAAAGTTAGGTATATGAAGTATAGATTTGGCAAATGGCTTGTGAGAAGTGTGTGATATGTTACATTGTAAGTAAGCTAAGAGAAAGGAACATTTTAAAAATATATATTCAAAACTATTTTGGCTCTATAGAACAAAATTTGGTAGAGTATCCCAATATTTCATGATTTTTAAGTTTATATATAAAAATAGTAGCCTGTGGACTAAAATTTAAGTTCTGCTGTGACAATTTTTTATTTTTAACTGATCGACAAAAGGATACCATAAAAGCTTATAACTCTTCCTAAGCCCCAGCAAGATTTACCTAATTGTGTGAATGATTGTGTGAATTGTGTGAATGACATGTATAATTTGTAATACTGGGTCAAAGAACAGAATGACAAATCTCATTTTTTTCATTGGTCTATTTAATGACATTTTTGATATACTTGGATAATTTGGATAATTACTGATCTAAAAACAATTATTGAACTAAAAATACAACTCATGAACAACATTATGTTGAGATAAAATTAAAATTTACTTCACAGTAAATTCTGTGAACTTTAACCTTTTAATACTTTTGGTATATTGTATTTATTGATATTAACAATTCTAAATAAAATTTTTCAGGAGTAGTGATATCTAAAAACTACTAGCCTCCTGGTTTTGGCACCGATTTTTAAATATCGGTTTAACACAATTATTTTTAAACCTGTCATCTGTAAAAATGCAGAAAATGCACAATAAATGTGAGCTAACACCTGATGGGTTCATGTGAGAATATTTGAGTTCTTATTTTTTAAAAATATTTTTGAAATAAAGGACAAGTTTAATCTGTACATATAAAATAATAAAATTTTTAAATTAATGAATATTGAATAAGCAAAGGGCAATATGTAGATACTTAAATTTGTTCATTAAATGTCATAGCGGACAATCGTTTGGAAAGTAAATTACAGCAAAAAACCTTTAATTGGGGTTTGGTTTATATTGGGATTTGGGAATAAAGAGTTTTTTATGTTGAATTTTTTTTTTTTTTATGTTGAATTTTTTAGCCAGGCTGACTTTAATACATCTAAATCAGATTTGTGGTTTGGTACTTACTCATTTTATTACCCTATATTGTACGACTGAACAAAACATGATCTCAATAATAAAGTCAAACTATATCTTTAAAATAGCTACCAAAATAAGAATCTAGAACATTCTATAAGGTTATATGTTTGTTACACTATATCCAACCTCTTAAAACTAACGAAGCTCTCATAAATTCCCATTATATGGTTGAGGATGGTTATATACAATATTGCCCATTAAAAATAACTTTTTTAGTTATTAGATTTAGTTATTTAATTAGTTTTAGAGCAAAAACTGAGTGGAAACTTAGGAGTTACTAACTTAAAAAAGTATTAGAACATATAAAGCCTACTATGAAGTGTATTACAGTATCTGGAAAGTTATGTGGTTAAAATGGCCAAAAATGTTTCCATTCTCTATTTGCTTCACAAAGGTAACAATGAAATTTCCATATTTTGAGTGATTATCCTAACCTGTTCAAAGTTTTATGACTTTTTGTATGCTTCGAGTCTCTGATTTTTTCTAAGATATGTTTTCTTTTTTTCCTTTATTTTTTTAATAAAGATTTTATTTAAGATATTTTTACTAAATAAATTTTGTTAAAAAATAGATTTGGTATGTCTTCATCTATAATAGTAAGAAGAGGAAAATGATTTTAATGCTTAAAAGGAAAAATGGCTAATTAGGTTATTGTGGTAAGTCAAATTTGATATAATCATTAATATGATACAAAAGTATACATAAGGATATGCAAAGGTATTCACAGTATATTGCTAGTAAAAATTACGTTAAAAAATAGTATGGACTACTCTGATCCTATTATAAATACATTTTATGTTAGGTTTTTTTACATATGCATACATATGGTATGTGCATGTCTATATCTGGGTACATGCATGTACAAGAGACTGGATGCATGAATAAACAGGAAATGAGACTAAAGATCTTTTTAATTTTATTTCTTGGTTATTTGAATTTCCTTTTTTGGAATTTAAAAATATTTTTCCAGCTTCACTGAGATAATAATAGACATATTATATAAGTTTAAGGTGTACAACATGATTTGATACACATATATTGCTAAAGGATTATCACAGTAGTGTTAGTTAATACCTTTACAACTTTACATAATTACCACTTCTTTGTGGTGAGAACATGTAAGGTCTATTCTCTTCATAACATTCAAGTATGTAATACAGTCTTGTTTACTATAGTCACCATGCTGTATTGAATTTTCTTAATTTTATAAGACAAACGGTGTGTTGTCTTTGTATTGAGTAAAGGGAACTATGTTTTATTATTTTTGTGACCTATCAGAGAACATTGTTAAAGAAAATTTATTTCATTAGAATATCTGACAACTTTATTAAAATAATAGTTTGAACCTTTGATTAAAGCTTTCATGAAAATTTTTAAGTAATGATTTTGCAAACATGAAGGAAATGATGTTTTTTCCCTTTTTCCTACTTAGGTGTTTTGAAACTGATATTTTGAAGTAAGTTAGCTACAGATATGTTGTACAATAATCATCAAAAGATCAGCCCATTTAGCTTGCTGTCCTGACCTAACCGATGTTTTTATTGAGAGAAGTATGGGCCTCAAGATAATTCCCACATAAGGCACTGAAATCAGCATTAAAGGGTTTTGAATTACAGCTGATGAGTGTGCATGACTGAAAGGAGATAATTTTTTTAAAGTTCTAAATAGTGTTTAAATTTCTAAGAGAAGAGCTGCTTTAACAGAGATTCATCTCTCTCCTTTTTTTTACACATATGGATATATAAAAGAAGAATACAAAAAAGTGACCACATGTATTTTTTAAAAAATACTTTGGCAGGATCTGAAGAAATAATTACTGTCAAAATAAAAAGCACACTCTTGAAAATGTATTTTCTCAGATGGAAACATGAACAATTATTTATATTTCATGCTGATTATGACTATAGGCAAAATGATAACATAACACATTTTATTCTGGGGATTATATTTATGTTAGATACAACTGCAAAACTCAAAGAATGCAAATATTTATTGGCCATTCAAAAATGATGATATTACTTATTAAGTAGTATTTGAAGTGCAAAATTAGACATGCACATTCTGTTTAGGTTACTTGTTTTATTCCCATCTGAATTAACTGAAATATATTTCCCAGTAAATATCTTTAGCCTGAAGCCTAGAGTATGGGAAAGTTATTGTGGAAAAACACTTTTGGAATATCCTTGACATATCCAATCTTGTCGACTCACAGTCTTTTCTGTAGGGTATTTAGGTCACTAATGATATTTTTGCCAAGAAAAACCCAATGCATTTAGTTTGTTTCATTGTTCTTATTTTCAAAAGCTTTATTAAATTTTTTCTTCCTTCTTTCCCCATTACAGGTCTTGGAATATATGGCCTATAAAATCATTCTCATTGGGAAAGAATTACAGACAAGTCATCATCCTTTGAGGATAAGTTCGATTAAAAGGTAAATTTAGGCCTCTGGACATCATACAAGTAATCACTACACAATGAAATTGTAGTTCACATCAGAAGTACTGATTGTTACCCATTTTGTGTGTTTTTAAGTCAAACTGTCATTGAGAATTAAAATTGTGTTCTTGAATTAAATGAATAAAACTTGTATTTTTAACTCATCTATAACACTTCACATATATTTTTAAATAGTTTAAAATAGTTTGAAGTAGGATTTCTGAATTAATCATTGTTTTAAGTAGTTTGGATTAGAGTTTTAAA
This sequence comes from Potos flavus, assembly GCA_028534135.1. Lineage (NCBI taxonomy): Eukaryota > Metazoa > Chordata > Mammalia > Carnivora > Procyonidae > Potos > Potos flavus. The sequence continues at coordinate 58,386,119 of CM052895.1, forward strand.
TCCCAGATTTCCTGTGAAAAAAGGAGTAGAAGGCAGAACATTTATATTAAGAGTGCTTTACATACTAATCATCTGGAATGGGATATAATAAACTCTTTCAAATGTTCTTCCACTTGTAATGATAGGATGTCTTTAGATAATTTTACAGAATTTATTTTATTTTACTAATTGATTGGTATATTCATCATCCAGAGATATATTAGTGAAAGCTGGGTTCTAAATCACTTTTCTATGATAAGCTTTCCAATTAATTCTTCTCACACTGTTTTCCTGGTGACATTTGAACTTCTTTCATTATATAAAACACATCTGGAATGAGACATTGCCGAATAATAATCATGGATGCTAACATGTTAAAGATTGGACCCCTGACATAGTCAAATGTGTTCTGGTTTAAAACAGTGACCTCAACTAATGCTGCTTTAAGTGAACCACATTTAGAAAGAATATACAGACAGGTCTTTTTAGCCTGCCTGTCATGTGGTAGAATTGGTCAAAAAGAATGAAATCAAATTGCAAACTGTGTCTCCGTTGTTTAATGGAATTAACTATATTCAGCTATATTTTTCCTCCAATTAGCAAATATTTTTTCTTTCTTCTTATCTAATATGAAAAATATTACAATAAGTAAATATTTAAAAAGGATTACCTAAAACATGTTAAATCATGTATTACTTATAATTTACATTTGTATCATGGGGTTACTGAATTTCTTCTGTGGTGTATTTCATAAAAGAGAAGATGCTGATAAGATCCTGTTTAAATGGCTTGCTAATACCAGAAGCAGATCATTTAAAATGGACCTTACATCTTTATAGGACGTTAGAAATGAAGACATTACCTCAAAATGTAGGTAATTATTGCCTCCTCTTTTATCAGTGCTATTTTCTGAGGTATTATCATAAGAGAGCACTTTAGTATTAAGCAGGGCCTTCGAGTGGCAATAAATCAGTCCAACTGAGTCATCATTGTCTAGGGCATCTGAACTACTGCAATGTTGTGGATCCTACCGAGAGTGTGAAATCACTTGACCCTTGGCATTAACCTTTGCTGAATGAATAGACACTGCTTTCCACATCGAGGAACAAAGCAGAAGACTATTGATTAAACACCACATTCACCTGATATTAAATACTGGCTGAACTCACTTCTTGCTTCCAGTTCCAAAGGGAGAAGCCCAGAGAGTTGCCGAGTCTCAAGAGAATGGATGTTTGTAATTCAGAGCAATGTTTTTCCTGCAAAGTACTTTTTTTCCTCCTTTGATCAATAACTAGCAGCCATGATCAGCCATGAGTATGTATTGTCAATTCTGACCTGTGTATTTTATCACTGAAGGTGAGAGGTCACAGTGCTGTGACTAATATTTCAGGTCTAAGCATGAATTGTTTCCTGACTTCAATATCTGTTTGAGAAAGCAATTTGTTTTATTTTATTTCTGGCCTTATGAGTCATTGTTTAGGCAATTGATTTGTCTGCATTAGTAAAATACACAATTTTTCTAAAATTCTTTGGTTTTATCACTGTTTTTGCAGATGTGGAATTTTCTAGACCTCAACATTAGAAAAAATCATGATAAAAGGACATCCTTAGGATTTACAGTTTATTTTATTGGGGAAAGAGAAATATTATAGTTAAATAAATTTCTTAGATGAAAGCAAAAGCTTTGGAAGAGAGTGTAGCAATACATACGATCATAAAGAGAACAGCGGAAGATATTTTGCAAGAAGTCTTAAGCTAACTGTCTTCTAAACCATTGCATGTGTCTATACTATTGACAATAATTTGACAGCTCCCGTGTAGATCTACTTTACCCAGAAAGAGAACATGTATTATTGACTGATAAATCAATTCAATTCTTGGAACTAAAATTAGATTTAAAAAATTTTAGCCACAAATGAGAAAAAACATTTTTATTTTAACTGTAAATCATTTTTGTGTGCTTCTATAACTGGAATTATTTTATTGCAGGAAGCAACATAAACAGCTACCTTAGAGAAGGTCTTTCTTCTCTAAGATTTCATATTATTTTGGACCAAGGATATTGCACCAGTAAAACTCCTTAGAATAATTGTTTTCATCGCTAAGGGTTTGACTGGCTTGTGTGGAGCACCAACCAGAAATTCTAGATCAGCTAGTTGTGAACCTGTCATGGCTGAGCAAAGGTCTTTCCTTGCCTGAATTATAGAAAATACTTCCTCTAAGGACATAATGGTGTAATTTAATACACGCACAGTCTCACACAGTTTGTACAGTTTTTGAAAGGGAGTATTAGAAGGCTGCGGGAAGTTGATAAAATGAATCATGCTGCTAAACTTAATGGTCAATCCTTTTGATTTGATGCTTTCTACGGGATATGTAGCCCCTGAAATCTTTCTTTAAAAGCTACTGAAGCTTGGAAAAATGTGAACAATGTTGAATTTAAACACTATTTTGGTTATGTATTATATATTCCTTTTTCTTCATTACTAAGGACATCTGTATAGAAGTCACTTTTATTTCACTATTATCTGGAGCACCGACATCTAAGGACCTTGGCATTTACTTTGACACCTGGGGGTACCTAGGTACAATTTATTTGACTGTATAAGACAGTACCAGCTTCTCTTGTGCATGTCAAAGTGTATAAAGGTAATTGTTTACAAATACTGACATTTTTAAGGTTATAGTGAATTTTCATTCATTGAACTAGAATTTGTTGTTTTGAAGTACCAAAGAGAGATTTATTTTATTTTATTTTTTTATTCTGTGCATGCTAGTGAATGAGATAATTTTGTGACATATTAGACACCATCAGCTGTGGCTGTACCAAAGTCACATGTCAGGTGGTGACAGAGCTGTGATTAGAATATCAAAATGCAGCACGTACTGCAGGCCCTTTCGTGATCTCTTTGGTGTCTGTGTGCGACTTCCCGATGGAGATTATTTTAAATGAGATTGGTGAGATAGAATAAAATGATAAAGTTACAATTTAATATGACAAATATTGGAATTCCATATTCAGAATTGGAAGAAGAAGGGAGACAGAGAGAGAAAGAGAGGGAGAGGAAGGAGAAGAAGAAATAGAGGAAAACATTCCTAGCACAGCCCTACAGATTAAAAAACATGGTCGAATAGGAACCTCACGTGCTTATGCTAACGGAGGTGAGGAGTTTGTAATTTTTTAAAGCTCAAAAAAGTAAGTAGGCTCTCCAAATTTCTGCCAGATGAAATCCCCCATCCCTGTTTTTAGAGATAAGCTTTTAGAGATCGTTGAGAACACACATAGGTAAAAGTGAAAAATGAATCTACTATTTAGAGGAGAGATCGAGGATGGTTACTCGTGAAATGTATTGTTTTTATGTTAAAAACTGTACTCCCTGTGGGGGCTTTTGAAAACTTGAGGTAGTAGAACTCCAAAAGCATTCTGCCACAAATAGATTATTCAGAATTGATCTCTTCTGAAGAAAAACTTTGATGTGGTTCCCATTTATCTGATCAGTCACAAGAAACTTCTCAAAAAAAAAAAAAAAGTTCTCTGTAACAGTTCCTATCCAAAAAGGACAGCTCTCAAGGTTTCCATAGCCTGAACATAATAGTCTCCAGCCTGGTTGAAATCTTTTTAGTGAGAGTCTTTTGTTTCCTTGAATTAGCAGAAGATTTTGAAATTGACTACACATTGTTAAATCTTTGCTTGGGATCTAGTAAAAGCTCATATAGTTTATCTGACACAGTCGACTTTATCTTTTTACGTTTGTCATTCCTCATAAAAGATATCGACCGGAATTTTTGTGACTTTGACCAGCAGAAAACCTTAGCTGACATACTCAAGGCTGAAATGCAGTCATCGGAAATGGAAGCACTTCAACCCTGCCCCTGTGGCGAGAATGGCTTCCCGTTAGACAATCTGGTCAGATTCTTTATGGACCCAAAGGGAGGTACATGTGCTGGGCATTGCGTTTATGTTTTTCCTGACCTACCTGCTCCTTAGAGCTGCATTCTAAGACTGCTGCTTGTGTAAAACCTTTCAGAACTATGCATCATTGATCTAGCCATAATCACACTGATCTGTTGGCTTTTCACTAAACTTTACTTAAGTGAAAACTAACCCTCTGCTTCCTCTTTGGGCTTATGATTGACTGTATGTCTTTCGAATGGTGTGAAGACGCTGGCTGTGAAACTGGAATACTGCTTTTTAAATGTCTTTAAAAGAAGAAAAGAAAAATGTGTCCCCTCGACCACTATAGAGCAAGATAAAAGAAAATAATGATGGTGTGCACTGTGTTGTCAATGATGACCTTTAGGGAATCTTTTAGAACATCTTCACAGCTCGAAAAGGCTTTTCTCTTTTTTCCCTCCAAACTGATTTATTCCAAATTTATTTTAAAAACAATTTCACAAGGGTAGATTTTAATTCATTGATGCAGCTTTTCACTTAGGCTACACACATATTAACTGAGAGGCCCTTTATTAATTTCCTGGATAACTGGCAGATGACGTTCCCTGCCTGAGATATAGAGCTATGATAGGTGAAGAACTACCAGAGGGATAGAAAACAAGGGGCCACAGGATGTGAAAAACTGGTTGGAAGAAAGAAGGAGAACACCAGGAGAGTATGGGCATGAGATCTGGTATAGGATGTCATCAGTCCTGCTCTTCATCCTGACCCCTCCCAAGTCACTTAGGATCCGTGGACTTGGTATATGAGGTTAAGCTTTATACACAACATATAGGTAGCGAGATACCAAAAGGTATAAAAATATAAGCCACTTTAAGTGTCTTTTATGTGGGAAGAGTTGATTTCAGATGCAAAGTTTTCATTATATACATTTGTAATTTCATGACACTAGGGTAGTCTAAGTATTTAGTAATATTTATGGTCCTCAGTCATTTCTCCCAGTACATTCCATGCATGCATGTAATTTTTCTACAACTAATAGCTTATTCTTTTATAAAGAATGGTAATGGGAGTGGGTAATTATCATCTAGTTGCTTAGGACTGTACTTTTGTGTATGCAAGGGCAGACCTCTTGCTCCACCTTTCAAAATAGCATTCCTAATCATCACAGTGCGCCCAGAGCTGCTGAATAGGGGCATGTGTGCTGACCCGGATTATTAGCACATCCATCTAGCCTGCAACACTATGAAATACTTTCCATTTTTCACATTGCACATTTTTATGTGAAAACACACACACACACACACACACACACACACACACACACGCAGCTTTAATTCAACAGTATAGCTCTGTTTAAGAATTAATGTTTCCAATCATGGGTTCCTTTCACATGTTATCCTAATTTTAAAATTAGCAATAATAAAAAAGGGTGGCTAAATAAGCAAATATTTGTAAAAAATCTTGGTTTCTTTCATATTTTCTCTAGATTCTTTTTTTCTTCCAATTTTATTATAAGGGTCGTCATAAAAAATACCGTCTGGTTGGGTATAAAAATGGTCTAGTTGGCTGCAACTAAAGGCTGATGAGCATCTTCACCATTATCTCCAGGTGAGTTTAGTAAGGTTCGTGATCATGCAGGAATCAAAGCAGTGGTTCTAATAGGATTTTTTAAAAAAGAGCAGATTATACAATAACCAACTATAGATCTTATTAAGGGAAAAAGTTTTATCCCATAATGTAAGGAATGATCTCTGATAGCCAGAGGAGAATGAAAGGAGAACTTTTAAGGTCTTTCCTGATGGAAGAACCTGGTGACTGACAGTAGCAAAGAACTATTCCATTCCTCCAGTGTTCAAACTCCATTTAATGTTGTTTGATTCCATTTATTTTCTGGTTCAGTAAAAAGATTTCTTTTATGGCTTTTTAGAATGGTCATGATTCTTAAATCAGGTTACCAAATATTATTAAATTAGGCAGTAACATTACTTATTTAGAATTAATGTGGTGTAATGTCCTTCCTAATTTATAGTATCTATTCCAGAAAATACTTCTGGGATATATTATTTTCATGAGTATAAGTGATAAGGAATGTGAAACAGTTCCTGGCAAAGAAATTACCACAAGGTACTCAATGCAAAGAAATATCTGATGCTTAACAACATGTTCAAAAAAACCCTTCAGTAGAAAAAAAAGTCCTGGGATTTTGTGTGAGAGACCACCTTCACGATGTGTTTGGGCAGTCCATTTGTTGGATAGAAATTTAACTTCACTTTCAAATGGCATTCTCATCCACTTGAGTTACTATTGTATCCACTGAGAGGAACCCTAAACTTGATTCTAACTGGTTTCCATCTCTCCCACTAGGCTGTCACTCCATGAGAGGAAAGAGGAGTAGGTCTGTCAGTATATTTGAATTCCATTCTCAGAAACTGAATGTTTGTATATATCTCAGCATTTCTGAAGGGGCCCTGAAATATCAAACAAATTAGGCAAAGGGAGCCCCAGAGCATTAAACCTATTTTAAATGTGCAGCTATGACACTGAGAATTTTCATTTTAAAATACCTTCATCATTCTGAGCTAGTTTTATCAAGAATCCCAGAGTCAGTATTAAGAGTTTCAGTGAAGTAAAGTCTCTTTGTAAAGATACTCACTTTGTAAAGATACTATAGCTTACTACTAGCAAAAAAAACAAAACATAGGTTAGAAATGAAGGTGCCTCTAGTAGAATTTGTTGTCATAAGTATAGTTTTGATGTTTTTTGGGGCGAGCTAATTGTTCATCAGTAGTAATGGGTCCTTGGTGAGTTATTGTTGATGATAAACACCTGTTTCAATGGTGATCATGGCTTGGCCCCGGGTCTAGTCTGCTTGCTTGCAGATTAACCAGTGTTCTTTGTTGTATGGGATAAGAAATGTGACAGTGACTTTGGAATTGTGATCAATAGCCTTTGATCTCAGAATCCCTTGTTTTCCTTTTTGCATGTGATAACTAGCACAAGAAACACTTTTCTCTCTGCAAGAAGGAACGTAAAGGATTTGGGGCTAGAGAGGTGTAGATCTCTACTCAGCAAATTTTGCTGGGTAAGTAAAGGCTAGAAAACAAAAAGAGGCAGAAGCACCTCTATTTTATAGGTTTACTACTTGGAGAATAGTGTAGACAGGGCTCTGTATTTTAAAGCTGTCAAAACAAAGAAAAACTTTCTTTTAATGGCCTCAGTCTTATATGACCAAACATCATTATATTACATCATTACATCATTTGCCTTGGGGTTCCACCTGCAAAATAGATCATTTAGCTGGGGATTAAATCTTCTAGGATGAAATTCTAGTATCAGTCATACTGTCTAGCATTAATTTTGAAAAGCAGAATGAAAAAATACAAATGAGAAATTTGATGTAGAAATCTAGGTTGCATGTGAAGGGTCAGTTAACTTATAGGACATCTTTATATGAATCTACCTTTAAGAAAATGAATTTACACTAGTGCTTCATCCTGGTGTTTGTACTTTGACCCATGTTAAGTGTGCCTATTTCTGTTTGATGGTATTAACATTTTATCATCTGTTTTCTATGCAATTTATATTTTATTGCACTCTGTGTTTTCATTTATATCTTCTTTAGCATGAACTTTTTTCTTCCCTTGAGAATGTACCACTGGCTATTAATGGAATATCCTGAATCATTATAGAAATCTTAAAATAAGTTTCGTAAATAATTTCATAAAAAATATGAGAGTCTTTTGGTTACAACTCTAGTAATTCCTAATTAACCCATGCCTTCAGTACAGCAAAGGATATGCATTGATGTGGGGATTTGTGGTCTGGTTGCAGATTGGTTAAGTTAAGCCACAGTTTGTTAAAGTATGTGGATAATATATCAAGCCTCAATGGAAATGATACCGTTCATATTTACAATAACCTGGAGAGGAAAGTGTTACCTTCATGCTTTTTACTCCATTTGCAGAGGGACAGACTAAGGCTCTAGCTCAAAAATGTTAAGCAACTTTCCCAAGAACCCAAAGCTAATAAGTGAGAAACTCAGCATAGAATTCTAGAATAATTACACTCTTAGTCACACTACATTGGGTTCTCTTCACTTTGTATGATCCAGATGAATGTTCTTTCATACTAAGAATTTATGTTTTATGTTTTCTAATTCTGTGTCTAGCAGTGAAAAGGTTACTGGGAAACAGGGTTGAAGAACTTTTCAATTTCTCAGTTTGGAACATGTTTGCTTACTTAAGCTTTTGGTCATGACTGCAGTTTATCTTTTCTGACTTTATTAGGAATGTTCTTTCTGTATGACTCTCAGCTTTCAGTCTGTATCTTATTAGAGAGTAGCTAAATGAGTAATCATTAGTGGCTTTTTGATAGTGTACTTCCAAATAATGGGAGAAATTTCATTACAGAATGCTAATATGTTTGACATTTATTTTGGTTTTCTTAAAAAAATTAAAATGATTTTTTAAATATAAAAGGTTACCAGTGAACTAATAATGATATATACTTTCAAGATAAAAGTAAGAAAAGTAATGGATCTACAGTGAAAACTAGTGCTTTTATACCTGAGTATACTTGCTTAGATCTCATTTATTTTATTGTCTATCATCACTTGCTCTTTAGATAAATTTAGATAAATTTTCAAGGTATTGATTTTTTTAATTAAAAAATATTGTTGCTTTTTTTTCTAATTTTACCACATAAATAAACAAGCAACATATCACAACAATGATCTGTCATTTCACCCACAAGAGTAAAGTGTTAATTTTAATTAATTCAACAACCGAGCAGTTAGTACTAGGTTTTAGGTATGGATCCAGCACTGGGAATATAATTGTGACCCAAATAGACAAGAAGTCCTGCTCTCAAGAAAATTTATATGACATAAATAATGCTGATAAGTAAAATATACAATATGATATACACAAAGAGAGCTAAAAAAATAATGAAGGCAAGGGGCTGAGGAAATATTTGGGATGGTCAGTTTTAGATACGGTAACCAAGGAAGACCTAAATGAGATGGTGTCATTTGAGTAAAGACTGGAAAGAGGTTAGCTAGAAAATCAAATTTTAAAATGATTTGTCCTGTAAAATGTATTTTATAAGTCAATGTAGGTGGTTTGTTTTTTGCTTGGCATTATGTAACTGTTATATGGATACCAGTGTTTGAGTGTCCTGCTATCAGCCCAATTCTAATAATTTTTTAACTTTACTTTTGTATGCGTATGTGTTCTTTTGGGCTCCTTAGTCCTTTCACTGATGCCTGGAAAATTCAGAGGTAATTGGTTAATTTTTTTGAGAAAAGTAGTATCTTTGTCATTAAACTGGCTGGCTGCAGATTATTGAGACAGAAGCAGAATCCGAACTATCATTTTATTTTCCTATTAAAGAAATGCATGATGCCAGGAGACTAGAGAACTCCCACAGGAGACCATCCTTGAACATGATCTCCTTACTGCAAGCAACTGAAAGTCTAAAATTTCCAGGTGACGAGCAGTTCTCTTCACTGATCACTGTAAGGTTTTCCATGATTGAGCTACTCAAAGCAAAACTTATCTGCTCCCTGTATATCCAGTCCACAAGGATGAAGAAAAAGTAGATCTGAAATTTGATTGAAAATACTTCAAAGAACAGTGCTATATTTGTGTGTGTGTAGCTTTAGTATATATATCCTGTTGAGTGATTGGTTAACATTTGAAACCCTTGAATCGGTACCTCATCTGCTAGAGCTCAGCCCACCCTTGCAGCTACGACCCAGAACTTCAATTATCTTTATCTTACCACCAACAAAGGATTTATTAATTAAGATAATCGACTTTAGAAATGATTATTCATTCGTGAAATAAGTGATGTTCAAGATATGTGTACTATCTAGAAATGTTACACACTCATCTCTGCCCTTGCATGAACAGGGTCTGAGAATCTAATGACTTCTGTAGACTTTCCTTTCTATTTGTTTCCATTTCTCTATGGAATGGCACTCTACGCCTGGGATTTTGTCTAGGTGCATAATGAGACATGCACGGAGAGGCTCTTTGAGTTAATCCAACTCTATAAGCTGAATCCTGCAGCTAGTCTCCAATGATTCTTCCATGCATGGTATGGTTAGAGTGACTAGAAGGAACAGGAACTCAAACTTCATCGCATTTATAGAAAATGTTGTATTGTCACATAATAAAAGGCACATGTAGCAGAATTTGGTTTCAGTCTTGCAAATTTGTAGGAAGTGAACATTTAGGTTATATTTACCTATAACTTTTGGAGGCCAATCCTTAGGAAAAAGAATCTCACAATTGTGGATAACCATGTTGGTTTAGGTCAGCTCACAATTATTACAATGAGAAAGTCTCATTTGGAAAGGGAAGAGGGAAACATAAAGCTGTCACATGGTTTATAGCAATGACTGAGTCTCAGTGGAAGGAGCAGTAGGGCTTCCTATCTTAACAGCTCCTGATGTTGCTTTTTTCTCTGAGAGGAGCTTTCATGCCCCATATCATGATGGCCACATCTGATTTGGGCTTTGGAGAGTACGCTTCTTTGGTAGTTGTGCACCTCTCCTCCCCACTGTCTATGGCACACACGTAGAGGCCTGGGGGTTCCATTGCACGGTGCCTGGTGACTGGCAGTTCTCCACTAGCTTGTTTGTTTAATAGTTCAGTTCCCTACAAAAATGGTAGTAGAAATTCAGGCTGTTTTTACCTGTGAAAATACACCTCTAAAGATCTTGCCTAGATGGAATCTTGAACCTGATAATCTTGACTCTTGGGGTGGGCCTCGATGTTCTGAACTTTTCTTCTGTTAAGGGCAGCAACCTTGAAACTAGTTGGAATGATAGGATGCTGGGGCAAGGCCCTTGCTTTCATTATTCCACAGAACACACTTAAGGAAATGTACTGCTTGACAAAGATTATGATATAATCTTATCTATTTCTGAGCCTACCATTCTTTTGAATAATCCTTTTATTTTAGGACACTTTTGGATTCATTGAGAAATTATGAAAACAGTACAGAGAATTCTCTTATAACCAGTACCCAAGTTTCCCTATTATTAACTTCTTCCTTGAGCATGATATATTTGTTAAAGTTAATAAGCTAATACTGATACATTATTATTAACTAAAGTGCATATTTCATTCAGATTCCCTTTGTTTTCAGGATCTCATCTGGGACACTACCACTTTCCTTAATCCCCATGTTTCCTAGTCTCCTCACCTCTTGGCTATGATGGTTTCTCAGACTTTCCTTGTTCTTGATGACTTTGACAGCTTTGAGGCGTGCTAGTTAGATATTTTGTGAAACTTTTCTCAACTGATAGTTTTCTTTTTTCTTTCTTTCTTTGAGAGAGAGCAAGAGCAAGCAAGTGGGGAGGGGCAGAGGCAGAAGGAGAGGGTGATAGAGAATCTTGAGCAGGCTCCACCTCCAGCATGGAGCCTGACGTGGGGCTCCCATTTCGGGACCCTTAGAGCATGACCTGTGCCAAAATCAAGAGTCAGAGGTTCACCTGACTAAGCCACCCAGGTGCTCCACAACTGATAGTTTTCTGTTTCTCTCATGATTAGACTGGTATTATGAATTTTGGGGAGGAAGATCATCTGTTTTCATCACATCTTATCAAGAGTACATACTACTAAAAAATGAGTTATTATTGTTGAAGTTAACCAGTCACTCAGCTAAGGTGGTGATTGTTAGAATTCTCCATTGTAAACTATTTTTCCTCTCCTTTAGAAAGAAGCTACTATGCACAACCCACACTTAAGTAGTAGAAAGTTGTGCTCCACTGTTTAGATAGTGAAGTATCTACATAAATTATTTGGAATTTTCTGCTTTGTCTATTCTCCCCTATTTATTAATTGAATCATTTATTTATATGGGTATTTTAAAATTCTTTGTCTTATAATCCAATATTTATTTATTGTGGTGCTTAAACTGTTCCAGCTTGACCCATTGGGAATGCTAGGTTTATCTTTTGTATTTCTTGTCTCAGTTCTAGAAATAGTCATTTTTTTTCAAGGATCCCTTTATTGGATTTTGCTTGGAATTGTGTTTAGCCTATATATCAGTTGGAAAGAATCGATATATTAATAATATTATTTTCCTACATATGAACATGGGCTATCTCTACATTTATTAAGATCTTATTTGGTTCCATTCATAGCATTTTGTAGTTTTCGTTCTTTAGATCTTGTCATAGTTTGTTAGATTTACACCTAAATGATTTCTTTCTTTCTTTGTTTTGGTGGTAATATAATGGTATTGTGTTTTACATTTTAGGTTCCAGTTGTTCATTGCTGGTTGTATTCTGCAACCTTTCTAAAATCATTTATTAGTTCCAGGGGTTTTTCTGTTGATTCTTTGGGATTTCCTACATACACAATCATATCATTTGTGAACGAAGACAGTTTTATTTCTTCCTTTCCAATCTACATATCTTCTATTTCCTTTTTTTTTTTTTCTTGGTCTTACTGCATTAGCTAGGATTTCCAATACAATATTAAATGGAAGTAGTGGTAGTAGCATCCTTGCCTTGCTTCTGATCTTAGAAGGAAACATTTTGTTTGTCACCATTAAGTATGATGTAAGCTGTAGGTTAATTATAGATGCTCTTTATCAAGTTGAAGAAGTTCCCTTTCTTCCTAGTTTGCTGAGGGTTTTTATCATGAGGTTTAGCTTTTTGTTACCCTCATGGATGAGACAGGAACAATAGAGGAGGCTGAAATGGGACAAATATCCTTCCACTCTGCTGAGATAAGCTCAAGCGAAGTCTTTTCTCTTGGAAAGAGGTCTTTGTTATACAAAATGCTTTGGGCATAGTCCACAGTCTTTACTCATTTCTCTCTGCCACAACTATGGGAGGATTTTTCTTGGATTTTCACCATAAGAACCTACTGGGGCCCACGAAAGTCACGAGACTCTGGGGGCTACCTTCAGACTGAGACCCCCAAGTGTTTCTCACTTTTGTGCTAGTCCACACTCAGACTCCAGTACTTTGTCAAATTATCATTTGAGTGTCCTCACCAGTTTATACTCCAGTAGTTCTGTCACAAGAACATAGATCTTTTAAAACTTGCTGGATTCTCTGCTCTTTCTGGATTTTGGAATGGCAATTTTCGCTACAATTTCAGTTCCTTGATGGGTCCAAAAGAGTCATTGACTGGGAGTCCAAGCTTGGTATATATTTTTTCAAGCATGTTATTTTTAATTGCTTCTATTTGGACTATAGAAACAACTAGTACATATCCAAAGTAAAGAACCACCAGCCTTTTTAGATTTTGCCTTAGGAACAGGGGCTATATTTCAAATCTAAGAAAATGGGAAAATCTATGCTCCCTTCATAATGAAAATTAGCACAACGTAGGTTCTAAGGTCCTAGGATGCAGCAAAACAGGCCTCAAGTTCTGTTACTACCCTATGTTAACTGTTGGACTTAGGACTTTTCAATAATTTCTATGGTTCTGATTTTTTGGCTGACGATAAGTTATGTTCAGATAACGTGTATTTACTTATTAGGGAAAGAGGAGTCATTAAAAAATGAGCCAGATTTGAATTTTCCATTACTCTTAGACTATAACGATGAAGATGAAATAAGTGCCCCAGAGTGGACAGATAGAGTGTCACTAGGAAGGTCATTATTGACCAGTAGGAACTGGTAACAGAAGTATAAAAGAGGTGTCATTTGAATTCATTCTTGAAGAGTAGGTAGGATTTGGCCATACTAGAATAGCAAGAATGGGTATGCCAGGCAGAGCCATCTGAATGAACAAAAGGTATACATATTCGAGGAAATTTTAATTTAGTTAAAGAATGAGAGGAATGGAAAAGAGAAAAAAAATACTGAGTATCTATTATGTGTGAAGAAATACCCTTTTAAAAATGAATTTCACTTAATGGTAAAACCCAACTTCCAAATTTGGTAGTATTTGCTCCATTTAAAATACTTTTAAATTCATCATGCTATTTTTACATCACACTCCCATAAGAAGGCAGAGGGGAGTGAAAATCTTATTAGAAAATAATGTTGTAGCCAGATGTGAGAATGTGGGCAGATTTA
>CM052895.1:58405043-58433431 GCA_028534135.1 Potos flavus
TTATTTTCAGGGGGAGTCCCGATTGAGAGAAATATTCATGTTTCTGTTCTTACCTTCTTTTCAGTAAATAGGGAAGATTCCTTTACAAAGCCATCCTTGCTGCATGAAGACTTATTTTAAAAATAAAACTGGCAACACTTGCAAATAGAATGTTTCAGTGGTTAAATTCTTGAAGAAACTCGAGTCAGAAAAATTTCAGCCTCAAAAGATTTTAACGTAATTGTATCTGATAACTTCAATCTCCACTTAATTTTTTTTACAATTTTAATTAGAAAAATAAAATTTTGTTCTGTAACTTATTATCTACAAAAAATATGCATTTACTAAAGTCATCCACATACATCCCATTTCTACCAATTTTTTTTGGTTTATTTTTGCCATCTGAGGTTAAACATATTTTTCCAAAGTTCTCCAGGTCTGTGTGCCACACCATAATTCTGGTAAAATAATGTATTCCTTTAAAGGAGAGCTCATAATTCTTAGGCATGTCATAAGTTTTCATATCAATTTGATATGGATATGTACGGTAATAGACATTAGAGACATTTGAGATATCCAGCTTATTGCTATTTTTAATGTATCTTTAGCTTGCAATTTCTGTAATATCTTAACCAAAAACAGGGAATTACAAAAATGGGTCATTTCTGTTCATATTTGGGGCATACAAAGAAGACAGTTTAAATCTTTTACCTTTTTAAGTTAATTGCCAGCTTCTCTTTATCTGAAAATTTTTTTATACATGAATCAGATTTGAAACTCACAGAGTTGTCAAAATGAAGGCTTGATATGGCTTTAACTTAGTGACATTATTAAAATATGCTATTGATTTTTTTAAATTCAGATAAAACCACCTTTGACACAAACTTCACATTATTATTCTTGGTTTTATCATAAAAATTGCTGGTAGCACATTCTTTAAGTTTTGCCAAAGCATCTCCATTATAATCTTTACGAAGAATGGTGTGAAAAATGAAGAGCTCTGAGTCTGATGAAGTGGACTTTCATATTGAAAGAGTTGAGCAGTCGAGTGAATTGGGGTGACCTGTCACTTTGCCTACTGACTGCAGACCTGTGCTCATGAGAAGCTTACTGTCAGATTGGGATGCACCTGGCTGTGGGATGTCTGCCTTTTCAAGATGTCCTGAAAGCAGCAATATGAACTGGTGATGTTCATTCTGTACCATCAGAGCACACGGGGGGAGGGGGGGGTTGGTGGTTTTCCCAATCTACGATTGCTACTCGAAACACAAAGGAAAGCACTTTTCCCCTTTTAATATTATAGTGATTAAAGGGGTTTTAAAGAAAGAAGACCTAAAATTTGAAACCAGGCGTGTAAGACAGCTTTAAATTATGTGATTCACACTTAACGCCAGATGCTGCTAGAGGAATTCCTTGGTTTCTCATTAACATGGAGCAGTCCCCTTAGACTTCACACATAGTGGCCACTCACAAGCACATACACATTCATGTAAATGCTAGGAACAATCAACTGCGTGCTACCAACTATACAAGTTCCAACAGAGGATTCAAGAAAACAATTCATTTCAAGGAGATGAGCTGCCATTAAAAAGCTGTCATTCCTTTGCAAGCCTTGATATACTTGGAATGAATGTCCTTAATGAACTTGGCTAATTGTTTTGTGATATTATTTCTGAGACTATTCGAAATCCATATCCATATCCATGCTTTGACATGGATATGATTAAGAACTCTCTTTCCAGGTGAAACTGTGATGATGGCAAAATACTAGTTTCTATTGATAACTGCCTTTGTGTACAGAGTGCTTGCATTTGTAGAATTGTAGTTTAAATGGTCGCATGGAGATTTATGTTAATAAGTATTTTGAAGTCACATTTTACTTTATTTTTCAATTATAGATTCCTCTCTGATTGTGCCTTTGTCTATAGGTTGATTTCTAGTTTTCCTTTTATTCATTTATTTTTTGTTGTTTATTGCATTTACACATGGTCATTTGTTGAGTTCTATGAGCAGACCACTTTGGTAGGTTTTGGTCTCCAATTACGATTCGGGATTAGAACGGATTTGGTTGGTTGAGTCAGATCCTTGATGTTTTCATGCAGACACTAGAGGACTTCTTTGGCTTTAGCAAACCCAAAAACATGAAGCAAACTGGAGACTGAATTAAGTGTGCCCTAAGTATGGATATTACTAAAAATATTCTTTCTTAACTAAAATCAATAATGTAACACAGCTCATATCTTTATATGTGCATTTCTAGTGTGCAGTTTACCTATCATGTACTTAGTAGTTACCTATTATTTCTCTATTTCTCCCTTGCTAAATCTATGTATGTATTATTTATTATTTATTTATTTTTTTACTTTTTAAAAAGATTTTATTTATTTATTTATTTTTATTAACACATAATGTATTATTTGCCCCAGGGTACATGTCTGTGAATCATCAGGCTTACACATTTCACAGCACTTACCATAGCACCTACCCTCCCCAATGTGTTTATAACTCATTCGCTTTTCTTTCTCTTTGGCTCTACTGAGAAAAACACATCTGAATCAGTTAATGGAGAAGATAACTTTTACCCTTGTCCTAGTAAATATAATACTGAATGAATAGTTTTAATTTAAAAGAGACTATAGGAATCTACCATGCTCTAAAAGAGCATAACTTAGAGGCTATGCTTTAATTAAAGTTATTTTGCTTTCGAAGAAAATGTAATCACCGTGAGGGTAAGTATGCCATGCAATTTCTTTCTTTATAGTCCTTGTAAGTCATGATTCTGCTCATAGTATCAGAACATTGACCGACCTGCAAAATATATTCAGCCTTGCAATGCATATGATTTCTAAAAGTCAAATGGGATAATAAGTAGTTAATAGATTGTTCTTACCAAGGAAGGAATGTTTAGAAAGAGAAATTTAAAAATTACCTAATCTGAAATTGAACATTTCTTAGCATTCAGTCTAGTTCACAAATTGAAGTTATCCCTTTTCAGGAACATTTATGAAAATAAAATATTTTTATCACCATCATCATCTAATAAGGGCCTAAATACATGCATGACTGTACAGGGGTTAAATAGTTCCTCTGAAAGCTTTTCTTCCTTTTTAATCTAAAGAAATGACATTCACATGGAGAGAATTAGAAAAGAACATATTGATAGGAAAAATGAAAGATGTTGCACAAAAAGCATGGATCACAGATAAATTTATATTGAAGTCAAGTGGGTTGTTTATTTCTGGTAGTAGAGTAAGTATTGACTGTTGAGATATTAGCTTCAAGGAGATCCTGGATTAATGTCCCTTAAGTGGTCAAAACTACTTGGAGAAACAGTGTTTCAGGCAATTTTTGAAGGGAAAAAGGGAAAGATGTCTAGATCTTGGGAATTTGGTATAGGGGACATAACGAAGAAGCTACACTTCAATACATTCTTTGTTAGGAATTAGGTTATGAGAAAGATGAGGTGCAGCCAATTTAATATATCAAAACATTTGGAAGCTTATATAGTATTTTTAGAATTAAAATGATGAGAGAAAGGGCAATAGATCCATTAAAAGATAGTTTTAAAAAAATCATAAATTTGCAAAGAGATTCCATGACGAGTAAAATATTTAAGAAATACTCACTTTTTCCTCATGTCAATGAACCAGATGATGAATTCAATTGTTCAATCAGAAGACACATCTCTATACTTAAAAAAAAAAAGTATTCTAATGGAGAGAATATTACCAAAGTTTAATTTAAAGAAATCATCCTGTACTAAGCAAATAATTTCTCGTGCTATCTTCCTAACATCATTCAAATGCACTTTTGTAAATTATACTCTTCCTGGAACTATTAAAATAATCTACTAATTCTGATCCTAGTTACAGCTGTCACTTAATCTATTCCTGATAAATTGTCACACTTGTAACTTTGTTCTTTTTCTCAGTTTAAAATTGCACAATGTTAGTGAAATGTTTAGACAAGTAACCTTATGAAGGAAGAAGTGTAGGTTAAAATAAATGTAACATTATATAATTTGTGTTGTCTCTCCAAATAGTTTAAAAATAAAAGAGAATAAAATTACTCATTTGACATTTCAAAGCATTGAAATAAGCCTTAATCATACCTATAGTTATCATGAACTCCCACGATCTACTGTGGGGAAAAAAAATCTTTACTTATAGTTGAAATTCATCATTAACAGGTGTAACAGCTGTGTATGCTAATTTTGCAAAGCACCTTTTTCTCTCAGTTGTATGCTTTTCATATTTCATACACAAATCTACACGTTTAGATAGAATATCAATTGGAGAATACATCCTAAAACTAGGAGGATGGGGATGTGTATGAGTGCCATAAATATTCACATAAATGGGAAAGCCTAGTTATTTTTTCCAAATATTTTAAACATTCGGATAACTGGTATATATGATTGAAGAATTGGAATTTAGAGCTGAAGGTTTCAGTCTCTGTAGAGATGATTTTCCTCCCATCTACTCACATTTGCTGTCTCGTTGGGAGTCCTTTTGATTATAATAGCAATATTTGAACTGTACATATTACTGTTTCATTTATGACTAAAATATTAGGGATTCTCTTCCTTCTGAATTGCCATTAGCAACTTAGAGATTTCTGAATAGAATGTATAATTTGCCTTAAAGCCTCCATGCCTGCCCGCGTTTTGAGGTAGATGTTTATTAATGCAATGCAACTTAGCAGCAATTGCGTGTCTCCAGTGTCCGCACACCAGCCGCAGCACTCTGCAGCTGTACTGGTGTAGTTTGCATTCAGAGAGAATTGGCCTCCGAGTGTCAGAGAGAATGCATTCAAAGGTGCCCCACATATGGCTGTTGGTAGTGATAATAAAATGAGGGCTATAATTAAATGCAGTCAAAGAGTTAAAGCTAGAAATCAAATACATTTTAGTTTTTCTGTGATAGAATGCAATCACTATTGCTTCTTAAAAATAGGATTATAATTTAAATTGCTTTCTCATTTGATTTATTATTCTGAGTATGGAGAGATTTCTTTGTATATTTTTGAAGATCTGAAGGGAAAAAGTGGAATGGAAACATCTGGATCACATCACAGATTTTTAGTAGCAATAAATGGTTCTGTCAGATTCTCAGGAAAGGAGAATGACTAGCAGAGTCAGCAATCCTCACCCTACTGTTCCTCCTGGTTGCAAGGATGAGCTATAGGAAAGTCACTAATTTGATAAGTACAAACATACCATTCAGGAATTATCCCCTTGACGCTACTTCCTGGGTCTTTCATAGTTTCACGGAGTAGGCCTTCTCAATTTGAGATACAGCACTGAATACATGTCCCTTGACCCTGTTATTGCTGATGGATTCAGATGTTTTGCATCACCAAATCGAAATGGTTGTCATTTTCCACGTGTGAAAGTTAAACTCCAGCAGTGAAAAAGAAACACACCCTAAAGTGGACATCAGGAAGGATTAAAAAACACAAAGTCATTTTCCAGAAAGCAAAATTATTATGAAACGAGATGTAGGTAATAATTACACGGAATAAGGGTACTTGAGGAGTATAAAATATGATTTGTGCCAAGTCAGGTAACTGGAAGAGTTATTCAGCAAGCTCACTTGAAGTTTCAGCATGACATTTGTGGTCGAGGCTGAATTGTTTTCTGAGGTTGGCCTTGAATACAAATTAATATTTTAATAAAACAAGTTCTAAATATTGAATATTTTTATTTTGACACAGTTAAATGGTGTTACAAGTTACTGTTATTTCGTGGGCAATTTTAATTAATGGAAGTTTGCGTCAGTTTACTGCAATATGCCCAACATGCAGAAAACTATTTGTATTTAAGAATACAGTACCATTTATTTTAATATTTCACTTGTGAAAAAGATCATTTTGTTATTCTTTAAGAAAAAATCCCTAAAGAAAAATTGATATTTGGAGTTTTAGTTTCATGGAGAAGAATTTTTAAATGTTTCCATTTTATTGTGTCTAGTCACACTGTGATTTTTTATACTATCTGCCAATCTCATAATCTTAAAATAATTGCATAAACACTAAGTTGGGTTAAAGAAAAAGATTCTAAGTTTTCTAGTGTGCTCATCCTTGGTGCCATTAGAAGATCCAACCAAAGTTCCCATTTACTCTGTCTATGCAATAAATCCATTCTTCCTCAAAGTATATTCTGAATATAAAAATGAAAATAGACATTTATATGCAGTCTGAGCTAGAAAGAGGTGCTGATACTGTAATTAATATTGTACCACAATATCTTTTTAATCTATCACGCTGCCTTTTGCCCTTTATGGTATGTCAGAGAGGAATGTAATGAATGAGTGTGTCTGTGAGTATCAGCTTGAATTTGGTGAAAAGAGAGGTAACATGACATTTAATGTGATTAAGGCAGGTATAGATTCAGGTTTATTAGCTTTCACACAGTCAAAGGTAAAACCAAGGAGGATACAACATCAAATATTTTTTAAAAGATTTTTTTCAGAATTTATTTTAAAGCTCAATTTGCATAGAGGCATTTGATTATGTTTAAGAATTAACAGGATTCCCTGACTTTGTAATGTTTCCTGGGAAAATAACTCACAATAGTAAAACATCAGAATATTCAACATTTTAGGAGATAAATGAGGGATTTATTATTAAATCAGAAAAGAATTGGCATAAATCTGACTTGAAACAGCTGTTTAGAGGATTAACATAGATTGTCTTTTCAAGTCTAGGAGAATAATTGTTCTTCATTTTTTATATCAGAAGGGGGCACTAGTGGTCCACTTTTAATAACAGGGAAGCTCTTCTTTTGTTACACATTTGATAATAAATAAATATCATTTTCTATTTAAGGTTGAGGCAATCGTATGAACAATTAAGAGTGTAAATATCTATTGTTAGGTTAAAATTTTAAATAAGTAAAAGTTTATATGCAAATATAGTCTTTCCCCTTTTCATCTAAGGATTATGGCACAAAATTAAGAAGTTTTGTTGTAAGAGTACCAATTCTTATTGTTTAATGCCTACGCTCATGACTCGAGTGATGGAATAAATTAATTTTACACACACACTCTCACACACAATTTCAGTGAAGTTTATCTTATTCTTTCACCACTCACCAAACTGGAGCCAATACCCACAATAAGAACACTTTACTCTTTCTATAACTTGCCATTCAGTATTTATTTCCAGTGTCAATTGTGACTTAAAATAAATTAACATAATTCATTATAAGTTCCAGTTTGATTAGACAAATGGTCCATGTGCATACTTAATGGGATGATTGCACTTTACATCTCTCCAGATCTCCATTAAAAGACAAACTGCAAAAGCGGTGCTTAAGCTCATAGACTGACATCTCTCTGTGTCCGGATAATCTGTTTAGAATAAGTGTGGCTGGACACTGTGGTATTCTAAATCCACAAACTAAGTAACTGAAGAATTTTAAAGATGCAGCCAGACATGGGATAGTTGGCCTCAGTGAAGGTTTAAAAGGCAGGCACACAAGTACCTAAAGAAAGACAACAGATGAAAGCTGGCAGCGTCTTCATTTATAGACAGTACACTTTTCTGAATTTAGCAAGACTACCCCTCACCCCCAGAGCCTTCCATGTAAGTGTGAAGATGTTGAGACATGCATTATGTTTTACATTTTTGGTTAAGTTTTGCAGAAAATCATATGGCTAAGTACTACTTGTATTCTAATGGAAAAAGGTGTGAGGAAAAGCCCTCCAAAAATGAAATCCACTTGTCAGTTTGCATTTGACATGTTTTATTACATAGTAAAACCTGTCAGCTAAAATTTTAGAGATTTTCACCTAAGTTGTGACTGAAAACAGGTAATTGTCCTTTCAAAACAGGTATTTTGAGTACATAAATGGAATTTGGGTAGCTATGTGCTTGTAGCATTATCTATTTTGCTTGCAAAGTGAATTTGAAAAATTTGAGAATTGTTGCTGGTATTTAAAAAATACTAAGAAAAACTTAAGAGAATGAGAACTTAGGAAACCTGCTCTGCAACAACACTTTACAGATACATATTTGAATACTGTTCAGTCAACTCATTATGCCATTAGTACATATTAAACAGTGTACTTTGCCAAGATTTCATAATGCACTTTTAAGAAAATGTAAGAATAGTACATTTCTATTTGATTAGTATTAATAAATAAAGCTTCATCTCCAGTCAGAATCTTTTATAAATATTAAAATCTTTAGTTCAATACGATTTTTTTTTTTTGCTTTCAGGAGATTTATTTTGTCCCTTAAAGCTGAAATAATTGTTCTGAGTTTCTGAAGCTCAGTCAGGAATTATTTTCCAGAAAAAAAAAATGGGGGGGCGCCTGGGTGGCTCAGTGGCTTAAAGCCTCTGCCTTTGGCCCAGGTCATGATCTCAGGGTCCTGCGATCGAGCCCCACGTCGGGCTCTCTGCTCAGTGGGGAGCCTGCTTCCCCCTTTTTCTCCCCCTGCCTCTCTGCCTACTTGTGATCTCTCTCTCTCTGTCAAATAAATAAATAAAATTTAAAAAAAATGGGTAGGAGGAGAATTTCCTTGCTTTATCAGGACCCTCCCCAGTTTCTTTTGGATCTATGATTTTAGAAGGTTGTATTTACTTTGCTCTCTCTTGCATCCTGCATAGGAGAGAGAGAAGAAGGGTAGAAGGAAGGAAAGAAAGAAATAGGAGTATCAGAAGGAAGTAGAGAAGAAAAGAAAGGAGAAAAAGAGAAAATGCGTTGGAGAAGTATACACATTTTGATGAATTGACACTGGTAGTTTTTTGGTACTAACTGAGAAACAGAGGGATCCTGGCAGCAGGTTTAAGATAACACATCTCAACTTTCAGAACAACATGATTTAAAGAAACGGTGTGACTCAGAGGATAGTTTTGGCAATGAGTTTGTGAGAAAAGGAAGTTTTGCTTTTGTATTGCTCTTCAGATATAAGAGAAAGTTCTGTTTCTGCCAACATAGATAAAAAAGCTATCCAATTATTACAACGCCAGCTTTCTCTTTACAAATATCAAGTGTAATTAAAGCAAAAAGCTAAATATTATAGAGAAAATAAGATGGAAAATATTGGCTGTTGGAAATTGGCTTGGTATGGGCTTTGTGGATGGATGGCATTTACTAAATTGTACCAACTCTGCTTTACGTTTTTAGACAGCGTTAAAGGCTGAACTATTGATTTGCCTGTTCTTCAGAATTAGAGGCAGCCACAAAAGGATATATCATCTACTCAAATATTTTTCCCACCTGATAATTTTTCCTCAGTCTCTTCTACAGTTTGTGAATAATCGTGGACTAAAAGCTCCCTTGTAGGTGGTGCTTCTGAGTGTGTTTTTTTTAAAACCATAATTTCTGATGGGCCTATTCTATAATCTCTGACTTTTGCCTAGAGGGCTAGGGCTAATTTGTGTGGTCCCCTTACTGGTATTTTGCTATTACTCAAGTTTCTCTGCTTTCCTTTAATGCCTACTTAAATATTTTTTCATTTTACCCTTAAGCAAAATGTCAGATTCTTGGCAGACAAAACATTGCATCTTTGAATAAAAGGAAGGCCGTACCTGGTTCAGCATTTCATCTATCTATTTAGTAATGTGTATCCTTTAGGGCCTTCCGTAGATACTGAGCGTCCGCCTGAACTAGTACACTGTTAGCTGACAGCAGCAGAGTATACATATATATATATGTTTTTTATTACGTGTGTGTATGTATAACTTGTATGCAGATCAGGGCCTGTGAACATTTTTTCTTTTCTTACACCCTCCTAGATACTGCGCCAAGTGGCTGATAGGAAAAGAAGTGAAATATGCAACTGCTAAACAAATATGGTAAATCTACCTAGATGTCCTGAAATGAAAAACTGCCTGAGGTATATTGACTGAGTTAAAAAAAAAAAAAAAAAAAAAGAAAAGTCATGGAAGAGTATGTGTAATATGATTGCATAGATTTAAAATATTTAAAATACTAAAATATCGAGAAGGATATAAAAGAAACTATCAATAATAGTTGTCCCAGAAGAGGAGAATTGGGAGGGAAAAACAGAACAATTTAAGATGCATATCTTATTAAAAATAATGTAGTGATAGTGATTAGATTCATCTAAAAAGCTGAGTGGCTTTTCTTTTTTCATTTCATTTTTATGTGATGGCAAAGAAACTTAAATGGGCCTTAAAAATATTTTATGAAAGTATCTTATAGAATCAGGAGAGTATAGAACTAAGAGGATTAGAAGGAAATTATAGAATTGATTTGTTATTAGCAAGAAGTTGATACTACTGAATCAACTAAACATAATGCCTCTTTCTTTTTTTTTTTCCCTCCATCCCTTGGGATGTTGTTCCCTAAGTAGACAGTTGGCCTTCCCAGTGATGTTTGGAAATTTTTAGTCAGCTACAGGGTTGCTGATATTTGTGGTGATGAGGTTGGGGTTGGGAGGAGGTAGATGGATGGGTTTGATACTTGGAGACTCAATTACAAAATCCTTGGACAAGATTAAAAAAAGCAAGTCCTTTGGCATTTTTTGGAAAGGCACCAAGGTAGAAGAATTTGTATTTAAGGAATGGAGATAATTGGGAAAGAGAAAGTATTTTGGTGACTGAAGTCACTGGTGACTCTGGAGGGGAGGGGCTTGATATATTTTCATCTGAATATAATAAATTAGTTTTGCACACTAGTCAAAGAGAATGAATTTTAAAAAGTCCCCACAGCTAAAAAGTTTGTAGAATTTATCTTTTTTCTAAATTCAAACAACATTTTATAAATTCCATTTGCTACTTGGAATTAAAAAAAATACATTAAGAGGCTTAAAATTTCCTTGATAATTCATTTGAAGTTTAATACCTGTCTAATTTGATAAAGCAGAACCTTTGCTTTCTACTTCCTATATTCTGCCTCTTAGATCCCATTTTCTAGATTCTCATGTCCACAGAGATACAGATAATCCTAGATCTTGATAATAGAAAATGTTTTGGATAACTTGGTTTTTTTAGAAATTTCTCCTTGTATCCATAGTTTGATAGTCCTGATTGTGCCTGAATCAGTCCCCTGAGCTCAGGCCTTATCCCCACTCAGCACTGAAGAGTAACACATTTTATTCAGCTTTATCTCCCAAAGATTTGTTGGAAAAATTGAATTCCTTTCCCATTGAATAGACCTCTTGTTTCCTACATATTCTCAGTCATTACTTCACTTTTTTGCCAGTGATTCCATATAGAAGTGATCGTCACTGGCTATAAATTGAAATCCCTATGGCATCTTCCTCCAAAAAATGGGAAATGTACTTCTGAATAATAAAATTTCCCATAATGTAACACATGGTTGTTGAAGTTACTGCTTTGATACACATTTCTCTGTGTAACTGATTGTAAAGGAGCATATTGTTGCTCATGCATTTTGATTTGTGTTATGTCTTTGAGGACGAGAATATGTGCATGCTGTTGTTATTCTGTATGAGGCTAAGAGACTGTCCTAGCAAGATTATGATATTAAATAGATTAAATACAATGATATTCAAAATGTCATTGTATATATTTTTATTTACATATTTCTTATTTATAGACCTATGACATTTTACTTACTAATATGCTGCATCCCCAAATTTGCTCAGCTCTTCTGAGAAATAGCCTATGAATACACGCATCTAGCAGCAGATCTAAAGAGCATGTCCATGGAAATGGAAATGTCCCATGTTCATGGAAATTCAAAGAAGATATAAAACTGGAACTTGTTCTGTTTTATTAGTTCCACCTGAGGCTCCAAGACCAAGAATAGAACAGATACCATATATTCCCCATTTGGAAGGAAGGTGCCAAACCTTGATGTCAGATATTCTGTGAGATTGGGACACTTGTCAGCATTGGTACACACTCAGCTCTATGTAGTATAAAAAGTGGTTCAATAGAGTGATGAAAAGTTCTGTAAGTTCAGGAGACTTCTTCCTAGAGAGTTGTCAAGGTGGGAACAGGAATGAATAAGAATTAGAAAGGCTTTTACAGATTAATAAGGAAAAAGATATTACCTATTGGAAAAAGGATACAGATATGCAGACAATTCAGAGAGGAAAAAACCCAAGTGGTCAATACAAATTATGCAACATTCCCATCTGCATTATTAACTGAGTTAATTAATGTCACTTACAGCAAAAACAAGATATAACTTTGAACTTTTTACATTGGCAAAAAAAGGAAAAGTTGGATTACAAATATTGGCCAGGTTGTGGGGAAGTAGTGACCTGGATGGTAGGAGTGTAAATTGGTGTAATCGCTTTAGAGGGCAAAAATCAGTAAATTTTTGTAAATGGATATACCACAGGGCCTACCGATTCTACTTCTGGCTATATATAGTAAACCTGTACTGTCCAATATGATAGCCATGAGGCACATGTAGCTATATAAAATTACATTTTAATTAATTAGAATTAAATAAAGTGAAAAACTCAGTTCCTCAGTCACATGAAACACATTTCCAGTCCTATGTGGCCATAGCACAGAGCATTGCCATCATTGCGGAAAGTCCTATTGGACAGTGCTATCCTTAAGAAAATTCCTCCCTTGTGCACAAGGAGAAGTATAAAAGTTGTTCTTTTCAGTGTTATTTTACAGTAGCAATCTATATGTCCATTGGTGGTGGAACAGAAAAATAAATTATGATATATTCACACAATGGACTATTATATAGCAGTTAAAATAAATGAACTAGCTCTAACTTTAACAACCTCAGTAACTCTATAAAACGTATTAAGTGAAAAAAGTGACTTTGTGAATGTTATATAGAGTAGGATTCTATTTATATATATATAATATATGTATAATATCTATTTATGTAAATTAAAAACTAGCACAAAAATATTACCACACACTCTTGAGTGAGTGAGTGTATGTGTGTGTGTGTGGTATCTTTCTCTCTCTCAAAATGTGGATAGGCTGGATTAGCATTGGTTACATAATAATGATTACTTCTGTGGTGGGTGAGAGAAAAGAAAATTGTCCTGGAATTGTGACTTTTTGTGTAAGTTTACATATTTTAATCTGAAGCATAGATAAAATAAATGGTGGCCTTTGTTCTTTTTTTGTAGGGAGCAGAGAAATGCTCTTTATATTGTTTTTTTGCAGCTTTCTCTATTTTAATTTTTTCAACATGATGGTAAATGATTAGATGATATATATAAATTATACATAAAAACTGAAGTGTATAGCTGTTACTTATTACTAAAATATAATAATATTAATAAAATGCAGAACATAATATTATGACTGACCTTTGAATAACATGGGTTTGAACTGCGCAGGTCCACTTATACGTGAGTATTTTTTCCAATAAGTACAGTACTATAAATGCATTTTATCTTCCTTATGATTTCCTTAATAACACTTTCTCTTCTTTGACTTACTTTATTGTGGGAATGTAGTATATATAATATATAAAACATACAAATATGTGTTAATTGACTGTTCATGTTATTAGTACAGCTTCTGGTCAGCAGTAGACTATAAGTAGTTAAGTTTTGGGGGAGTCCAGATTTATATATGGATTTTTGACTTTGTTGGGATTGGTGCCGCTAACATCCTGAGTTGTTTAAGAGTTGACTGTATGTCAGGGAAAATAAATTCTCAATTACATCCACTAATAGAAGATGAGCAAATAAATCCCTAATATATTATCGAGGCACTGGAATGCATATTTTATTAATGTTTTACTTATGCTAAAATTATGTTCACATTCCCTAAAATGTATAACCAATTAACGGTTGGATGATGATGTAGAAATGTGATAGATGATGAGGAAAATAAGAATTAGAGGGTATAGATTACAAAATAGATAATCAAAAATCAATTACGGTTCTTCTGTGCCTATTACTTTTGTATATGGTATACTCCCTAAGAAAAATACCAATTAACCAAAATACTTCAGAGTTTAGGCTGTATTTCTTTTGATAAATGTGCATGTTGATTTTTGTGTGTGTACATTTCTACTCTTTACTATTAGATTTTTCCTTTTTTTTTGAGCTGTAATTAACATGTATCATTTTGCTAGTTTTAGGTGCATAACATTATGATTTGATATATATACCTCTTGTGAAATGGTTACCACAATAAGTTTAGTTAACATAAATACATAGTTAAAAATTTTTTTCTTGTGATGAGAGCTTTTAATATCTACTCTTTCTTAGCAGCTTTCAAATATATAATAACAGTGTTGTTAAAATTTTCCTAAGAAATTTTTGTCCTTTTATTAATCTTTATTTTACTCACAGCTCCTGATATTTACTAGATTCTTATAAGATCCTTTTCAAATCCACTATGTTGAGTGATAATTTACATTAAATTGCATTGATTTTTATTGCACAGTTTATGAGTTGTGACAAATGTATTATCCATGTAATTTACACCACATATAGGTCTATAATCCTTGACTTTGACCCTTACCTAATACTGTATATAAAAATTAGTTCAAAATGGACAAAAAGATAAAAGCTGAAACTAGAAAACATCTAGAAAAAAGAAGAAAATCTTTGCAACCTGTGTTACACAAAGATTTCCTAGGGGGAAAAATACTGTTAAGAAAACCATTGATAAATTGAACTTCAGAAAATTAAAAACTTTTGCTCTTCACAAGTTACCATTGAGAAAATGAAAAGGCAGTCACAGAGAAAATATTTGCAATCTCTTTATCCATCTATCTACCTATTTATATTTGGCAAAATATTTGTATCCAGAATATACAAAGAGTTCTTAAAACTCAATAATGAAACAAGCAACCTAACTAAAAATGAGCAAAAGATTAAAAAAGAGCAAAAGGATTGAAATAAATGAAGGCACATATTGCCAATAAGCGTATGAAGGGATGCTTAACATCAGAGTCATCAGAGAAATGCAAATAAAATCCATAATGAGATACTATCATGCATCCACTAGAGTGGATAGAGTTAAGTATAAAATTATATAGCGACTTTGGAAAAGTTTTACAGTTTCTTCTTATAAAGTTAAATATACTCTTATTATGTGATCCTAAAATTTTTCCCCTAGATATTATAACAGAAAAGGAAACCTATGTCCACACAAATGCTTATACACAAATATTTATAGTAACTTTACCAACAGTAGCCAAAAGCTGGAAACAACCCAAATATTCAACAGAATATCTTCTGAGTATAAAGTATACAATAAATAATACTACTGCCACATCTTATTATTCTGGGGGTATAGAATCAGATAAAATCATGAATGGTTCAACCAGATGTTATTTATCATTTGTAGAGATTTTGTCGTTTTCTCAGGTAGGAAGGGAGTATAAAAACCACAATATTATGATAAATTCAAAAGTCTTTACATTTAGAGTGGCAGTTATTTAAATATGAGTGAAGTAACACAATATAAAATCAACTAATGCAGCAACTTGGGTAGATTTTATAGACTTATATGGATATGTAGGTTAACTACATATTGTGTAATGACTCTAATGTATATGAGGTAAATAAAATCTTCCCTCTGTTTTTTAAATAACTTAGGTCCATTTATGAAGTATAAGAAGAATTCAGTATGTTTTATCATTGTCACCAAAAGGAAGGAAATCAGCAAAGTAGCCCAACTCTCGGGCACTCTAAGATGCAACCTCAACAATTAGGAAGGTAAGCCTTCAAATTGTTTGAAATTGCATAAATATTTTCTTGGTAGATAAGCATCTGTATTAATTTCCTACTGATGCTGTGACAAGTTCCCACAAACTTGGTTGCTTAGAACAACAACAACAACAAAATCTTACAGCTCTAGAGGTCAGAAGTGTAAAGTTTGTTTCATTGGGCTAAAATCAAGGTGTTGGAAGGATTGGATTCCTTTTGGAGTCTCTAGAGGAAAATCTGTTTCTTTACCGTTTCCAGATTCTAGAGACTGCCAGGATTCTTCCACTTGTGGTCTCCTTCCCTTAACTATAACCACTGTGTCCATAATCACAGTTTCCTCTCTGACTTTACTGCTTGCTTCCTTCTAAGGACACTTGTGATTACACTGGGACTACCTGGATTGTGCAGGGTAATCTCCCTATCTCAGAACCTTAATTTAATCATACCTGCAAAGTTCCTTTGCCATGTAGGGTAATATAGTCACAGGGTCCAGCGATTAGAATGTGGACATCTTTGGGGGCCATTGTCCAATCTAATACAGCATCTTCTAATCAAGGAAAGATTTACAGTTAAGAGATTTTCAAGAAAATCAAACCTATAGTATTGACAGCTTTTTGAGAGTTAAGAGATATGAGCATATTGGTACTTTAGTTACTTGAACTATTTAAGAGATTTTGGCCTTTTAGACTAGCAAGTCAGTCTTGCACATCCAATTTAAACTGTGCCATTGAATAATTGATTTAAATTTGTGACTTCACATTGAAATCTTACCAATTTATAAATAGTATCAGAACATTTAGGAGAATGTAAGGTAAACTCTATATTATTTTAAATAATTCCTTATAAACCTGAGAGAATTTATTATTAAAAAAATTTATTCGGCCAGAAAATTAAAGTATTTAAAGGGTAATAAAATGTACTTATGGATTCAGTTAAGGTGACTAATGAGGTTAAGTTTGTAAATAGGTACATATATTAATTAAAGACCTCCTTAAAATGGATCACTAAAATTTGCTAAACAATTGTGATACTTGTAAGTTAGGCTTATAAATTTAAGGAAAAACTTGTTTTTAAAACATGTAACTTTAGTAATGTATGTTTTTTGAAAGGGAAGATTTTTAATATCACGGTGTGTAGTATATGCATGTGTATGTGTACGTGAAAGCCATCTGAGCATCAAAATTGTGTTTTCTCTACCAGTAGGCTGCCATTTTTCATCATATTCTGCACTCTCTTGCTTAGGATTATTTCCAGAATCAGTATGGGGGCCTCATAGCAAAGTGAGATCCTTATTTTGCAGTTATGCAATCAGAGCCATCGGCTTTCCAAAAAATATTAAAAAGAGACAGGGGAATGATATCAGGGTTATCTGTTCTTGGTAAAAGATTTGTAAAGTATTATTTCCTTGAATAATAAATGAAATATCTATTCACTTAAGGTATCATTAGAACTGGGAGTAAAATAGAGGATCACATCAGTCACACTGTGTAAGTTTGCCAGTTTTCAAATGCTTCCTGAAAAACGAAAGAAAGTTCCCTGAAACTAACTTCTCTGTCTGAAATGTTAGGTCAGTGAAGATTTTTTTAAAAAAAGGAATAAATAGTAATAATCATTTATTGGGAAAGCATACTATTTTGTACCACTTGTTTAAATAAAATATAATTATTCATCATGGACTTAATTTTCCAAGATAATTTCATCTGAATTTGTGTCACTAGAATTAAACATTTGCTAGTTCCTGAATACCAATATACAATCTATGGTGATCCCATAGGAGGTGCTCAAGACATTATTTTTTTTTTTTTAGAGGATCAAAATTTTTTTTATTTTCATTCATGCTTACATTCATTCATTCAATTATTTATTCAATCCTGAGCTCCTATTGTGAATCAGATATTTTTGTTGAATGCTTGTGAAGTAAATGTGAAAAAGATAACATCTTTGAATTCTGTGTCCTTGTGTTTCCACCAAGCACCAGGAAGTAGGAAAGGAACCCAAATGATAGGTGAAAAGAATTACTTAAAAAAAAAAAGCCCATTATACTAAGTTGATACCAAGGAATAACAACATTTACATTTATTTCTATGAATAAGGCTTACAGAGAGATAGCGAGAGTTTGTATATTATTTGGTAGATAAAAACAATGATTTTTTTTGAAAATTGTCTTGGCCAGCAATTACTGTTTATTCTTATACTTTAAGTCTGTTGTATATAACTAGCCATATTTGATTTCTTGAAAGCTCCTTTGAAATTTTTTTATGCTGAAATGCTTCTATTATTGCACCTTCCTCCATGTGCCCTCTAACCTGCCATGCCCCTAGAAAAGCATCAACAAAATAAACCCAGGAAAAGAGCAGATAGGCTGTAGCCCTTGTCTGGACTCATTTTCATGTAGGAATTCGTAACCAGGTCATTGTTTTCTGTTTCAGAATTTCTTACAAAGATGCATTCACTGTGTGAAATTGTTGCTTCATGATTTTGAACGTAAGACAAAAAGCAGCTTTCAATTCCTGATTATAGCTTCTCAAAATGTACAGTATAATTAATGTTGAAAGAGTGATTATATTCCAAGTCCTTGTTTCACACCCAAACTTTTTCCTGTTTTTAACTTTGAGAATTTTAGTCACATTTTCAGAACAAAGGTGAATTTTGTAAGGGACAGTGAGAAATAAAGGACAGGTGTGTTATAATTGGTATTAATGCATATGAGAATATTTCACACATTATACTTATGTTTGAATTTTGAGTAGCTAAAAAAGACTCACTCTTTGATGTTCAATGATTCAGGGACGCATTCCCTGTTCATTTTATCTAAATAACTTCCCTCTACCCCAACCCTTTTTATGTGTCAGTGCACACAGGTTATTTCATTCATATATATCATTACACATTATTTGCTCACTCACTTGGTCTGGGTCCTTGTACTTGGAAAACTAGCTTTGTGAAGCAGGAGCGTCTTCTGTTCTAACATATAATAGACATTCAAAATATACATTTTGAGTGAGTAAACGGATGAAAAAACAAATGAATCCATTTCCGACTGAAAAAATTGGGTGGACACAATTTGAGGCATTTAATAATGGTTTTAAAAAATTATCAATCACACACAGGTCAAATATTTTTCTTTTGGTTTGTTTCAAGAGATGTTTGGCAAAGCTGTTTTTTGAATAATCTGAAAATTAATAAATATTTTTAGACTCTAGGTGCAGAAAGCTTGCATTTCAAGTCTTGCACACTATTTTCTAATTGCTTTACCCAGTGTTAAATGGTGTATATTTGTTGCCTAGTTGTGGTTATTTGTTTGTGTGGTTCTCAGGAAGTAGTTTTAACTAAAGCCATGATTCAACCTAGGTGTTTGTTGTAAACATGTTTTTTTTTTAAATTATTATTATATTCAGTTAGCCAGCATATGGTACATTATTAGCTTTTGATGTAGCGTTCAACAATTCATTAGTTGCATATAACACCCAGTGTTCGTCACCACACGTGCCCTTGTTAATACTCATCACCCAGCTACCCCATCCCCCCACCACTCTCCCTTCTATAATCCTCAGTGTGTTTCCTGGAGTCCAGAGTCTCCCATGGTTTGTCTCCCTCTCTGATATCTTTCCATTCAATTTTCCCTCCCTTCCCCGATGGTCCTCCATGCTATTCCTTATGTTCTACATATCAGTGAAACTGCATGATAATTGTCTTTCTCTGTAAACATGTTTTAATAGTCTTTGCCACTTATCCTGCAATAACTTAGAGAGCTAGAAGTTGGTCTATTATTCATTGTTGCATTTCAACTCCATCAACAGCGTATGGCATATAGTAGATACTAAACAAATACTTGTTGATTGAATTAATAGATAATAGTTCCATGGGTGCAAATGAGGTCATGATCATGACATGGAAGCTGGCAGTAGACAATATATTGGAATACTTCTCAGAGAAAAGACTCTAGACAGGCAAAGTAAGAGTTGAGGATTACATAATTACCAAGGTTACTAAGAATCAGGAGGGCAAAAATCCAGGTAAAGAAGGAAGAGGTGAAAGTCAGACTGATCGTTGTGGCAAGACAGTAAACATCTAAATTCCAAGAGATAGAGACGTCTGATCTAAGAACCAGTGAGTAGAGGATGGTACTCTGAAATACCATCTGTTTTAGTGATCATCTCATACACCAGTTACATACTGAAGATGTGGGTATTTGTTGACAGACATATGTGGATAAAATGAAGGATAGGACTAGGGCGGGTAAAAGAGTAATTCTTGAAGGTAGATTTCAGCACAGTGACTGTGTTTGCATGAAGATGACCACAGATTGGCGGAGGAAGTTTACGTAAGATAGAAATTATTATAATTTCTCACTTTGACATGCTTTTATATTAATATGTATCACTTATGGTTTCTTGTATGCTATGTTCCTTATAGTGAATAATAATTAAACATTAGCATAAAACTACATAGAATTAACAAAAGAATCTCAGGTCAATAAAAATGCACTTTAGAATGCCTAAATAATTTTATTTTCTTTATTTTTTAAAGATTTATTTATTTATTTATTTGACAGAGAGAGAGAGATCACAAGTAGGCAGAGAGGCAGATAGAGGGAGAGGGGGAAGCAGGCTCCCTGCTGAGCAAAGAGCCCGACGTGGGGCTCGATTCCAGGACCCTGAGATCATGACCTGAGCCGAAGGCAGAGGCTTTAACCCACTGAGCCACCCAGGCACCGCCCCAAATAATTGTCTTAGCCTTTGAGTTCACCGGGGGGAGAGAGATAGGACTTGAATCATATCACGAGGAAAGTAGAGGCTTTAAAAAGAGAGGCTACTGGTTGCTCAGCTGAGGTGAACATAGTACCAGAAAAGTGGTGACTGGGGCTGTCACAGGTGTTTCCCTACTCAAATCTTCTCTATCCAGCCAAGTCACCTACAGATAGTTTTTAATCATCCCCAAGTCTTCCAGAATCTTTCTATCTAAGGGCATATTCTGACCTATGGAGCCAGGCTCGGCATTGGGTAGGGGGGAAGTGCAGGGAGGTAAGAATGAAGAACAGCAATTCATGGATAAATATCTTATGTTCTCCCTTCAGTGGCACAATTCTGTGGCATGTTCTACATCGTCTCTGAGGGTATATTGCAGGCTCAGTTTCCATGGTAACTATTCATCAATACACCCTTCCTTGGCTTTCTTCCCTTCCCTGTCTCATTCCCTCACTTTCTCACTGTGCTTCCTGGGTTTATATGCCAAAAAACTACTTGCATCCCACCTCCCATCCTACTAGGCCTTGGGGGAACTAAAACTAAATAGTAACTACTTGATGGGAAGAACAAAGCAATGTTGAACCTTAACAATATCACCTATACAATGTATATTCACAATCTTCTGACTTAATACCACAATCCTCTAATAACACAAACTTCTTTTCTTATTGATTATGCATTATATCTGAGCATCCTTCCAAATGTTGATACTATGCATATGAAGTTATCTGTTACAATCATGATCACTGAAGGCTTATCAACCTATCAAGTTTTATGTTTGTCCAAATTAGTATGTTCAGTGTAAGGAATACTACTCATTTTAAAAGAGCAAACATTATGCTTCATAATTTAAAGATGAAATTTAGGTGTGTAGAATTCAATAAATCTTTATATATATTTCTAGATAATAAATGGCTTGTAAGAGAGTGACATTTGCTTAAGTTTTATACAACTCTGACTTAATATATAAATATGTATCAATTTGTGACCACACAAATTTTAACCACCACATGCATAGTCATCCTTTATAAATTGGTTCTGAAATAAACATTCATGTAATTAG
The DNA here is from genome assembly GCA_028534135.1 of Potos flavus. NCBI lineage: Eukaryota > Metazoa > Chordata > Mammalia > Carnivora > Procyonidae > Potos > Potos flavus. Next base: position 58,426,428 of record CM052895.1, read on the forward strand.
ATTATGAATCTTGATGAGGTAAACTTGAAAATAATTAACAAAATATTTTTTAAAATTTCAAAACATGATTAGATTTTTAATTTCTTAATGTACATTTCATGGTATTCTTGTAATTTCTCTCAGAAGTAACACATAGATTGCTACTATTTTCTTCTTTGAAAATATGATTATTTTGCAATAATGGGGACAATAGGTCTTATTTGTGAAATGGACAAATTTTAAGTTCTAATAAAAATGAACATATTTCCACAATATCTGAAGTGTTATAGGTAGTAATATCTAAACTTTTCAAATTCAAGGACTCTTTCCAATAAAAAAAAGAGTAATTTTTTATTGTTGGGGGAAGGGAGTGAAGCCTACTACAAATTTAGTAACTTATTTAAAAATATTATTTTTTTTACAAGATATTCATTATTTTAGTCCTCAGACAATACTTAAAAATAATAGTACTTGGCAATAATTTCCAGTGGTCTGGGAAATGTTACCCTAATCTGGTTGTTCTAAAATATACAGCAAGTCAGAATTACTTGGTGAGATTTTAAAAAGTACAGAGTCTTTCTTCTACTCTACACACTTTGAAATAAAATCTCTGCTTGTGGAGCCCTAATATGTATAGGTAAACCATTTTAGGTTAACCACCAGATCTAGCATTGGTATTCAGACTAGCAATTTATACTCAGTAGAGAACTTTTTGGTTTTTGCTAATATACAAATACACCCCTCTCCATTTTTCACACATGCCAGCTCCCTGGTCCTAAACATTTAACCAATTCCCTTGGAACATTATCCCACAATTAAATTGCAAATATCATTAATCACAATTTCCTTTCACCAGTTTCACATTACAGTCATGCCAAAGTTGTAATAGTCAATGGATAATAGAACTCCAAGTTTAAGTACTATGATTATTCCTCTTCACCAGAGCTTAAGGCAGCTGAAGATGTGTTGGAGATAGGCTTTAGGCTAATCCTTTGGGCTTTTCTCTAAGAAGGAAACATTTTTATTTCTTTGAGAATTAGGTTAGAGCTTAAGAAAAATGTCTGGCTACAAATACAGATATGGGAATCATCAATATCTGGTTGAAATTGTGGAGAGGTAATGTTTATAAAGGATTAATATTGTAATGAACCAAGAACAGTCTTGAGAAATCTTGAAGGAATTTCAACATTTAAGGAGTGGGCAGAGGTAGAGGATATAGAAAAGTAATAGAGTAGTAGGTAGGGCATCAGGGGAGAATACTATTATAGTAGGTAGTAAAGAAGTGAATTTTAAGAAATAAAACATAACCTGAATACTCATATTGAAAATATATATGTAAAAAGAATGAAAAAAAAAAGTTTAGATTTGGCAAATAGATTGATAACATTAAGGGCCATTTCAGTGGGTTTGACAGGGCAAGGAAACAGTAAAAAAAAAAAAAAAAAAAAAAAAATCATGGATTAAAGAGTGACTGGGGGATAAAAAGTGAAGAAAGCAAGTATAAGCACTTGTTTCAAGAACTTTTCCTGTGAAGGTAAGACGAGAGAGGAGGCATCTAGAAGTGGTTGTTGGTTTCAAAACGATTTCTTGTGATGTGATAAGCCCTGGGTGTTATATACAACTGATGAATTGTTGAACAATACATCTGAAACTAATGACATACTTAGTATGTGTTGGCTAAGTGAATTTAAATTTAAAAAAAAAGGAAAAAATGATTTCTTAACTTGGGACATACTTAAATAAATATGGCAGTAAAAGAATTAAGAACATGTACCCTAAGCCAGACTGCAAGAGTTTGAATCCTGGTTCTGCCATTTATGAGTGCTATGGGCACCTATGTCATTAGTTGTCCACCTTTCTTCTTCTCTGGTGTGCATTGAGGCCATATATTTTCCTCTAAGGATGATTTTAGTTGCATTCCCCCATATTTCACTGTCATATGTTTTTTTCATTATTGTCCACTTAAAAATGTTTTAAAATTGTTCTTGAGATTTCTTCTGGACCCAAAGATTTTTTGGAAGTGTGTTTCTTTATTTTCAAATATTTGGAGATTTTCCTGGGTTTTTTAAATTTCTCTTATTAAAATGAAGACAATTTCTCTGATATTAATGCTTTAAAATGTGTTGAGTCATGCTTTCTGGTACAGCACACAGGCAGTTTTGGTAAATGTTCCACACGATTTGGAAAGAATATATATTCAGTAGTTATTGACTGCACACAAATTAGGTCAGGTTATTTGTCTTTTTGTGTTTGCTAATGAAAAGTTCTCTCACTTTTTGTCTGAAAATGTCTGAATTTTAATTGTTTTGTTGATGGATACCTTTTGTGGTGTATAAAATTTTAACATCTTTCAGTGTGTTAAGTATCTTCACTGTCTTATGGATTCCATCATATTGTTGGAAAGTCAACAGAGGAAAGTCTTGGGTACTAAAATTCTGAAAGCCTTGAGTGATCTCCAGTGTCTTTGACCAGCTATAATTTCGATGTTTCCATACTATTTTATCAGTTTTGTTGGCAGGAGAATTGGTTCGTTGATTTTAAGCTGCTCTATCATAACTGGAAGTGGGACTATATTTTTTTTAAATCACCCTCAATTGGCATGTTTGTAGTATTCCCTACATGTGTAGGAATTGAAAAGGGAGATTGGTATAAGTGGTTGGGGAAGAGAAACGTGATGGAATTGGCTGAACTCAAGGTTTTATGCTGTAATTTCCTGAGGTTTTATTGGCAAATATAGGCATGCTAGAGGAGGGCCATGTCGGGAAAATATGGGTTGCCATGTGAGAAATGGTATACTGAAAATGTGAATAATCTTGAGAATATGCTAAAGATACTTTAATTTTTGCATGCGAAAAATAATATATCACAGTAAAATATTCTGCCCCTGAAATAAAGTTATGGTTCAAAATAAAGTAAACTAAATATGAAATGATTTTAATCACTTGAAAGAATGCAGGAAGAGAAAATTTATTTGTCATTGATGCTAGAAGCGTTCTCCTTCAAGGTGCCAAGAAGCCTGTTATTTCACATAGAGAAGGCAATACAATGTTCACACACCATGTGGCCTTATAATAGGAAAGCTAATGTTAAATATAGTTTATTGGTTTTAGAATTTTATAATCAACATATAGCCAAAGCATGATCAAAGTCTGTCATGGTTTAAAATTTTATTTAAATACCAACAACATGGACACTGCTAAAGTCAAAAGTAAAAAATAATTTGTAGAAGGAGGAAAATAAAGGGAAAATGTGGGGAAGGAAGGTACCAACATCCTCATTTTACTTAGTGAGGAGTCAAATGACATTGGAATTAAAAAAAAAAGTCTACATGCTTTATTAAATTTACCAAGTTACCTAATAAAAAAAATAAAGCTAATAATTTGTCCATCAAACATTTCAGGATTAGATGGGAAAGAGTTACAAGTATGTTCAACCCTTACATTTATTTCATAGCAGTAATTCATTAGATACTATACAAAGTTAATAAAATAAGAATGATATAGACATATTATTTAAAATTACACAGTAATCATGTGAGGAATTAAAACCAAAAATAATCAGAAGAGGTTTACTCTGCAAGGTGGGATGGGATGAAGGGGGAATAGGTAGCCAGAATTTGCTCATTCCATAAATTCTGATTATTTTATCACCTTGTGCACATGTCACTGTAATAACAACTTAAAGGCTTTTATAACAATGCCATCTTGAAGACACCACATCTTTCTGATGTGAGAACTTCAGTAAACCAAGCTAAAATCTTTTCTATTGCAAGAGCAAGCTTGAGCCAAAGGATGCTCAGATTGGAGCATAATGGAGACTAAGAGAGGACAAGATTCTTGGAGTCTCTGACAGAGGGACTAAATGAGGTAGGGATGAGAACCAGTGAGAGGGTAACAGTCTGCTGACAAGACAAGAGGATAAACTAACTTGCTTAATAAACACATAAAGTAAAGATTTAACTCCTTTTAACTTCTTTAGGTTGTAAGACTTTGTTTCTTTGAAAGAGATTCAGCATAGACTCAAGTTTACAAAGACCTGTTGGTTGTATTTTGAATACATGTAAGATTTTGTTATGAAAACAGTTTATTTTTCTTAAGATTTCTCCTTTCATTCACAGTGCCATCATTTTAATCAAGTGATTTTTCTCTTTAAACTCTGTTATTCTCTGGACTTCCCTTTGTATCTCAAGTCTATATTGTATTCCATTGCCAAATGTATCTTTGTAAAGTACCTCTTTCATCATAGTAATTCCTTGTTCAGGAGTTCAAATTGGCTTTCTACTATATAATGCATTCAAAAGCATTACCATATAATTTATTACTAGTAATGAATTTCACTGAGACAATAGCTATGAACCGAGGATGTCTTGGACAGCCTAGGTGGGATATATGGCTGCCTTCACTTCTAATCTATGATTATCTGCAAGGACTAGATGTCTTTTTTCTTTTTACAATGACTTTTCTTCCAGGTTAGAATTCATCCTTTTAATCTTTTCTCTCTCTTTTGAAACCCATCCTGATTTTTAAGAATAAGAAGTCCTCCCTAAAGCTATCCTATTTGGTTCACACGTCTCTTCTTAGAACTTTCATCTCTGCTGCGACATATAGTACTTCATTAAAGAAGTCTCATATTACTTTCCTACTGTTTTATAGAAATGATTCCTGCTTTCTCAGGATCATAAAGTCCTTGACAACAAAGGTTGTTAAATTCTGTATCAGTCAGGGCCCCAGAAAGAAACAGTCAGCCACTGCACTAAGATATTTTAACATATTTTAATGAGGGGGCTCTTTGCAAAGGTACGGACAAGGGACAAGAAACTCTCTGGATGACTCTGTATCCTGAGGCTACCAGCAAAGGGGCGCTGTATCACATGGTAGGCCTGCCCAGCAAGTGGAGGGAGCTGCTCCCAGAATGCAGACACAGAGGGTTGTCTGACAGTAGCTGTGACGGGCACAGAAACACAGCTACTTGGAGAGAGACCAGATTACTAAGCGCCCTGACCTTATTCTTCTCCGTACCTCCATGATGCTATTTCCACCTCCCTTCCCCCAATGCCGGTCAGCTCCTACATGGACTAATCAACTGGCCAAACCTATAAACCTGGTGTAACAGTGAAATTACTGCTACCCCATAGCCATCGAGAGAACCATCAGAAGTGGTGCTCAGCCATGCTTATCCCTTCACTTGCCAGTTCCTTTCCATTTTGGAAAGGGGTTTTATAATATTTTTCACATCACAAAGCAGAATATAGGATTCAGAGCTGATAATCCATAAATATGTGCTGACAGATTGTTGATCTGATATCAATTTTTGACATTTAATTACATGGTTTTTAAACATCAATTGGAATTTTAATTTTGTTAATCCCTTTCTACAAAAACAAACTGCATAATTCCCTAGGTCTCACAATTAATATTTTATTACTAAAGGTAAAAGAATAAATTCAACTTTAGAGTTATATATTTCTTGTTTCCTTTCACTGTTTATTGGTCTGTTTGAAAAAAAAATAAACATGCTCGGTGTGAACATACACTATAGAGTTTACAAATCACTTTAATATATATCACTTTTTTGCATCTTTAGCTTACTATCACTATAAACAATTCTCTTTAGCCATGTTTTGTATAATTTTAAAATTCTTTTTTCTACCCTGGTGTAATTTCTGTTGATGATACATATGAGACTAATGTCTTACAGACTTCACTCCCTTCTTCACTAGCTCCATAGATTTTTCTTGGCCTCCAGAAAGGTGTGGAAGCTTTTTGAAAGATGCGTTTGTTTAATGCATCTCTATACTTTTAATTCGTCTTGCTTTTTCTTGTGTCACTTTTTATTTAGACATTTTATAGTTAGTATCGGTGAAAGCAAACTTGCTTTTATTTCTTCAATGCCAGCCACATTTTATGAAAAATTTTTACTCACAAAGAAGGTTAAAAGCCACAAAGATTTATTCTGTTCTGCTCTTTGCATCATGTACATGAGGTTAGCATGCTGCTTTATCCCAGTCTGAAGTAACAGACTTGATATAGCTTGATGCTTGGTTCATTTTAAATAGATATTCTATTTAATAGCAATGTTGAGAAACTCCTGCCAAGTCTAATAGGCATACATGCTTTCAGGTAAATAGAGCTCATAACTTTACAGCCCAGAACAGCAGGGGTTGAGTCAACTAAATTTTTTATTATAGTCATTTAGAAATTAATTTAAATATTGCTCATCAGCATCTATTGATCTCAACATTTTTCAGACAGCCAGAGAGGCTGGTATACATGCAAGCCTAACATATTAGAATCTATCAGATTGTTTATGAAAATTTCCTGGTACAATGTGCTGATTTCATTTTATGATTTGTTTTAGGCTGTAGCCGTCCTGAAGTAAATTCCATTTTAACTTAGACTGATGCGTCTTGTTTAGTTCTAGTTACTTGGAGTTGATTGGTGTAATGAATTTCTCCCTTATTGATCCACAAGTTAATCCTTTCAAAGTCTATAAGTTTATGTGCATAATAATACAAATACACATTTCTGTTGTTTCTGGCTCAGTACATTCTTGCAGAAATAAGTGGTTTTGCAGCTTAATGAATGAAAATCATTGCTTAGAACTAAGAATATGGTAAATGTTCATCTTCACTGAGGGAATGAAGAATATTAAACTACCTTAATCTGGCATGTTTATACTCTGTGATACAAATATAAATTTCAGGATATATCATGTCTTATGTTGCTCAAAAAGGTTATATTTTCTATAACTTTTCATGTGAAGATTGTGGGAGTTTTTACTGATTGCAGAGTTTGTGAATATTTGGCTTGCATACAATTAATATAGTATTCTTCTCCACCCAGAAAGAAAAGAGGCTTTGTCCTTTTAAACCCTCATGGCCTTTTGTAAACTTCAATGTTTCAAAGAAACATGTTTCAAAGAATGTAACATAGAAATACCTGTCGGACTTTATAGATGTCATTAATTATAAATAGTATTATTTTATTTTATTTAATTTATTTATTTATTTATTTATTTATTTATTT